>CM029020.1:166711940-167311940 GCA_016801055.1 Panax notoginseng | reverse complement strand
TCTCATATGCTGACCTTTGTATATTCCCTGGTGTTCATTATCTAGAAAAGTTCAAAACTCCTGACTTCGAAAAATATGATGGGTTAGGAGATCCTTACACACATTTGAAGGTGTTGATTGGAGAACTTGGATCTTATGCAGAGGACGAGAAGCTTAGGATGCAGCTATTCCAGAAGAGTCTGACTGGAGAAGCCCATTCGTGGTATACCAGATTAGACAACTCAAAGATCTATAGTTGGGAGGAGCTAGCTCATACCTTCCTCACTCAATACAGCTTCCACTGTCAGATGGCTCGTGACTGGTACCAGATTACCAAGGTCAAGAAATAGTCTAATGAGTCTTTCAGAGAGTATGCTCAAAGGTGGAGGCGCCTTGCTGCTCAAGTTATTCCTTCCATGACGGAGTCAGAAATGGTCATGACCTTCATAGACATACAAGAAGCTCCTTTCTATGAAAGTGTCTCAGCTGACATTGGTAAACCATTTTCTGAAATGATTAAACATGGGGAGATGGCTGAGATGGGATTGAAGTCAGGAAAGATTCAAGACCTAGCTGCCCTTAAAGCTGTTGCTGAGCACATCCAATCCGAAACTTATGGAAACAACCCCCGGAGGGTCCATAAAAAGAAAGAGGAGGAGGTTTCCTTGATACTACAAGGTCAAAAAGGCAATCATAATATGCCTATCTAGAGGGGAAATTACACTCCCTTTCAAGCACAGTCTTCATACCCTCCATTGCCAAAAGGTGGAGAAGTTAAACGCCCTCGAGTGTTCACACCTTTAGGGGACTCGCTCGAGAACATTCTCACTCTTCTGATGACTCAGAAGAAAATCATGCATCTTCTTCCACCAGCCAACCCTAATGGGAGGGGTTTCAATGCTGCTCGAAAATTTGCTTATCATGTCGGGGCACCTGGACCTGATACTCAAGATTGTTGGGCGTTGAAACACAAAATCCAAGATTTAATAGACAACGGTGAGATTGTGGTCACCAAACCAGATAAACCTCACGTACAAGACAACCCTCTTCCTCAACACAAAGAGGAAGAGGTCAACATGATTAATTGGAGTAGCGAACAGAGTTCTAATTTTAACGATGAATCATCCCAAACCATCAAAGACGGTGTTGACAAATGAGATTATGCAAGGTTCCAGTTTGCAATGGAACAAAAGATAAAAGCCATGTTGTTGGTCGTTTTACTAATCAATATATGCGTGCAAGTATACACGATCAACAAGTAATAAAGAGTGAGTAAAGTATCGTTCCCACGGAGAATTAACTAATAAATTTCACCAAGCACTAGTTCATAACCATTTCAGTCTTATTTAAATGAATGATTTAATATTTTATATTTAAACTGGAAAATTAAATAAACCTAACTATTCCTAGAGTAAGACTAGATAATGAAGATCTGAGATTACAATTTCATCTATTAACTCTTTTAAATCACGCACTCCCTGTTAAGCCAAATTACTTGCACTGGATTGCTAGTCGAGAACACGAAAGTAATGTACAACCATATCTCAATGTACCACACTCATATTACATATAATCCACAATTGATAGAATACACATGAACACCCACATTACCTAAACCACTATATGTCTATGTGATTTACAAATAATTAGGGTTTAAGCCCAAATTCTCAAATGACTACAAGCGATGCCTTGGTATATGTCTATCCTAAGCACGAATCATATATTACATCTCCAAGTAGAATATTCAAACACAAGCTATCAAGATCAAATCTAAACCCATAGTCCGTCTTTCAAGTTCATATGGGTTATCACAGTAATTGATGGCCAATCAACTAAGCAAATAAGCATGAATCTTAATAGACAATCCCATAGCAATCAATAAGGCTAACAATGAAGTATGTCGAAATAACTAATCCATAAGATCCATTGTAATCTCAGAATAGAGTTTAAATCAAAGCTGAATCAAATCTATCATCCACATATAGAATAAACATTGTAAGATACAATTATGAATCAAAGAGAAAATAAGAGTAGAGAATTGGAGTGCAAATCTGTTCCTGATCCAAGATGGAATCTCTGATGCTTTCCAATTGCTTCAAGTCTTCGAATCTAATCCAATCTAGAAAGTACCTACACTAATATACTATAATCTATTATTAAAATTAAAGAGAGAAAGCAACAATAGCTACGTGATCCTCCAAGGGGTGGAATCCCCCATTACATAATGAAAATACGTCTTCTTTATAAGCCCTAATTGAAACCCTCTCCAAGTTAAGCTCCAATTGCATGTTTAGTGAAAAAGTCAGCTCTGGTCAACTTCCAAAGCGGCGCGGCCGCGCTTAAGTAGCAGAACTCGTCTTTTTGGTCTAGGGACTTGCGCGGCTGCACCTACAATACACTACAATTCGTGCGCCCACACTGCTAGTTTTTTGTTGTAGTGTCCTCTAGTAAAACGGTCATAACTTTTGATCCGGGAGGAGTTACGGGGCCTGCCACCTATCAAATCGAATCTCTTGACGAGCTCTATAACTTTCATTATTTGATAATTGAAAAATAATGTAAGACCCCAATTTTTTTTTATAAAGATGAGTTTTCTATAAATATTATGGAATGAATTTGATATAATATTATAGTTGTGGGTAATATTTATAAATTTTGCAAAGTACGCAAGTTGTTGTATAATATTCGATTGGTCGGGGAATATTCGTTTTAACAGAGATTATTCGTACGACGGCACAATCATTGGTGGACCCCACAATAAAATTATTGTCGGATTAAGAAAACGACAAAAATACTTTATGAAAATAACGGCGTAAGTTTTACCGTTAACTGTTGAAACACCCGATGTTAAAAGTACAGTAATACGCGTGGTTGCATAGTAGCACACAGTATTGATTATTGATGCTTACGTGAGAAGTCACTCAATTTTATTCAATTATTGTTACAGTAATTGCTGCATTGTATCTCACGTTATTTGATTCAATTATTGTCAATATTTTATAATCAATAATTGAGACGACAAAGTTATTAATATTATTATTTGCAATATTAACGATGTCTAGAAGTTCTGTTAAGGAGATGTTTGGTCACCTAATTGTGCGCCAATAGGGAGAAATCCTTATTGAAAAGCCCTCTCTTTCCTGGGAACGACCTGGTCGATTAATATTGTGAATTATAATAATGATGATAAATATTGTTAATTATACTGAGGTGACTTTTTATGAAGTCACGGAAGTTTATACATACATATATATATACATATATATATATATATATATATATATATATTATAAATTTTATTTTATTGGCATTATTAATGTAATAAAACAGAAAAGCTTTTATATAAAATAAAATACTTTTATAAAGTTATCTGTTTTATTAGACTATAAATAGAATATATTATATTCTATTATGTATAGTAAAAAAATTTTATATATAAAACAGAATACTTTTATAAAGTTATTTGTTTTATTAGATTTTAAATAGAATATATTATATTTTATTATGCATAGTATTTGCATAGTGCCTGAATAGTGCTTGCATAGTAAAATTTTTTTATATAAAACAGAATACTTTTTATAAAATTTTATTTTATTTGATTATAAATAGAATATATTATATTTTATTGCATAGTGCAGAATAGTATCCTTTTTATTTTCCTATAAATAGGATGCTTAGTTAGAATTGAAAACCATACCAGAAGTTCAGAGAATTCTTCTATAATCTTGAGTGTATTTCTTTAGAGTTTTAAGAAGCTTTGAGCGTAGTGCAAGTTTTCTTCAAGAATATCCTTGCCCTACCAGTCGGAATATTCTTCTTTTATGGTAAGGGGTATTATTTCTTTCGTATTCATGAAGAGAACTTCTATTATTCCATTCCTTATTATTCTGTTGGAATAACCTGTTTATGCGAAGTACCGCATACATGGTGAAATTCTTCTAATATTCGGTTCTTTATTATTCTGTCAGAATATCATGTCTGTGCGTTTACGTCGGACCTGATTCCATTATTTATTATTCTGTCGAAATATCCTGTCGGTGCGTTTACGCATGACCTGATTCCATTATTTATTTTTCTGTTGGAATAACCTGTCTGTGCGATCTATCGCATGCTTAGTGAATTATTTTGTTATTCCATTCTTTATTATGCTCAGTTGGTTAAAGTTTTGGCTTTTATACTCCATGAAATTAGTGGAATATCTTTGATATTTGTGCTTCATCCAGTATCTTTTCATGGAAATATTCTTCTGAGCATTCTTGAATTTTACTCTACAAAGCAGTATCATGTTGACAATTTGGACGTTGTTGGTTCCTGGATAAATTAATTCTTGAACTTGTTTTATTGAATTCTTAAATCATTGTCATCATCCTCATGTTTATATTTTGTTGAAAGTCATATGTGGCCTGTAGTGCATAGATGGACTTGGTATGATTATGACCAGGGATTATTCGATGTAATCATGACCGTAATGTTACTAATGATGTGGTAAAAGTCCTCATTGGCCCGTAGTGCATTAATGGACAGTTGTTGGCATGATCATGATCGTTGATGAATACACGAATATCCTTGGCCCGTAGTGCATGGATAATTTGTGGTCGTGATACTAATGAATATCCTTGGCCGTAGTGCAGAGATGATGTGGATTATTTATAAGCTGAGTCCCAGCGATAAAAGTGTTGAAAAACCTTTTTAAATCATAAAAGATAGTAGATTTTATTCTCTACTTGACTCTCTTAATGGATAGCTTTTTTCGCTGCAGTTAAACTTGATATTTGTTATATTTTATCAGTTTAACACGGTTAAAGGCTAACGATAATTTATTCTGCATTATCTTAGTTATAATATTTCTTACTGGACTAGTTGAGCTCACCATTTTGCTTTAATTGTTCTCTTCAGGAAATGTGAACGTAGAGGGGACTAGTCGGGGAACGGAGTGACGGTTCAGATGATAGCATTAGTAGTCCTCACTATTCTATGAAATAGTGTGAAAATAAATGTATTGAGAACTTATTTCGAGTTTGAATACTGTTTAGAAGAAAATGTTGTATTAAAACTCACAACTTATGTTTTGTCATATTTTACACGACAGTTGTATAATTAAGTTTTATTTGTATTTTGTACCATATATTTGACGACTCAGAATAGGTGATGTATACCTATTTTGGGGGCGTCACAGTTGGTATCAAAGCTTAGGGATATGATCCCTGGCTAAGATGTGAGACAAAAACTAGGAGGGGAGAGACGGGCAATTCCTTCGCTAGTATGACCTACCTAAGTTTATTTGGTTTTTAATTGGTCGGTCAGAGTATATGGATAATATGTGATATGTTAATTAACCCTTGTTTTGTGGCAGTATTTGAAAATGACATCTGAGAATGTTGAGAACATCAATGTAGCACAGGAGACCGTTGAGTCTCCACAGATCAATAATCAGGATAATGTGCATCAGGAAAGCGACAATCCTCAGGAAAACAACAACACTGACCAAATGATGAATGATGGAATGTTCAGAGGCTTTATGCAATTCATGCAACATCAGGCAAGAGCGGCTCCTGTCCAAAATACAGGTGGAAACACTGGCAACTCTTGGACGGTCACCGCCAAACAGTTCAAGGAACTAGGACCACCGGAGTTTTTTGGAGAGCCAAAACCACTTAAGGCGGAGACGTGGATAAAGTAGATCAATAAGATATTTGATGTCTTAGGATGCTCCGAGAAGCAAAAGGTTCCCTTTGCCACCTTCATGTTGCGGGCAGAGGCAGATTACTGATGGGAATCTGTAAAGCGTACTCAACCTGCCGCACTGAAGATGTCTTGGGAGAAGTTCTAAGAGCTGTTCAATGACAAGTACTTTCTGAAAAGTATTCATCACATGAAAGAGGTAGAGTTCATCAAGCTGGAGCAAAACAACATGACCGTGTCACAGTACGAAGTCAAGTTTGCTGAGTTGTCCCGGTTTACGTCCCACTTAGTTGATAATGAGGAGAGAATGACGCGGATGTTTTTAAGAGGTTTGAAGCCGGAGATACATCAATATCTTATCTCTCATAAACTGTGTTTTTATTCAAATGTTTTTAATAGGGCTCAGTTATTGGAACGCGATAATGAGTCAACCCAACCAAAAGAGAGCAGCCGCAAAATGATAATACCAGTGATAACAGTCATCGAAGCGGTGACAATAAGCGTGGAGGGAATCAACATGCCAGAAATGGTAACCACTTTGGTGGTAATCATGGCCAAAATAATAAGAATTGACATTTCAAGAAGAGGAGATTTAACAATGATGGAAAGACGTCAGCATCAACACCCGTCGTTAAGGAAGGAGAACGATCACCTATCATATGCTTCAAATGTGGAGGGGAGGGACACATCAGTCCAAACTGCGTGATGCCATCCAAAGCATGTTACAATTGTGGAAGAGAATGTCACCTAGCCCGATTTTGTCGTGCACCAAAGTCAAGTCCAGCTGGGATAGATGCATCAAAGGTCATCCCAGACAAGACAAAACCTGTAGTTCAAGGGAGAGCGTTTGTCGTGACCTCCCAGAAAGCAAGGAACCCGAACGAGGTCATCACGGGTAAGCTTATCATAAACTCTAGCGAAGTATATACCTTATTTGATATCGGTTCTACCCATTCTTTTATTTCTCCTACTTGCGCTCAACGTTTAAATTTGACTCCGGAGAAATTAGACTTTGACTTATCTGTTGAAACTCCATTGGGAGAAACCTTCATTACATCCACTATTTACAAGTCTTGTTTGGTTCAAATAGGTACCTTCACATTACCTGTCGATCTTATTTCATTAAAAATACTTGCATTTGACGTAATTCTAGGGATTGATTGGTTAACTACTCATCATGCAAAAATTGATTATTTTCGTAAGGTTGTTAGCTTTCATATTCCTAACCAACCTATTATGCGAATTCAAGCAACCAAACCATTAAAATCAATCACTGTCATCTCAAGCCATAAAGCTATTCGTTTATTGAAAAACGGATGTCAAGCTTTCTTAGCTCATGTTACGGATCTAAACAAAAATACGTCAGTTTTGAATGATATTTCTATTGTTAATAAAATTCCTGACGTATTCCCTGAAGAACTTCCTGGCCTACCCCCAGAGCGTGAAATTGAATTTTGTATCGACCTTGAACCCGGTACAAAACCCATTTCCAAAGCCACATATCGAATGGCTCCTATTGAACTTCAGGAGTTAAAGACCCAACTGCAAGAATGGTTAGACATCGGTTTCATTCGTCCTAGTACGTCTCCTTGGGGTGCTCCTGTTCTATTCGTGAAGAAGAAGGATGGAAGTATGCGACTTTGTATTTATTATCGGGAGTTGAATCATGTCACCATAAAAAATAGGTACCCATTGCCACGTATTGATGACTTGTTCGACCAGTTGCAAGGTGCCAAATTCTTTTCAAAAATTTATCTTTGTTTCGAATATCACCAATTGAAGATTAGAACCGATGACATTCCAAAGACGACTTTCAGAACTCGGTACGGGCATTATGAATTCCTAGTCATGTCTTTTGGATTAACTAATGCTCCTGCTGCCTTCGTGTATATGATGAACCAAGTATTCAAGAAATATTTGGATCACTTTGTGGTCGTCTTTATTGATGACATTCTTATTTATTCCAAAAATCGTGAAGATCATGAGCAACACTTGAGACTGATACTCCAAAAGCTTCGTGAAAACAAGCTTTATTCCAAGTTGAAGAAATGCGAGTTCTGGCTTGAAGAAGTAGCATTCCTTGGGCACGTGGTGTTAACTCATGAATATTAGTTGACCCAGCAAATATTGAAGCTATTCAAAGCTGGGAGCAACCAAAACCAGTGACCGAAGTACGTAGCTTTCTCGGCTTAGCTGGTTATTATCGGAGATTCATGGAAGGATTTTCTCGAATCGCTACTCCACTAACTCAGCTGACTCGGAAAGATACAAAATTCGGTTGGAGCGAGGAATGTGAGAAGAGTTTTTAAGAACTCAAGAGGAGACTCATTTCAGCACCTATTCTGACAATACCATCTGGTTCGGAGGGATTTGTCATGTACAGTGATGCTTCGGGCAAAGGGTTAGGATGTGTTCTAATGCAACATGGGAAAGTCATAGCCTATGCCTCTCGACAACTCAAAGAATATGAGAGAAATTATCCTACTCGTGATCTAGAGTTGGCAGCAGTCGTTTTTGCACTAAAGATTTGGAGGCAATACTTGTATGGGGAGAAAGTGAAGATCTTTACGGTTCACAAAAGCCTCAAATATTTCTTCACTCAAAAGGAACTCAACATGTGACAGCGACGTTGGCTTGAACTGTTGAAAGATTATGACCATGCCATCCAATACCATCCTGGAAAAGCCAATGTGGTAGCTGACGCATTGAGTAGAAGCTCATAAACGGATACGAGTGCGATATTGTCAATGCAAAGGCCCATTTTGTATGTTTTGCAAAGGATGGAGATAGAGTTAAAGACTCCAGGGACCCATGTGATGATGGCGAATATACGAGTAGAACCGACTTTAATTGATAAAGTTAAAGCTGCTCAAGCTATATACCTGGAGCTGATGCGTATGAGGAAGAAAGTGCAAGAAGGTGCTATACCGGAAGCAAGAATCGATGAAGAAGAAATTCTTCGAGTCAACTTCAGACTTTGTATTCTTAACGACCCTGATTTAAAGTATAAAATCATGATGGAGGCGCACAACACACCGTTTGTAATCCATCTTGGGAGTACCAAAATGTATCATGATCTTCGATATACATTTTAGTGGGGCAATATGAAGAGAGAGATAGCGTTGTTTATCTCAAGGTGTCTAACATGTCAACGAGTCAAGGTGAAACATCAAGTACCAAAAGGTCCATTGCAACCACTTGAAATTCCAGAATGAAAGTGGGAGCACATTACCATGAATTTTGTTACTGGTCTTCCCAAGGTTTTTCAAGGCATAGATGTAATTTGGGTCATTGTTGATAGATTGACCAAGTCTGCTCACTTCTTACCTATACGAGAAACTTATACACTTGAACGTCTTGCTCGTATGTACATAAACGAGATTATAAGATTACATGGTATTCCAGTATCCATAGTTTCTGATCGAGACCCAAGATTCACTTCACGATTTTGGGTTAGTTTACAAAAAGCTATGGGCACAGATTTATGATTTAGTTCGGCATATCATCCTCAGACGGATGGACAATCAGAGAGGACTATTCAAACTCTTTAAGATTTATTAAGACTCTGTGTCCTTGACTTCAAGGGAAGTTGGGAGAAGTTCTTACCATTGGTCGAGTTTTCCTATAACAACAGTTATCAAGCAAGTATTGGCATGGTTCCATTCAAAGTGTTGTATGGAAGAAAGTGCCATTCTCTAGTATGCTGGGATGAGGTGGGTGAAGCAACGTTGTTGGGACCGGAGTTGGTACGTTTGACTACGAAAAAGATTCAAACGATCTGACAACGTATAAAAATCTCACAAGATCGACAAAAGAGTTATGCTGATCTTCATCGAAAGGACGTGGAATTCGATATTAGAGATCATGTGTTGTTACGTGTTGCTCCATGGAAAGGAGTTACAAGATTTGAAAAGAGAGGAAAGCTCAATCCTCGATTCATTGGCCCATTTTTAATCCTCAATCGAGTAGGAACTGTGGCTTATAGACTCACTTTACCGTCAAGTATGTCTTGTGTTCATAACGTTTTTCATATATCCATGTTACGTAAATATGTGGAAGACCCGAACCACATTATTGAGTTAGAACCGGACGAAATATTGTGAATTATAATAATGATGATAAATGTTGTTAATTATATTGAGGTGTCTTTTTATGAAGTCACGGAAGTATATATATATATATATATATATATATATATATATATATATATATATATATATAAATTTTGTTTTATTGGTATTATTAATGTAATAAAACAGAAAAGCTTTTTATATAAAACAGAATACTTTTATAAAGTTATCTGTTTTATTAGACTATAAATAGAATATATTATATTATATTATGCATAGTATTTTGCATTGTAAAATCTTTTTATATAAAACAGATGAATAATCTTTTGCTATAAAGTTGACTCTACCCCTGTATAAGCCTCATCTGTCTTACCAAAACGTATCCCAAATCTTCGCCCAAAAATCTTCAAAATCTTATTCGAACAAGGAAACTTTAAGTCTTCTGTCGCGTATTTCACCCTGGCGAAGTTTTCCTCTTAGATTTCTTGCCCCGGCGAACATGCGCCCCGACGCGTATTTAGAGCATGAAATCTGTACCTCGGCGAACATGTTCACTTTTGGCTGACTTTTCTCATTTTGTCTTAATTTCCCTGTTCTCATACGCACACTCTATCCCTACACAAAAATAACAAAAATAAGTAAAAATGCTCCTAAAAATACCCGAAGAAGCAAATACTTAGGTTTGAAAAGTAACCGATTTGCAGGTATGAAACCCATTCATCACCCTCCTGCCGTGGTTAGTAAAAGAAAGGCAAAATTTCGAGTTTCTATAACACTGATCCTTAAATACAAACTGTGACGCCCCCAAAATAGGTATACATCACCCATCTTGAGTCGCCAAATACATGGTATAGAATTTAAATACAAACTTCTTTTATACAGTACGACAAAACGTAGCTGAGAGTTTTAACATGGATAATGTCTCGTAGAGAGTATCCAAACTCAAATAAAGTCCTTATTACAATTATTATCACACTATTTCACATAATAGTGAGGACTACTATAGCCACCTATCTAGACCATCACTCCATTTCCTGACTCGTCCCAGCTATATTTTCATTTCTTGAAGAGAACAATGAAAGCGAAAGGATGAGCTCAACTAGCCCAGTAAGAAATATTATGACTAAGATAATACAGAATAAATTATCATTAGCCTTCAACAGTGTTAAACTGATAAAATGCAATAAACATCAAGTTTAACTACAGCGGAACAAGCAATCCATTAGAAGTGTCAAGTAGAGCATGATATTTACTATCTTCTATGATTTAAAAAGTTTATCATCAATTTTATCGCTGGGACTCAGCTAAATAAATAATCCACATCACTGAATTATCCATGCACTACGGGCCAAGGATATTCATTTTTATCACCAATGGTCATGATCATACGAACAACTGTCCTTCAATGCACTACGGGCCAATGAGGACTTTTACCACATCATTTGTAACATTTCGAGCCATGATTATACCAAATGATCCCTGGTCATAATCATACCAATCAATAGTCCATCTATGCACTACGACCAAAGATGACTTTTATCACAATGTAAGCATGAGGATGATGACAATGATATAAGAATTCAATTAAATGAGAGCAAGGATAAATTTTAAAGATTTATAATTCAATTTATCCAGAATTCAATAATGTCCAAATTGTCAACATGATACTACTTTGTGGAGTAAAATTCAACAATAATATTGTATCAAAAATAATTTAGACAGAAAAGAAATTAATTTTTGTCATTAATAGTTCTCAGTGAATAGTACTTCGTAAATAGTACCCCGTGAATAGTACTTCATGAATAGTACCCCGTGAATAGTACTCCAATATGAAAAGATTAAACTTAAAAAGGAATGTTCAGAAAAATATCATTGTGAAACGATACTAGATGAAGCGTAAATTTCAAGGATATTTTACTAATTTCAAGGAGTATAGAAGCAATACTTAACAACATGAGTGTAGAATTCAGAATCTGAAACAAAATAATATTACTTACATACTATAGAGTGTGAAAGAAAATATTATTTAATATTGAACAAAAATAATATCCCTTACGAATACAAAAGAAATAATACCCCTTACCATTGAAGGAGATTGGATACTGAAATAGTGTAGTAACAGAATACTCTTCTTCTTTCTCTCTGATTCTCTCTCTATAGAATTCTCTTGTGAGTCGCAGTGAATTGGTGAGAATGAAAGAAGAAATAAGCTTCTATTTATAGAATATTTCTAGCTTAGCCCTTGCAATGTGAAAAAGGCAAGTGGCTTGACGACTGATAATGTGAAAAGAAAAGTGGTTTGATGCCTGTAATGTGAAACGACAATTGGTTCGACGCCTGTAATGTGAAACGACAATTGGTTCGACGTCTGGGAAAAGCATTACTATTGGCGAAAGTGACTCTTAGATGATGACATATGGGCCCCCATAGAATAAACCAACTTACCATAAACGTCTCATAACAGACTTCTTATTTATATCAATGATTGATTAAATATTACCATAAATTATTTTATCTTCAATCAACATATTTTTAATCTTCCAACAATTATTCATCATTAATATTATAACTCATAATATTTAACAACCAGATCATTCCCAGAAAATAGGGGGCTTTCCGATAAGGATTTATCCCTATTGGTGCGCAATTAGGTGACCAAACCTCTCCTTGATAGAACTTTCTAGACATCGTCAATATTGTAAATAATAATACGAATAACTTTGTCGTCTCAATTATTGATTTAATAATATAAAATATTATGCAGATGATATTGTGACAATAATTGAATCAATAATATGAGATACTATGCAGAAATTACTGTAGCAATAATTAAGTATAACTGAATGGCTTCTTACGTAAGCATCAATAATCAATATCGTGTGCTACTATGCAACCACGCGTATTAATGTACTTTTACCACCGGGTATTTCAACAGTTAACGGTAAAACTTTCACCGTTATTTTTATAAAAAGATAATTTTGTTGTTTTCTAACTCCGACAATAATTTCGTTGTGGGCTCCACCAATGATTGTGTCATCGTACGATATTCTCCGATAAAAAGATATTCCCCGACCAAACGAATATTTTATAACAACTTGCTTACTTTGCAAAATTTATAAATATTACCCACAACAATAACATTATATCAAATCCACACCATAATATTCAAAATAATATTTAGAAAAAAATTAATCTTTATTCATAAAAGTTGGGGTCTTACAACCTCCCCTTCTTATGAAATTTCGTCCTCGAAATTAGGATACATACCTGGTATGTCGAAGAAGTAAGGATATCTTGATTTTATTTCAGATTCTAACTCCCAAGTCATTTCCTCAATATCATGGTTTCTCCACAAAACTTTGACTTGAGGTATAATCTTGGAGTGTAGAATATGTTCCTTATTATCCAAGATTTTAACATGTATCTCTTCATACTTTAAATCTTCCGCTATTTCGTCTGGTTCTAACTCAATAATGTGGTTCGGGTCTTCCACATATTTACGTAACATGGATATGTGAAAAACGTTATGAACACGAGACATACTTGGTGGTTAAGCGAGTCTATAAGCCACAGTTCCTACTCGATCGAGGATTTTGAATGGGCCAATGAATTTAGGATTTATCTTTCCTCTCTTTCTAAATCTTATAACTCCTTTTCATGGAGCAACATGTAACAACACATGTTCTCCGACATTAAATTCCACATCTTTTCGATGAAAATCAGCATAACTCTTTTGTCGATCTTGTGAGGTCTTTATATGTTGCCGGATCATTTGAATCTTTTTCATTGTCATGCGTACCAATTTCGGTCCCAACAATGTTGCTTCACCCATCTCATCCCAACATACTAGAGAACAACACTTTCTTCCATACAAGGCCTCGAACGGAGCCATGCCGATACTTGCTTGATAACTGTTGTTGTATGAGAATTCCACCAATGGCAAGAACTTGTCCCAACTTCCTTTGAAGTCAAGGACATAGAGTCTTAACAGATCTTCTAGAGTTTGAATATTCCTCTCCAACTGCCCATCCATTTGAGGATGATATACCAAACTAAATCGGAAATCCGTGCCCATAACTTTTTACAAACTAACCCAAAATCGTGAAGTGAATCTTGGGTCTCCATCAGAAACTATGGATACTGGAATACCATACAGTCTTACAATCTCATTTATGTACATACGAGCAAGACGTTCAAGTATATAAGTTTCTCGTATAGGTAAGAAATGAGTAGACTTGGTCAATCTATCAATAATGACCCAAATTACATCTATGCCTTGAGAAACCTTCGGAAGATCGGTAACGAAATCCATGGTAATGTGCTCCCACTTCCATTCTAGAATTTCAAGTGGTTGAAATGGGACTTTTGGCACTTGATGCTCCGCCTTGACTCGTTGACAAGTTAGGCACCTTGAGATAAACTCTGCGATCTCACTTTTCATATTTCTCCACCAAAATGTATGTTGAAGATCACGATACATTTTGGTACTCCTAGGATGGATTATAAATGGTGTGTTGTGTGCCTCAATCATGATTTAATAATTTAAATCAGGGTCGTTAGGAACACAAAGTCTGGAGTTGACTCGAAGTATTCATTTGCGTTGTTGGAAGTCCCACCACAAAATCCATCGTGATGTGCTCCCATTTCTACTATGGAATATCTAAAGGCTATAGTAATCCACTCGGTCGTTGATGCTCTGCCTTGACTCTCTGACAAGTTAGACATCTACTAACGCATTCTGCAACCTCTCTCTTCATGTTTGGCCACCAAAAGTGTTGACGTAAATCATGATACATCTTTGTGCTTCCTGGGTGTATCGAGTACCTCGTACTGTGCGCTTCTTGCAAAATCTCTTCTCTTAGTTCTGGTATTGATGGTACCCAAATACGTCCTTCGAATCTCAGCAGTCCGGTGCCATCAATCTTGTATTTCAATTCATCCCCTTCAGCTAATCGCTTCTTGATGTTGTCGCAATCTTCATCCTTCTCTTGGGCCTCTTTAACCTTATCTAATAAAGTCGGGTTCGCTGCCACTGTAAATAATTTCTCATTGGTCTCCATCAGATACTTAACCTCTAAGTCCAGTCGTTCGAAATCTTTCACCAATTCCTCTTGAATGGTTAACTTCAGTAACTTCTCCTTTCCTTTTATGCTCAGGGCATCTGTCACTACATTGGCTTTGCCTGGATGGTACAGAATCTCATAATCATAATCTTTGATCAATTTTAGCCATCGGCGCTGCCTCATGTTTAGCTCCTTCTGCGTGAAGATATACTTCAGACTCTTGTGATCCGTATATATCTCACACTTCTCGCCATACAAATAGTGCCTCCGAATCTTCAAGGTAAAAACTACCGCTGCTAACTCTAAGTCATGAGTCGGATAACCCTTCTCATAGTCCTTCAGCTGACGTGAAGTGTAAGCAATGACTTTGTCGTGCTGCATCAGTACACAGCCAAGACCCTTGTGTGACGCATCACTATACACTACAAATCCTCCTGTGTTGTCTGGTAAAGCTAACATAGGTTCTTGACTAAGCCTCTTCTTCAATTCTATGAAACTCTCTTCACATTTCTCCGTCCAAACAAACTTCACCATCTTTCTAGTAAGGCTGGTCAATGGCGATGTTATCTTCAAAAAATCTTGGATGAATCTTCGATAGTATCCTATTAATCCCAAGAAACTCCTGATTTCTGTCGGTGTCTTTGGTTGTTCCCAGTTGATAACCGCTTCTACTTTTGCTGGATCTACTGAAACACCATCCTTGTCGATAACGTCCAAAAACTACACTATCTGCAACCAAAACTCACACTTGGAGAACTTTGCATACAACTTCTCCCTCCTTAACGTCTCCAACACTATCCTTAGATGTTCAGCATGCTCTTCATCCGTCTCTGAATATACCAGAATGTCATCGATGAACACGACAATAAACTTATCCAAATACTGTTAAATACTCTATTCATCAAGTCCATGAATGTTGCTGGCGCATTCGTCAATCCAAATGACATTACTAGAAATTCAAAGTGTCCGTACCGAGTTCTGAATGCCGTCTTTGGAACATCCTCCTGCCTTACCTTCAGTTGGGGATAACCGGTCCTCAAGTCAATTTTTAAAAAGTATTTCGCCTCATTCAACTAATCAAACAAATCATCGATCCTGGGAAATGGGTACTTTTTCTTAATGGTGACCTTGTTTAACTGTCGGTAGTCGATACAAAGCCTTAATGACCCATCCTTCTTCTTTACGAATAAGACTGGTGCTCCCCACAGTGATATGCTCGGTCGAATGTATCCCTTATCTAACAACTCTTGTAGTTGAACCATCATTTCTACCGGAGCCATACGATACGACGCTTTGGATATCGGTGTTGTCCCTGGTGCCAAATCGATAACAAATTATACCTCTCTATCTGGTGGCAATCCCAGAATCTCATTTGGGTAGACATCAATGAATTCCCTTACAATAGGTATCTGACTCAGTTCACCATCGACTCTACGGGTATCCACAACGTGACCCAAATAACCTATACAACCCTTCCTAAGTAACTTCTTTGCTTGCACCATCGTCAGAAAACAAGATTGTCTCGACGATTTACTGCCATGAAATACCACCTTCGACTAATTCGGAGTCTTTAGGTGTACGCACTTTTTCTTACAATTAATGACCGCTCCGTGACTTGATAACCAATCCATCCCGAGAATTACATCAAACTATCCAAGACGAATCGGTATCAAATCCACGTTAAGCTTAAACCCTCTTACATCAGCACAACAATTCCTATGGATGTAGTCTACAGGGATAATTTATTTGTTTGCTACTTGTACATTCATTGGGTGTTCTAATAGTTCACGAGGTAAACTTAATCTTTGAGCAAATTCATCAAATACAAAAGAACATGAAGCTCCTGAATCGAATAACACATAGGCATTTATATCGTTGATCAGAATTATACCTGACACCACCTCTCTGGATGCCACGACATCTTGCACTGTCATATTGAATGTCCTCGTTGTTAGCTTGTTTGGCTGGGCTGGTCCTCCACTGGTTGTCCTAGTGTTATTGCCCCTGTTGCTGTTTTCGCCATCCGTGCTTTTCTTCCTCGGGCTATCCTTGATCCGATGTCCCTCTTCACCACAGTTAAAACAACCTCCCTTATTCACCTTAGGACAATTGGGTGAGATATGACATTCTTGTCCACAGGTATAACATACCATTTTTCCCTTCATACACTATCCCGAGTGACTCTTTGCACAGTTTCCACACACCGACTTCTTTTGTTGCACACTTCCTTGCTAACTCTCCAAATTACTACCCCCACTGCTCCACTTCTGCTTCTTGTTGTTGCTACCACCACTGCTAACATTCTGATTTCCACCTTCTACTTTTTTCTTGTTATTCTCCCGATTGTACTTTGAGACCGCTTCGCTTCCACCTTCCGCTATAAGAGCTTTCTCCAACAGAGTTGAGAATGACGTGATTTGTAAAACTGCTACCTTACTGTAAATCCACAACTTTAGTCCATTTTCGAACCTTCTTGCTTTCCTCACCTCCATGTCCACCTGATGCGGAGCGAATCTGGCCAATTCATTGAATTTCGCAGAGTACTCTGACACTAACATATTCTCCTGTTTCAATTCCAAAAACTTAATCTCCATTCTCGCTTGTGTACTCTCAGGGAAGTAGTTCCCGAAGAATAACATCTTGAACGCTTCCCAAGTCACGATTCCAGTCCCGACTTTGTTCTGGTTGGCCTCCCACTAATAGTTAGCCTCACCCTTCATTAAGTAGGTAGCAAAAATTATTTTCTGCTTTTCTACTACTCTAGCAATAATGGAGGCCTTCTCAATCTCCTTTATCCACGTCTGGGCCTCTATCGGGCCTGCTGTTCCTCTAAACTCTGGCGATCCTACTGCCTTGAAGTCCTTAAAGTTGGCTAGTTGGTTTCCCGCCTGATTTCCTGCAGGTTGAGCTTGATTCCTCATAGCTTCAGCCATCATGTTGATAAAGTCTTGCATTGGGTTTGGTTGAGCTCCCGCTGCAATATTAACTAACTCTTCGATCTCTTGGTTCCTTAGTACACGTCTGCGCGACATTATCTAATTAAACAAAATTCTAACACGTTACTCGGGTTTTATTATCATATAAGTACTTAGCATGTAATACGCTACTGTATTCAAACAATCAGATGATCATTATGTGAGAGTTTTAAATTACCAAGATTTGGAAGTCTTTCTCCTCGATTAGTGGGTTAAGTTTGTTTAAAAATTTCCAATTCAGTCTACTGGATTCACATAACATTAAATAGAAAATTTACTATTTAAATTTTCCAACACATATCATAATAATGCATTTATATTCATATAACAATGTTATAATACAGACTGACTAGACATCTGGCATACTTCTATAAATGCTCAAGGCATAAACTGCCCACCACCAACTATCCTCTAATTGACAAAATGTGAGGATCCACTACCATCTACCCCTCTATCGAAATAAAAGTTGGGGTCCAACTGCCATCCTATGCATACAACAAAGCAAAAGGATTTACAACAACTAAATAGTCCCTATTAGAAACAAAAAGTGGGACTATATCGGACATGAATACAAATCAACGCCTGCTCTCACTGCTGGAGGATAGCTCCATCCACTTAGCATCGAACTGCATAACGACGATGTCTAAAGCTTGCTCCAAAGTATATATCCTCACATCTTTAGCTTCCACCTCGTCTCTCAACTGTCTTAGCTGTAGCTCTCTCTGCTCCAACCTCCCTCGCAACTCGGCTAACTTAGCCTGTGCCTGGTAAGCAGCGTCCTTGTACTGCTGCTCTAAAATCTGGAGGGTGTGGTTCTGTGACTTCACTCGCTCAGCCCTAACCTCTAGCTCGATGTTCTTCGCTAACAAATCTCCTATCAGATCATCATGGGGTCTCTCTCCTATCATCTCATGCTCCATGGACTCCTCACTAGAGTCCCTCGACTCTTGGTTCACTGAATAGCTATCTTGACTCTCGTCAGCCATCCTATAACCACAATAAACAATCAAAACAACATCAGTACCACAATAAAATATATTCATTGATAAAATGAAATGATATTTTATTCAGTACAACTAAAACTTGATGGATCTCCTCAATCCATCACCTAGCTAACATACTCTATAAGAGTTTTCTACTAAGGTTATTACCTAGGTTTCACATTCCTAATGTTTATAACCTACAGCTTTGATACCAACCTGTGACGACCCCAAATCCAGGTTCTCTAACCTCAGATTCGATGCTCACGATCTATCATCATCATAAGCATTCTATAAACTATTACGGAATAATAAACATACATTGTTCATTATAATAAAGCTTCATAACATAGTCCCAAGGTCTTCTTAACCTTAACTTAAACACACCATTCATATTACAAAAGGTTTACATAAGAAATTCCATCAGATAATAATAACTAACATTCATCTAAACTATTCTTGGATCTTGCCCTTGCCTTTGTCTTTCATATTGGATCCTTCAGTCTTAACTGAAATAAATGTCATGATATAGCAAGGGTAAGCAACTAATTTACTTAGCAAGTTTATATACAAGGGAGATATATCATGACTATAAAGAAGTTTTGCTTTCAATGTTCAAAAATAGTATAAGATTATGAAGGAACATGAATTAATAATCAACAATTGAATATTCGAATAATTGAATAACATGAGTGGTTTTGAAATAACCATGAACATTTGCCAAGGTTCTCAGTCATTTAAACTGGACCTCTTAATAAGTTTTGGTAATTCAAGGGGATCAGCCTTACATACCCTATGATTTATGCATAAAAACTTAATAATCTAGCATCGATATCATGCCTTAATCAAATTCGTCATTTTTCTCAGTCAAGAGTTCTTATCCTATCAATTTAATAAGAATAGCTTTTTAAAACACATTTGATTTAACAAATTTAAACGTGCTTGATCTAGTTGATACAATTAGCATAGATCTATCTCACAAACAGTTCATGAATGAAGATCTTTTAATTTAATTCACATTTCATCAATAATAGAACAAGAATTCAATTGCACAAAGTGCGAATCTTAATAATCAATATAGATGTGAATAATCAATAATAATTATTCACTAACAAGCTTCGAAAATAATAACTCAAGTTTGAGTTAGGGAACTTGCCTCGTTTGTATTTTACGGCTATGCAATTAAATTCTATCCGCTAGGCAGTTTAATTATCTTCCTTTGAGAGACATATAGTTAATCTTTCAATTAGCCATAGCATAACATTAGACTATGTAATCACATAGATATTATATATTACATTTAGTACTTAGAAATATTATCATGCTTCGATAATGTTACTATTAAATAACAAATACATTTAATTCACTTAATATTATTAATCTTGATAATATTTAATTTACCTCTTAGTATTATTAGTTCACTAATAACACTTTTATTCGCTTACTAATATTATTAACATCTTAATAATATTTTAATACTTTACTAATATTATTAATCCTCTTAATAATATTTTAACACTTTACTAATATTATTATTCCTCTTAATAATATTTTAATCATGCATTAATATTATTACTTTAATAGTATCTTACTTATACTTTAGTATCATTAATCAATTAATAATACTTTATTCATTTACTAATAGTATTAATGTTTTATTCATTTACTAATATTATTAATCATTTAATAATATTTTATTCCTTTACTAATGTTATTACATTTTTGATAACATTTTATTTAATCTCGAATATTATTATTTACTTAATAATATTTTAATCATCCAATAATACTTTAATTTAATATTATTTATCTTTTAATAATATTATTAATCTAAGATTAATATTTTAATCTAATATTATTAACCATGTAATAATACTTTAATTATTTATTAATGCTTAAATCAAATATTATTAACCATTTAATAGTATTTTAATAAAGTTTTAATCTTAATATTTTTATTTACTTAATAATATCAGATTCTAATATTATTAATATCATAATAACATCTTAATAATTTATTAGATCAATAAACAATTTATTCTAATTGCTCACCCTTTATTAAACCACTTATTTAATATCCATAAAAGGTCATAAATAATTTTTCTTATTATAAATTACCAAAATACCCTAAAATAGTCAGAATATTATATATTAGGAGTATTCAAGCATTAAAATCATATTTTTCTTATTTATGACATCATTTAACTATTTATTTTCTTTTATTCATAACTTCATCATTTTTAAAAAAAATACCAAACTGATTCCAAAAATTCTTCTTTTCTGGATTTGGACAGTATATGACCCAACAATGATCCCCAAATTTTTTTGGAATTTTAGAAAGTGATTTACTATTTTTAAAGTGCCTAAAATACTCGGATCTTGCTTCATTTTTGATAAATTGAGTTTTGCTCAGAAAATTCTGAAACTTTCAGGGTATACTCTCATAATATATATGAACATAGTGTAAAAGTTTTGGATTTTTCCAGTGTATACACTGTGAGAAATCCGTGTGTTAATATTTAGGAGTCCTTTACGGAAAAAGCCATTACGCACAACCTACACATCTAAATGTGTCCATTCTTTTTCCTACACGTAGACAACCTCTTAAGGTACCTCTGTGATTTTTACCAGATTTTTAAAAGACTTGAAACTATCCACAATAGCCTTAAGAAAAACGGGGACAGTAGCTTTTTTTGGGTTTAAAGCTTTCATTCTCTATGTGGACTATTTTGGGGAAAACAACCCCCATGGCTTCAATACTTGGTAGATTTGTGTTCTAGCACTTGAGTTTACTAGATAACTCATGTATCTAGCACCCCCTTCGACGAATCACAAATCCAAGTTGTAAAACTTGAGTTACAAAAGATTTAGTGGAAGAAAAACAAGGGCTTCACCCTTTGGAGAACATATGCTCATTTCCTTCCTCTAAATCTATATTCTAATACACAAGATACTTGGTCCTACACATGAGACATGTAGAACTAAGTTACTTTGAGTATTAGACCATAACCCCCATATAATTTTAAGGTAAAAACCAAAATAGAAGAAGAATAAGAAAAAGAATGGAAGAGAACCTCACCTAGTTTTCTTTGTTATCCTTCTTGTTATTCCAAAGTAGGTTATGAATTTAGGATGCATGAACAATAAACTCCTCTCCCTCTCTAGAATCTAAACTTTTCCTCTCTCTCCCTTGCTAAGCTTTGTGTTTTGATGGGTTGGGAGAAAATAGAAGAAGAAGAAGAATGGTGGAGGAGTAAAGTGAAATGAGATATATATTATGTTGGTGAATTGGAGTGGAATGCTAATATTCTCTATGTTTCTTTTGCCCCTTGGATAAAAAGGTTAGCCTTATCCCTTCCTAATCATGACTAATCATGTTATTAAGGTTGCTAATTAAGCTTTCCACCAATGGGAGCATGACACACTTGTCTTTGTGTGTAAGACTTCTACTTTTGGAACTTGGTTAGCTTAATATTCTTGCCTTAAAAAGGCTAATGTAGCCAGCTATATATATGCCCACTAATTCCTTCATTTAGCTTTTATTTTAATGCATAAATTAGATAAATCAAATGTCTAAAATACCCTTAATCAAGTGGGCTAAGTTTGAGCTTTCATTTTATTTCTTTTGAGCTTCTCCTTTAATTGTTTTGGGCCATGTAATAAACATAGTCTAACAATTTTAATATATATTACCCAAATTATTTATTCAGGGTTTCCATTCCCAATCGTATAAAACTTAATTATTTATACATGTGACTTTAGCTCATAACCTAATTAGGTTTACTAGAAATAGGTTTAAAATTATTAGTCACTTGAAATAACAAAATTATCCACTTAAGTTAGTATACATATTAAATACTAATATTTCCTTATTACCATAACCCTTAGGTTATTTAATTGTCTCACCTAATGTATTATTAGGTTATGAAGCTTTCATTTTTAATGAAATCTATAAATGTATATATCCATAACTATAGTATATATGTTTATTGATCTATGCACCACTTAACATATGTTGTCACATATTAAATCACTATATAGCACAAAGTTTTAAATACCAATAATGTACACACATATATAGTGACTTGAAATTCACGATTATTACACTCCTGCTCTTACACTACGATCAGGTGTTTGGTATATTGCTTCATAGTATATCTTTAATATTTTAGAGCTGTTGTACTATTGACAGATCACTGCTCCCCTATAGTTGATATTGTCTTCTCAGAGAGACATAAGTTCTTCTTCTTCATGTGTAGCAGAAGGCAGCCATGCATATCTCATTCTGGCCGAAGTCATCAAATCTTCTTGTATCGGAGAAATGAGTGTCTTCAGGGTTGATCATTCTGCGATCCTTTGACAGCACTACGAACGTAGTCTTCCTTGTCAGCTTGTACTTAGAGTTCTGCTCCTGTAATGAGTTCCTCATGTTTGAGGCTCGATGATCCTCTGAGGTGAGCTTCCTTGAGGATTCTTTTCTTATGACATGCTTTGCATGATTGAGCATATAAGACCCTTTCCATCTTTGGTTGAATGGCCTGATTCCATAAAAGGATCAACAGCCATGTGAGCTTCATTTAGATTAGCTCAGCAGGTCTTCAAGGACAGGCTTTGACATATAAGAATTTTATCAGAATCATTTCTGAACAGTCTTAAGCCTTCTGCTGGTTGAATCTTTCTTGACTGAAGTCCTCTGCTTCAGCATTCCTTAGTGTGGCCAGATAGACCAGGTGCCTGCAGGTTAGATACATTTCTATTTTTGGTACCCATAATTAAATGGGTCCTGCTAGGTTAGTTTTTTAAATCCCTGTTTCTCATATATTTGAATAATCATCATATTGATCACCAGCAATCATATTCATACATGTAACTAATTTAGATAATACATTTTGAGATGCATGGTGGTGAGTGTGTGTAAAATTTGCCATTTTAATAAAACATTCTTTTCCTTTGATAGTTTCATCATTTGCTTGGTTATGTTCACAGAGTTTAAATGTTCACAGAGTAAGAATCAACACTATTACTTATTTGTATCTAGTTGATTCATAGAGGTGATCAGTTTCTACGAATCTTCAAGATACTCTTGTAGAACTGATCATACTCTATGTGTTATCAAACACTTAGAACATAAGTTTGTACATACATACTGACCCATCAGCAAAGATTACTCCACAATATTAATTTAAATCTTGACACGCTTATGACCTGTTTTAGATTTCTTTCAAGATATCATCTTCAACCTAAAACTTGGGTGGAGAGAAAGTTTGTAAGCATTTGAGATTCCAACCTCAGTGTACTTTCTCTCTTCACCTTTTTAGGTAGAGTATGATTTCTTGACAGGATACTGTTATAGTGCATAAGGAGGTGCAACATGATGTACACATTTATATTAGTGAGGAACCGTACCTTTTTACTGTCAGTTTCTTAACATTCATTTAGCTTAGATATACTGAGGATAGGCATTGATGTGCATAGTTTCACATTTGCTCCTGACAGCTTGTTGCTCCAGTTAACCTTCAATCAATCAGTCGTGGTCTTGAAGATGTAAGCTAAGAGAATCTCAGCATCTTTAGTTCTTTGACATCCTTGAGTTCATAAAGTTTACATCCAGCTGTTGGTTACCCAGATACATGTTTGAGAAGTTCTTCTTTCTTCTCTGAGAAAGCATTTCTTAGCATGTATGGCATTTTCATCTTTTCAGGCTGGTGGATGTTTGACTCTTTTCTGTTGATGTCTCTTGAGCTTCCTAGCCTGGTCTTCAGACTACAAGATTGACCGCGGGCAAGGATTTGTCTTGTTGATATGGCAATCAAGAATATGGACCAATCTGAGCAGCTTCAGGTGTATATACACATTTACCTATTCACAATATTTCCAACGTGTGAGCTCATCTGCATATAACAAGTGACTTACTACTAAACTAAGTTTAGAATAATGTGTGTGCCTAGGATCAGACTCAAAGCAATTAGCTTTTGAATATAGCATGAGAACCTGCTCTAATACCAATTGTTAGTTTCCAGTAGGCATAATATAGATCTAGAAGGGGGGGTTAAATAGATCCTTTTAATTTCAAATACTTTTCTCGTTTATTTTATATTGTTAATGATTTAACATATGACAAACATAAGAATCTTTTCAAGCACAACGGAATAAGTAAAAGATCCCCTTCATTGATATATTCATAATCATACATACATTGTTCTTAGAGTTAGTTCAGTTGTAAACAGTTAAAACATACATAGCAATTATAGTAGTTAAGTACATAATGTAAATGACATAAAGTAAAAGACACAAGGGATTTTAAGTGGTTCAGATACTTAAGCTCTTAATCCATTCTTCTGCTTTTAACTAGAAGGATTTCCACTAAGGAATGGTAGCACCCTGAATCACTAAGATTCCTTCAAGGCCAGCAGCCTTGGGACTTAAGCTCACTAAGAACTCTTCAAGGCCAGTAGTTCACTAAGAACTCTTCAAGGCATGCAGCCTTGGAACTACATTTAGTCCCTCCGGGCAAAGACCCTTTAGGCCCTGGCTTCTTGTTGTCGATGTTGTTTGTTTGTTGGAGGTGCTGCTAAGATGTCTTTTAAGCTCTCCATATCTTAATGCTTATCAGCTTGCCGTGATCATCCTTGAGGTGCAGTTGAGTGTTGCATGATGCTCACCTTCTTCAATTACTCAACCACTTCTGATGATCCCTTGTTGAACTGCCTTGAAGATCATTCTTCTTGATACTTGATGGTTGCACATGATGAGTTTCTAAGATGACTGTAAGCTCTTCTGCTAGGTACTTAGAAACTTTCTCATATTTGACACCATGATGGCGTTGGTGATCTTCTTTCTTGATACTTGATGCCTTCTCGTGATGGACTTGCTAAGATGACTATAAGCTCTTCTCTCTGGTACTTAGAGTCTTCCCATGATGGACATCAAGATGACATTGATGCTGTTCTTTCTCTTGGCAGTTCAGAACGCTCTTCTTGTAGTAAAACTCTCACTTTTACATTGTATAACTCTCACTTCTACTTCTTTATTTATTTGCTCCAAGTGTTCTTGGTGGATCGTAGAGTGAGTCTTCGGACCTTCATTGGCCACTCACTATTTTACGTTATTTAGATCAGTCCACCATTTCTCCAAAATCAGTAACTCCAGCAAACTTTGATCTTTGAAGCTCTTGCTGATTTATACTCCTTCCCAATATTCTCGTTGGAAAGTAGCCGTTAAAAGCTTTTTGAATTGCTTCGCAGATCTTGAGTTTTTTGGTGCAGACTGCATATGTGACATGACATGACTTTCTGACACTGTAGTCTACTATTTCACCTACACCATCAGAGATGTCACTTTTATGCCTCGGGCAGGTAGAGACTTTTTTTTCTCCTTCTGATTTCTCGATCAGAGGTTGTCCTTTGGCATCAATGCTCTCAATAAGCTCTGTTCGAATATCAATCTTCAGATTGAACCGTTGCTAATGCTTCAATCTTTAGTTGTTCGAACTCTACGATTCTGATGCATGTCTTCTTGGACTTGATCGTAGTGTCTAGTTGACAGGTAGAGACAACACTACGATCTTGAAGAGTGTTGATTGGATCTTCAATGTAGAACACATCTTCCTTCTCTTGTGCAGTGCTTCAACACTTCTATTTGCCTTGACCGCTCTCAGATACTGATGGCTTGACTCTTTGTTCTGCGTACTTCGGTCACTGATTTAGGTTGCTCCCAGCTTTGAATAGCTTCAATCTTTGCCGGGTCAACCGATATTCCACGACTTGATACTACGTGCCCAAGGAATGCTACCTCCTCCAGCCAGAACTCGTATTTCTTCAACTTGGCATAAAGCTTGTATTCACGAAGCTTTTGGAGTACCAGCCTCAAGTGTTGCTCATGATCTTCACGGCTTTTGGAATAAATAAGGATGTCATCAATAAAGACGACCACAAAGTGATCCAAATATTCCTTGAATACCTGATTCATCATATCCATGAAGGCAGTAGGAGCATTAATCAATTCAAAGGACATGACTAGGAATTCATAATGCCCGTACCGAGTTCTGAAAGCCGTCTTTGGAATATTCTCAGTTCTAACCTTCAGCTGATGATATCCAGAACGAAGATCAATCTTTGAAAAGAATTGTACTCCTTGCAACTGGTCAAACAGGTCATCAATGGGTACCTGTTTTTGATGGTGACATGATTCAACTCCCGATAATCAATACAAAGTCACATACTTCCATCTTTCTTCTTCACGAATAGCACAGGAGCACCCCAAGGAGAAGTACTAGGACAAATAAAGCCAATGTCTAACAATTCCTGCAGTTGGATCTTTAACTCCTGAAGTTCAATAGGAGTCATTCGATATGGGGCTTTGGAAATGGGTTTTGTACTGGGTTCAAGGTTGATACAAAATTCAATTTCACGCTCTGGGAGTAGGCCAGGAAGTTCTTCAGGGAATATGTCAGGGAATTTATTAACAATAGAAATATCATTCAAAACTGACGTATTTTTGTTTAGATCCGTGACATGAGCTAAGAAAGCTTGACATCCGTTTTTCAATAAACGAATAGCTTTATGGCTTGAGATGACAGCGATTGATTTTAATGGTTTGGTTGCTTGAATTTGCATAATAGGTCGATTAGGAATATGAAAGCTAACAACCTTACAAAAACAATCAATTTTTGCATGATGAGTAGTTAACCAATCAATCCCTAAAATCACGTCAAATGCAAGTATTTTAATGAAATCAGATTGACAGGTAATGTGTGGGTACCAACTTGAACCAAACAAGACTTATAAACCGTGGATGTAATGAAGGTTTCTCCCAATGGAGTTTCAACAGATAAATCAAAGTCTAATTTCTCCGGAGTCAAATTTAATCGATGAGCGCAAGTAGGAGAAATTAAAGAATGGGTAGAACCGATATCAAATAAAGTATAGACTCGTTAGAGTTTATGATAAGCTTACCCGTGATGACCTCATTCGGGTTCCTTGCTTTCTGGGAGGTCACAACAAACGCTCTCTCTTGCACTACCGGTTTTGACTTTTCTGGGACGGCCTTTGGTGTCTCCATCTTGGCTGAACTTGTTTTTGGTAAACGACAAAATCGAGCTAAATGACCTTATCTTCCACAATTATAACATGTTTTAGACGGCATCGCGCAGTTTGGACTGATGTGCCCCTCCCCTCCGTATTTGAAACATATGATAGGTGGTCGTTCTCCTTCCATAACAACGGGTACTAGTGCTGACGTCTTTCCATCATTGTTGAATCTCCTCTTCTTGAAATGACCATTCTTATTATTTTGGCCCTGATTACCACCGAAGTGGTTACCATTTCTGGCTTGTTGATTCCCTCCACGCTTGTTGTCACCGCTTCGATGACGGCTCTCACTGGTATTATCATTTTGCCAACGGCTCTCTTTTGGTTGTGTTGACTCGTTATCGCGCTCCACTAACTGAGCCCTATTCACAACATCCGAATACAAACACAGTTTATAAGAAATAAGATGTTGACGTATCTCAGGTTTCAAACTTCGCAAAAACATTCGCATCATTCGCTCTTCATTATCCACCAAGTGGGACGCAAACCGGGACAACTCAGCACATTTAGCCTCATACTGCGACACGGTCATATTATTCTGCTCCAATTTGATGAACTCCACCTCCTTCATGTGACGAACACTTTTCGGGAAAGTATTTGTCATTGAACGGCTCTTGGAACTTCTCCCAAGACATCTTCAGTGCGGCAGGTTGAGTACGCTTAATCGATTCCCACCAGTAATCTTCCCCTCCTCGCAACATAAAGCCGGCAAAGGGAACCTTTTGCTCCTCGGAGCATCCCAAGACATCAAATATCTTGGTAATCTGCTTTATCCACGTTTTCGCTATAAGTGGTTTTGGCTCTCCCTTAAACTCTGGTGGTCCCAGCTCCTTGAACTGTTTAGCGGTGATCGTCCGAGAGTTTCAAGTGTTTCCACCTATATTTTGGACAGGAGCCGCTCTCGCCTGCTGTTGCATGAGCTGCATAAAGTTTCTGAACATTCCATCATTCATCATCTGGTCAGTGTTGTTGTTTGCATGAGGATTGTCACCTTCCTGATGCACATTATCCTGATTATTGATATGTGGTGAATCAACAGTCGCATGTGCTTCATTGCTATTCTCAACATTCTCATATGCCATTTTCAGATACTGTCACAAAATAAAAGTTAATTGATATGTCATATATTATCCTTATATTATGACCGACCAATTAAATACCATGCAAATAAACTTAGGTAGGTCATACTAGCGAAGGAATTCCCCGTCTCTCCCCTCCTAGTTCTATTCTCACATCTTAGCCATGGATCATATCCCTAAGCTCTGATACCAACTGTGACGCCTCCAAAAGTAGGTGAACATCACCCATCTTGGGTCGTCAGATACATAGTACAGAATACAAATACAACTTACTAATACAACTATCGTGTACAATACGACAAAATATAAACTGTGAGTTTGAATACAAATATTATCTTCTAGAGAGTATTCATACTCAAAAGGAGTCCTCATTACATTTATTAACACACTATTACATAGAATAGTGAGGACTACTAACTAATACTATCATTCGGACCATCACTCCGTTTCCCGACTTGCCCCAGCTACGTTCTCATTTCCTGAAGAGAACAGTGAAAGAAAGGGTGAGCTCAACTAGCCCAGTAAGAAATATTATGACTAAGATAATGCAGAATAAATTATCATTAGCCTTCAACAATGTTAAACTGAAAAAATATAATAGACATCAAGTTTAACTGCAGCGGAACAAGCAATCCATTAAAAGAGTCAAGTAGAAAATAAACTCTACTATCTTTTATGATTTAAAAAGTTTTTCAACACTGTGATCGCTGGGACTCAGCTTAATAAAATAATCCACATCATCGAATCACCCCTGCACTACGGCCAAGGATATTCGTGTATTCATTAATGGTCATGATCATGCCAACAACTGTCCATCAACGCACTACGGCCAATGAGGACTTTTACCACATCATTTGTAACATTACGGTCATGATTATACCGAATAATCCCTGGTCATAATCATACCAAGTCCATCTATGCACTACAGGCCACAGATGACTTGTAACATTTTATAAACATGAGGATGATGACAATGATATAAGAATTCAATAAAACAAGTTCAAGAATTAATTAATCCAAGAATTAACAACGTCCAAATTGTCAACATAATACTGCTTTGTGGAGTAAAATTTAAGAATGCTTAGAAGAATATTTTCATGAAAAGATACTGGATGAACCGCAATTATCAAGGATATTCCACCAATTTCATGGAGTATAGAAGTCAAAACTTAACCAACTGAGTATAATAAAGAATGGAATAACAAAAGAAATCACCATGCATGCGATAGACCGCACAGACAGGTTATTCCAACAGAATAATAAATAATGGAACCAGGTCTGGCGTAAAACGCACAGACAGGATATTCTAACAGAATAATAATAAAGACGGAACCAGGTTCGGTGTAAAACACACAGACAGGATGTTCCAACAGAATAAATAAAGACGGAACCAGGTCCGGTGTAAAATACACAGACAGAATGTTTCAACAGAATAATAATAAAGAAGGAACCAGGTCCGGTGTAAAACACACAGACAGGATGTTCCAACAGAATAATAGAAGAATGTCACCAAGTATAGGGTAGACTGCGTATACAGGTTATTCCAACAAAATAATAAGAAATGAAATAAAAACAGTTCTCTTCATGAATAAGAAAGAATAACACCCCTTACCGTTTTAAAGAAGAGCTGAAATAAGGAAGTAGTTAAGTAGCATAATACTCTTCTTCTCTCTCTTTATAGTTTCTCTCTATAGTTTCTCTCTCTAGAGTTCAGTGAATTCGTAAGAAATAATGAAGGAATGAGCTGCTATTTATAGAAAAATAGAATGCATAGTAACTAATCCATGAACGGTCCAGATTGACTACTTTAATCTGATGGTCCATATTTAAAGAAAAATCTTTTAAATAAAATATAATATATTCTATTTATAGAATAACTTTAATAAAGTATTTTGTTTTATATAAAAAGATGTTTCTATTTTATTACGTTAATAATACGAATAAAACAAAATGTCATTATCGCTAAATAATTCATATTATTAACTGACAATAATTGAATCAAACTGAGTGACTTCTCACATAAGCATTAATAATCAATACCGTGTGCTACTATGAAACCACACGTATTACTGTAATTTTACTACCGAGTAGTTCAACAGTATCAATGGTAAAACTTCCGCCGTTATTTTTAATAAAATATTTTTGTCGTTTTCTCAATCCGACAATAATTCTGTTGTGGGGTCCACCAATGATTGTGCCCTTGTACGAATATTCCCTGTTAAAACGAATATTCTCCGACCAATCGAATATTATATAACAACTTGCGTACTTTGTAAAATTTATAAATATTACCCACAAATATAACATTATATCAAATTAACTCCATAATATTCAAAAATGATATTTATAGAAAATTCACCTTTATTTATAAAAGTTGGGGTCTTACATCAGTGGACTGACCTAATGCTTAATCACTTTAGCCTTGTTCTTCAGAGGCTGACCAATATCTTTGTATACACTCCATCAGTTCCTTCTTTGTTTGGCAAACACTACGATCCTGGTTGCTTTCAAGATCGTATTCTTCTATTTACTTAACAGCTACTGCACTTGTTGACTTTCCCTAGTCAGTTGCTGAAGTCTTCTTCTGATCAACTTGTGGAAGATTTCATCTCGAATGGCTTCACAACTCAATCTGGATGTTGATTGAGTTGGTGCTTAGATATTCTGTTAGCTTACATGCCATTCGTTGAGTGCTCTCTGGTTTCATTTAGGTGGGATGTATCTTTTCAATACCAACCAGAGGCTTCATTCCTTTAGATATTCTAGGAGTGCTTAATTATTGAGAATTGTGTTTGCTCTACGATTCTGCCTTGGCGTTGTGAGCACATATGTTGAAGTCTCAGTTCTACACTCTACGATTCAGCTTCGGCTATGCAGACACTACGACTCCGAGATCAGATCTTGACACTCTATTATTTCTGTCGTTGTGCTTGTTGTCTTTATCTGATCTTACTCGACTACGATCTCTGCCTCTGATACGATCAGTAGACTCTACAACTCTAAGTGTAGTATACGATTTTTGACTTGGCTTCGACATCAGTAGACTCTACGACTCCGAGTGTAGTCTACGATTCTTGACTTGGCTTCGGTAGATGCTCGGTCGGCTCGTAGGTAGGTTGTATCTACGATTCTGAACATGACTTCCTTAGCAGACTACGGCTCTGAGGAAGTTCTCCTCGACATACTACGATCCTTTCTCGTCTCTCCTGGCAGTCTACGAACTCTGAGATCTTCTATCTTGTAAACTATTATTCTGCATCGATAGCTCTCGAGTTTTTCTTGACTCTCTTGGCAGACTATGATTTCTGGTGCTGTGCTCAATGATCAGACAAGTCTATCTATTACATCATAAGATCAACCTAACAAGCTTGATCTTTCTATAATTATAGTCCTTGTACATCATTTCTTTTGAAGGACTTTACAAAGCTGTTTTGCTTATGTAGGATCAACCTAACACATTTGATTAATTCATTCCAAGTCCTTGTACATATGTTTCTATTCTCTATCAAAGGAATTTACAACTTTTCTTAATGCAAGCATACTTACATATTCATTCAAATATATATTATAATCAAATCATATATAATAGGAATATCATTCACATGCTTATTCCTAGCAATGTGCTATCCAAGTAAAGGGATGAGAGTCTTAGTTAGATTTTTCATCTACAGCGATGCTTCAGACAGAGGTTTAGGATGTGTTCTCATGCAATATGGTAAAGTCATAGCCTATGCCTCTCGATAACTCAGAGAATGTGAGAGGAATTATCCTACTCATAATTTAGAGTTGGTAGTAGTCATTTTCGCGTTAACAATCTGGATATACTACTTGTATGGGGAGAAAGTGGAGATCTACATAGACCATAAGAGCCTTAAATATTTCTTCACGAACTTAACATGCGCCAAAGACATTGGCTCGAGCTGTTGAAAGATTTCAACCATACCATTCAATACCATCTTGGAAAAGATAAAGTGGTAGCTGAAGCATTGAGTAGAAGATCATATGCGGGTACAAGTGCGATATTGTTAACACAAAGGACCATTTCGTATGACTTATAAAGGATGGAGATAGAGTTAAATACTCCAAGGACCCACGCGATGTTGTCGAATATACGCGTAGAACTAACTTTAATCGATAAAGTTAAAGCTACTCAAGCTACAAACCCGGAGCTAATAAATACGAAGAAGAAAGTACAAGAAGGTGATATTTCAGAAGCAAGAATCGAAGAAGAGATGAAAGCTCAAACCCTCATTTCATTACTCCATTTGAAATCCTCGATCGAGTAGGAACTGTGGCATATAGACTCATTTTACCGCCAAGTATGTCTCGTGTTCATAATATTTTTTATATATCTATGTTACTTAAATATGTGGAAGACCCAAACCACATTATTGAATTAGAATCAGACGAGATAGCCGAATATTTAACATATGAAGAGGTACATGTTAAAGTTTTTAATAAGAAGGAACATATTATACGCTCAAAGGTTATACCTCAAGTCAAAGTTTTATGGAGAAACCATGATATTGAGGAAACGACCTGGGAGTTAGAATCTAAAATGAAAATAAGATATTCTCACCTCTTTGAACTTCCAGGTACGTAAATTTTGGGGACGAAATTTCATAAAGAGGGGAGATTGTAAGACCCCAAATTTTAATGAAATAAAAGTATTCTATTTTTCTATTCAGTAAATGATTAAATTCATAAAAGGTTAAAGTTAAGGGTGATATTTAAAAATTTTGCAAAGTAAGCAAGTATGCATAAAATATTCGTATGGTCAGAGAATATTCTTTTTATCAAGAAATATCTGTACGACAGCACAATCATTGGTGCACCCCACAACAGAATAACTGTAGGATATAGAAAGCGACAAAAATAACCTTTTTATAAAAATAACAGCAAGACTTTTACTGTTAAACTGTTGAAATATCTAGTGATAAAAGAATTGTAATACGCTTTGTTGCACAGTAGCACATGGTATTCCACATTATCTATAATTATTGATGCTTACGTAAGAAGTCACTCAGTTAATTTAATAATTGTTACAGTAGTTGCTGCATAGTATCTCATATTATTGATTCTATTATTGTCACAGTATCATATGCATAATATTTTATATTATAAATCAATAATTGAGATGGCCCATTTATTCATATTATTATTTACATTATTAATAATATTTAGAAAGTTCTGTCGAGGAAAGATGTTAGGTTATTTAATTGCGCGCCAATAAGGAGAAATCCTTATCGAAAAGCCCCCTCTTTCTTAGGAACGATCTGATTGTCAATATTGTGAGTTATAATATTAATGATGAATAATTGTTAAAAAATTAAAAATGTGTTAATTTAAGATAAGTGATTTTTGGTAAATATTTATTTAATTTTTGATATAAATAGAGGGATTTGTCATGAGGTGTTTGTTGTAAGTTTGACTTATTATTCCATGAGGAGATGTACTAATTTTATGCATCGTCGATTGTGGTTTTAATATTAAATCAATCTGGACCGTCGGTTGTGGTTTTAATAGTAAATCAATATGGACCGTCGATTGTGGTTTTAATAGTAAATCAATCTGGACCGTCGGTTGTGGTTTTAATAGTAAATAAATATGGATCGTCGGTTGTGGTTTTAATATTAAATCAATATGGACCGCCGGTTGTGGTTTTAATAGTAAATTAATATGGACCGTCGGTTGTTGTTTTAGTAGTAAATCAATATGGACCGTCAGTTGTGGTTTTAATAGTAAATCAATTTGGACCGTCCGTTTTAGTAGTAAATCAATCTGGACCATCCGTGAATCAGTTACTATTTAGTCCATTCTCCTATAAATAGAAGCTTATTTCTTCTTTCATTCTCACTAATTCACTAAAACTCACAAGAGAAGCTATAGAGAGAAAGAAAAAGAGTATTTTGCTACTTCACTATTGCAGTATCCAATCTCCTACTAAGATAAGGGATATTATTTTTTGTATTCGTAAAAAATATTATTTTCGTTCAATACTTGTAAGGGATATTATCTTCGTATTCATTCTTTAATCTGTGAGAATAACATGTCTACGCGGATTACCGCATGACAGATGAAAATCCATTTATAATTTTGTATATTATTTCTTTTCATATTCCTAAATTTAAACTTAATATGGTAAGTATTGCTTCTATAATCCCTGAAATTAGTATAATATCCTTGAGTTTTGCACTTCATCTAGTATCGTTTCATTGGAATATTGGTCTGAACTTTCTTATTAAATTTTAATATTTTCATTCGGAGTACTATTCACGGGATACTATTTACTCAGGGTACTATTCACGGGGACTATTCACTCGGGTACCATTCACTCAGGATACTATTCATGGGGTACCATTCACTCGAGATACTATTCACTCGGGTACGATTCACTTGGGGTACTATTCATGATAAAATTAGTTTCTTTTCTGTCCAAATTATTTTTGATACATGAATATCATTTTTGAATTTTACTCCACAATTAATTATCATGTTGACAATTTGGGCATTCTTGAACTCTGGATAAATTGAATTATAAATCTCTAATATTTATCATTGATCTTACTTGATTGATTCCTTATATCATTGTCATCATTCTCATGCTTATGTTGTGATAAAAGTCATCTTTGGCCTGTAGTGCATAGATGAACTATTTATTGGTATGATTATGACCAGAAATTTTATATTGGTATAATCATGACCTGTAATGTTAGAGATAAATGATGTGGTAAAAGTCCTCTTTGGCCCGTAGTGCATAGATGGACAGTTGTTTGGCACGATCATGACCACTGGTGATACTAACGAATATCCTTGGCCCGTAGTGCATGGATAATTCGTTGATGTGATACTAACGAATATCCTTGGCCCGTAGTGCATGGATAATTCGATGATGTGAAATGTTTATTGATTGGTATTACGTGGATAAAATATTGATGATAGATTTTTTAATCAAAGAAGATAGTAGACATCATTATCTACTTGACTCTTCTAATGGATTATTGTTTTCGCTGCAGTTGTTGATCTAAAACTTGTTGTCTGTTGTATTCTATCAGATTTTTTCCTGTTGAGGACCAAGGATAATTTGTTCAACATTATCTTAGTCATAATATTCTTTACTGGGTTATTTGTGCTCACCCTTTTGCTTCACAATTCCTTTCAGGTAATAAGAGTATAGCTGGGTCGAGCGGGGATAAGAATAATGGTCCAATATGGTTATTATAGTAGTCCTCACTATTTTATAAAATAGTGTGTCAATTATTGTAATGAGAATTTTATTTGAGTTTGGATACTATCTACGAGATAATATTTGTATTAAAACTCACAGTTTATGTGTTGTCATATTTTGCACGACAGTTTAATAGTTATATTAATGAAGTTGTATTTGAATTTTGTACCATGTATTTGGCGACTCAGAATGGGTCATGTGGACCTATTTTTGGGATGTCACAGAAAACTCCAAGAGAAGTCTTATACTGATGAGCCATGGAGTGCATCTTTCTAAGAAATTATCCTCATACCAAAGAGCGATCTTATGAGTAAGATACCTTATGCTTCAGCGATAGTATCTATCATGTATGGGGTGATATGTACTAAACTTAATGTTGCTTATGCACTAAGTGTGACAAGAAAATATCAGTCCAATCTTGGAGAAGAACACTAGAAGGCCTTGAAAAACATCCTAAAGTTCTTTAGAAGAATTGAGGATGTGTTTATAGTTTATGGTGGACCTAATTTGAAACTAGAGGGCTATACAGACTTGCGTTTTCAGACTGACCAAGATGACAACAAAACTATATCTGATTATGTGGTTACCTTGAACGGTGGTGCAGTGAGTTAGAAGAGTTCTAAGTAGTAAACATGTATTGATTCAGTGATAGAGGTAGAGTATATAGTTGCAAACGAAGCTGAAAATGAGGCTATTTGGATAAAGAAGTTAATTACAAAACTTGGAGTGGTTTGTCTAAGACCCCAACTTTTATGAATAAAGATTAATTTTTCTCTAAATATCATTTTGAATATTATGGTGTGGATTTGATATAATGTTATAGTTGTGGGTAATATTTATAAATTTTACAAAGTAAGCAAGTTGTTATAAAATATTCGTTTGGTCGGAGAATATTCTTTTTATCGGAGAATATCGTACGATGGCACAATCGTTGGTGGACCCCACAACAGAATTATTGTCGGAGTTAGAAAATGACAAAATTATCTTTTTATAAAAATAACGGCGAAAGTTTTACCGTTAACTGTTGAAATACCCGGTGGTAAAAGTATAGTAATACGCGTGATTGTATAGTAGCACACGGTATTGATTATTGATGCTTACGTAAGAAGCCACTCAGTTATACTCAATTATTGCTATAGTAATTTCTGCATAGTATATCATATTATTAATTCAATTATTGTCACAGTATCATCTGCATAATATTTTGTATTATTAAATCAATAATTGATACGACAAAGTTATTCATATTATTATTTTCAATATTGATGATGTCTAGAAAGTTCTGTCGAGGAGAGGTTTGGTCACCTAACTGCGCGCCAATAGGGAGAAATCCTTATCGAAAAGCCCCCTCTTTCCTGAGAATGATCTGGTTGTTAAATATTGTGAGTTATAATATTAATGATGAATTATTGTTGGAAGATTAAAAATGTGTTGATTGAAGATAAAATAATTTATGGTAATATTTATTCAATCTTTGAATAAATAAGAAGTCTATTATGAGACGTTTGTGGTATGTTAGTTTATTCTATGGGGTCCCATTTAATACCCGCGAAAATAATAATAATAATAATAATAATATTAAATAAAAAAATAAAAAAAAAATTTGTTTTAAAACATAATAATTGGACTTTGTCATTTATTTGGGTCAAACTAGTTATTTAATTTTTTTGGTGAGCTAATGTATTAATAAGTGTTGGGTAAATTAAAGAGGTAAAATTGGGATTTAAACTAAGTAGCTCAAATTTTTAATTGTGTAATTTTAAAATACTTTTAAAATTTGGAGAGTTAATAAATATATTAATAAATAAAATCTATTTTTTTAGTGAACAAAATAACTAAACCTAATTTAACTCCAATACTCTTTTTACGAATTGTGGAGAAGAAACGGCGCAAGAGGCGAAACTAAGACCAAAGATCAGAAACTGAATTTTTTTTTTCTCTTACATGTAAGTATCTGTGATTTCTTAGTAAAAACATGTGGAATCTTTTTATTTTATTTTTCTTGGTTTCAGTTGATCTTGTCTAGAATGGAAGTCATTGGATTATATATATATATATATATATATATATATATATATATATATATATATATATATATATATATATATATATATATGATTGATTTGTAATATAAAAGATTATATATATAGTTGATTTCAGGCTTGTAGGAAATCGCAGGCGGCATTTTTTTTTATATATAGATTTCAATAATTATTTGGTCATAAAATGTATAAACAGAATTAGCGAATCAAATTAAAAGTTATGTATACTAATTTAAATTAATTAATTTTGTTGACATAGTTGTAAAAGTTTTAATAATAAATTAATATTATTATGTTATTAATGAATTGATTGTAATAAAATTTTATTAAACTATTTAGATTGAACGGAGAGAGTCTAAACGAGTCAAATTTGGAGTATAAACTTTGGGTATTACATTGCTTAAACCAGGTACGGATTCCGTACTCTTTCAGCGAGACTCTTTTGTTTTTAAATTGTTCGTTTCGTTATTCGTTTCGAAATTTAGTTTTGCCTCTCATAATTGTTCCTTCTTAAATTCGTGAGAATGTTTCATTTTGGCATTAGTATTTGAAACTAGTATTTGTACTCTTTGGTCTATTGTGTCATGGTTAATATTTATTTCGATATTTGTAGAAAGTACATGTTAATATATTTGGAGACTTTGTGTTGATATTTTGTTTCAGTTTAACATGTATATGTTAAAACCCCTTTGTTGTGTCGCATGTGTTGTGACATTATATTTTGTTAGAATACCGTAGGGTATACCTGAGCTATAACCACCTGTGGGGGTACCACAGGCATGTCCTCTTGGCACCGAGGAATGACACCTTCCGTGGCGGTGTGATCAGTCCACGGCGTCTCCGTTTTGTGCTTCGGTGGGAGTTGGGCATTTGGTGTTTTGTTGTGGGAGACGTATGGGTCGACCCTAGTTTCTGTTATGTTCTGTTCTGCGGATTGGTGATGTTTGTGCCAAACACGCCTTCCGATTTTACATGCATTGGATTCGCGGTCCAATGTATGTGACTTGCCTGTGTGGCATTATTTGACTTGCCTGTGTGGCAAGGTATATTTCTGTTTTATTTTGAGCTCGGTATGAAATAACACCCAGCCATTTTTTTCAGCCTATTATTTCGTTGTGGTAGATTTGTTCGTTTCGTTTTGTCTCTTTTCATTTAATTGAGTTAATTATTTCAGTTCATTAATTGTGTTCTATATTCGTACTGGGCATTTGGCTCATGCTGTGTTTTTCTTCCAGCAGGTAATCAGGGGAATCAAGGGCAAGTGTGATGAGAGCTCCATTCATTCCAATGCTTTAGAAATATTCTGTTTAGACTTGATGTGTTAGTTTACTTGGAATTGTAATAATTATTTTAGATTGTGGTTTGAGACAGTTGGAAATTTATTATGGTTGACTTGTAGTATTTATCAGTTATTAAGACTATTCTTTTGTGGATTAGAGCCTTGCTATTAAATTCATCAATTTTTAGTATATTTTGGGTAACCTCTCTTTCTATTTCGGAAAGGGGGTGTTACAGAGTTGGTATCAAAGCTTAGGTTCTTTCTTGTAGAAAACCTATTTAGGTTTGACCTGTGAGTTATGGGTAGACTTCTGGGTTAGGTTTCTATTTCGCTTGATTTTCTGTTCAGCTATTATATCAGCTATATTTGAATTTATCTCTAATCTGCTTTGTTTATAATCGTTATCTCTTTCTTAGATGGCTCGTAGATCCGCCAGAGTTGTTGGGAGGCGAGGTAACAATAGGGGAAGAGGTGAGGGTCAGCCCAATGAGCAACCTAATGATCAGATGAATGCTCAACTGGCTAACTTGGTGAATCAGGCGGTGAATCAGGCCTTACCTCAGTTAGTGGCATAGGTTGTACAGGCAATGCAGCAGCCGCCACCAGAAATTTTTGAACAAGAAAATGCGGGAAATAATGGTCAGCATGCAAATATTGAGGAAGGGAATACAGATGGTCTTGATCAGCAGGTGGTTCCGATGTATGTATGGTTGGAGAGGTTTCAAAAGCAAAAACCACATGCATTCAGTTCTGCTCCGACTCCAATTGATGCAGAGAATTGGATTGCTCACCTAGAGAAGATCTTTGATGTGCTGGGGAGTTCAGATAATCAAAAAGTGTTGCTAGCTGCTTACAAGCTGGAAGGGGATACGCAGAGGTGGTGGAAAGCGTTGAAAACAACAAAGGGTGATGGTTATGTTGAGGCACTTAGCTGGGCAGAGTTTTGTGAGGTCTTTTATCAGCAGTACTTCCCAGCTGCTGATAAAGAGGCCTATGCTAGGGAGTATTTGTCGATTCGGCAGAAAGATGATGAGTCCATCACAGATTTTATGACGAGGTTCACTAGGTTGGCAGGCTTTGCGGGAACCTCAATAGGGACTGCAACAAAACAGGCAGAGAAGTTTAAGTGGAGGATTCATTACAGGTATCGGCAGCATCTCATTAACAACAAGTTTGCAGACGTGTCAGCAGTGGCCAATGCAGCAAAGAATATTGAGATGGAGCGACAGGACTTTCGGTCTTCTAAACCGGAAGGGAGTCGAAAGAGGGACAGAGATGACCAGCAGGGTCAATCCTCAATTCAGCATGGGAGAAATCAGGGTGGTCAGTTGAATAGGAATCGTGGTGGCCAACAAGGGCAGTGGCGTGGTCCGAATCAGAACAGGGGTTATCAGCAGATGCCTCAGCAAGGGCAAAATCGTCAGCTTCAGCTTCCTTGGAATGGTCAGAATCGTCAGCAAGGGCAGAATCGTCTGCAGGGACAGAATCAGGGTCGTTATCCAGGACCAGCTGGTGGGGGTAACCCAAATCTTATTCCGGTAGCTCCTTGTGCTACTTGTGGGGCTATTCATCCAGGGAGGCAGTGTCATAGACTCACAGGTGCATGCTTCTTGTGTGCACAGATGGGTTATATGGATACAGACTGTACCGGGCCACGTGAAAATGGTGGAGGTGGTGATAATGGTGGCAATGGAGGTTAGCGTCAGGGTGGTCGAGTGTTTGCTTTGACGTATAACCAAGCAGCAGGTGCACCAGGTACTGTTTCTGGCACTCTTTTAGGTGGCAATCGTGAGGCGTCTATTTTATTTGATACGGGTTCTACTCATTCCGTTGTTGCTCGGTCTTTTGTTCGGCACCTGGGTGTGCCATCTCAGTCTTTAGATTCTGTTATGTCTATTGCTACCCCGATGGGGACTTCTGTTGTTATTTCTGATTTGTATCGAGGGTGTCCGATCAGTTTTGGGGATAAGATTCGTAGGGCTAATCTTCTTCCGATGTGTATGCACGATTTCGATGTCATTCTTGGGATGGACTGGTTGGATAAGCACCAGGCCACTATCGGCTGTCAGGCGAAGAAGGTTATATTTGGAGATGTGAAGTCTCCAGAATTCGTGTTTCAGGGTTCACAACCGAATAGGGTGGTGAAGTTAATTTCAGCTTTGAAGGCTGAAAAGTTGGTAGCAAAGGGTTGTGAGGGGTATTTGGTGTTTGTGAAAGATACCTCCAAGGGTGAGTCTCGTATTGAGGATGTTCCAATTGTTCGTGATTTTTCTGATGTATTTCCTGAGGAGTTTTCAGGGTTGCCACCACAGCGGGAAGTAGAATTTTCTATTGAGCTTGTTCCTGGTGCGGAGCCTATCTCTAAGGCGCCGTATCGGATGGCACCGTTGGAGTTGCAGGAGTTAAAGGAACAGTTGCAGGAACTGTTAGATCGTGGTGTAATTCGGCCGAGTGTTTCGCCGTGGGGTGCTCCGGTCTTATTTGTAAAGAAGAAAGATGGGTCTATGAGGCTGTGTATAGACTACAGAGAGTTGAACAAGATTACCATCAGGAATCGGTATCCATTGTCGAGGATTGATGACTTGTTTGACCAACTTCAGGGGGAAAAATATTTTTCGAAGATAGACTTGAGGTCGGGCTATCATCAGTTGAGGGTGAGGGATGAGGATATCCCTAAGACGGCCTTTCGTACTCGATATGGGCATTACGAGTTTCTGGTGATGCCATTCGGGTTGACTAATCCTCCGGCGGTGTTTATGGATGTAATGAATCGGGTGTTCAGGGAGTACTTGGACCAATTTGTCATTGTCTTTATTGATGACATTTTGGTTTACTCCAAGTCTAAGGAAGAACATGAGGAGCATCTTCGCACAGTGTTGGGGATTTTGCAGAAAGAGAAATTATATGCTAAATTCTCTAAATGCGAGTTTTGGTTGGAGCAGGTTGCATTTTTGGGCCACGTTGTTTCTGCTGAGGGCATTAAGGTGGATCCTGCGAAGGTTGAGGCTATCACTAAATGGCCGAGACCTACTACAGTGACAGAGATTAGGAGTTTCTTAGGTTTGGCAGGGTACTATAGGCGATTTGTGGAAGGATTCTCTTTGCTTGCCTTACCATTGACTCAGTTGATGAGAAAGGGCGTGAAGTTTGTGTGGAATGAGGAGCGTGAGAAGAGTTTCGAGGAGTTGAAGAAACAACTTGTGACAGCTCCTATACTTGCATTACCGTCGGGGACTGGAGGTTACCAGATTTATAGTGATGCTTCTAAGAAGGGCTTGGGGTGTGTTTTGATGCAATACGGTAAGGTGATTGCTTATGCTTCTAGGTAGCTCAAACCGTATGAGGTGAACTACCCCACACATGATTTGGAGTTGGCAGCGGTGATCTTTGCCTTAAAGATTTGGAGGCACTATTTGTATGGAGAGACTTGTGATATCTTCACCGATCATAAAAGTCTTAAATACATATTTACTCAGAAGGAGCTCAATATGAGGCAGAGGCGTTGGTTAGAGCTTCTAAAAGATTATGATGCGAGGATTCAGTATCACCCGGGGAAGGCAAATGTGGTTGCAGATGCTCTTAGCCGAAAGAGTTCAGGGAGTGTAGCAGCCCTTATTACACAACCTCAGCTTATTTCGGATATGGGGCAGATCGAGTTGGAGTTGTATGTACGAGGTTCGGATGGGCATTTGGCAGGTATGAGAGTGGAGCCCTCTCTTATCTTGCGGATCAAAGAAGCTCAAAAGGAAGATGGGGAGTTGTGGAGTATGACGCAGAATCTAGAGGAGGGTAAGCAGTCCGAGTTTCGTATTGATGACCATGGTGTGATTTGGTTGGGTGAACGGTTGTGTGTACCGTCCGATCCAATCATTCGGGAGGCGGTGTTGGCTGAGTCTCATAGTTCGCCATTTTCTATTCATCCAGGTTCTACAAAGATGTATAGGGATTTGAAGAAGAATTTTTGGTGGAATGGGATGAAACGAGACGTGGCTGAATATGTTGGGAAGTGTCTTACTTGTCAACAAGTGAAGATAGAACATCAACGAGCTATTGGTTTGCTACAACAGTTAGACATTCCAGTGTGGAAGTGGGAGGATATCACGATGGATTTTGTGACTGGTTTGCCGAAGATTTTTAGGAAGAATGATGTCATATGGGTAGTAGTGGACCGGTTGACCAAATCGGCACACTTTTTGGCTATCCATGAGGGTTACTCGGTGGATAAGTTGGCACATATCTTTCAGCAGGAGATTGTTAGACTTCATGGTACTCCGGTGTCTATTATTTTAGATCGGGACCCACGGTTTACTTCACGGTTCTGGAAAGGGTTTCAACGAGCTTGGGGCACGCGGCTCAACTTCAGTACTTCTTTTCATCCGTAAACTGATGGGCAATCCGAATGGACTATTCAAACATTGGAGGACATGTTGAGGTCTTGTGCACTTGAGTGGTCAGGTAATTGGGATGATTACTTGAGCCTAGTTAAGTTTGCTTACAATAAAAGCTGGCATGCAAGTATTGGAATGGCTCCTTTCGAGGCACTGTATGGTAGAAAGTGTCGGGCACCAACTTATTGGGATGAGGTTGGCGAAAGGGCCATAGAAGGGCCTGAGTTGGTCCAAATCACTACAGAGAAGGTAGCGGTGGCTAAGGAGAAATTGAAGTCGGCTCGATCACGACAGAAGTGTTATGCTGATAAGCATAGGAGGACTTTGGAGTTTGAACCTGGTGAGCATGTGTTTCTAAAAGTTTCTCCTTGGAAGGGCATTCGATGATTTGGGTTGAAAGGGAAGCTTAGTCCACGTTATATCGGCCCATTTGAGATTTTGGAGAGGGTTGGTGAGGTTGCATATCGGTTAGCTTTGCCTCCACAGCTAGCTCATGTGCACAATGTATTTCATGTGTCGGTGTTGAGAAGTTATCATTATCATCCGTTGCATCTGGTGCAATATCCATTCGATAAGATTCGGGAGGATCTTACTTGTGAGGAGAAAGCTGAGGCGATTTTGGATCGTCAAGAAAGGATTATGAGGAGGAAGACTATTCCGTTTGTTAAGGTTCTGTGGAAGAACCATTCGGAGCGGGAAGCTACTTGGGAGCTTGAGGAGTCTATTCGAGCGGAGTATCCGCATCTATTCGAAAATTAGGTACATTCTATTCTTTTGATTTCGGGGACGGAATTCTTTTAAGGGATAGGTGATGTAATACCCGCGGAAAAAAAAATAATAATAATAATAATATTAAATAAAAAACAAATTCTTTGTTTTAAAACATAATAATTGGACTTTGTCATTTATTTGGGTCAAACTAGTTATTTAATTTTTTTGGTGAGCTAATGTATTAATAAGTGTTGGGTAAATTAAAGAGGTAAAATTGGGATTTAAACTAAGTAGGTCTAATTTTTAATTGTGTAATTTTAAAATACTTTTAAAATTTGGAGAGTTAATAAATATATTAATAAATAAAATCTATTTTTTTTAGTGAACAAAATAACTAAACCTAATTTAACTCCAATACTCTTTTTACGAATTGTGGAGAAGAAACGGCGCAAGAGGCGAAACTAAGACCAAAGATCAGAAACTGAATTTTCTTTTTCTCTTACATGTAAGTATCTGTGATTTCTTAGTAAAAACATGTGGAATTTTTTATTTTATTTTTCTTCGTTTCAGTTGATCTTGTCTGGAATGGAAGTCAATGGATTATATATATATATATATATATATATATATATATATATATATATATATATATATATATATATGATTGATTTGTAATATAAAAGATTATATATATAGTTGATTTCAAGCTTGCAGGAAATCGCAAGCGGCATTTTTTTTTATATATAGATTTCAATAATTATTTGGTCATAAAATGTATAAACAAAATTAGCGAATCAAATTAAAAGTTATGTATACTAATTTAAATTAATTAATTTTGTTGACATAGTTGTAAAAGTTTTAATAATAAATTAATATTATTATGTTATTAATGAATTGATTGTAATAAAATTTTATTAAACTATTTAGATTGAACGGAGAGAGTCTAAACGAGTCAAATTTGGAGTATAAACTTTGGGTATTACATTGCTTAAACCAGGTACGAATTCCGTACTCTTTCAGCGAGACTCTTTTATTTTTAAATTGTTCGTTTCGTTATTCGTTTCGAAATTTAGTTTTGCCTCTCATAATTGTTCCTTCTTAAATTCGTGAGAATGTTTCATTTTGGCATTAGTATTTGAAACTAGTATTTGTACTCTTTGGTCTATTGTGTCATGGTTAATATTTATTTCGATATTTGTAGAAAGTACATGTTAATATATTTGGAGACTTTGTGTTGATATTTCGTTTCAGTTTAACATGTACATGTTAGAACCCCTTTGTTGTGTCGCATGTGTTGTGACATTATATTTTGTTAGAATACCGTAGGGTATACCTGAGCTATAACCACCTGTGGGGGTACCACAGGCATGTCCTCTTGGCACCAAGGCATGACACCTTCCGTGGCGGTGTGATCAGTCCACGACGTCTCTATTTTGTGCTCCGGTGGGAGTTGGGCATTTGGTGTTTTGTTGTGGGAGGCGTATGGGTCGACCCTAGTTTCTGTTATGTTCTGTTCTGCGGATTGGTGATGTTTGTGCCAAACACGCCTTCCGATTTTACATGCATTGGATTCGCGGTCCAATGTATGTGACTTGCCTGTGTGGCATTATTTAATTTGCCTATGTGGCATTATTTGACTTGCCTGTGTGGCAAGGTATATTTCTGTTTTATTTTGAGCTTGGTATAAAATAACACCCAGCCATTTGTTTCAGCCTATTATTTCGTTGTGGTAGATTTGTTCGTTTCGTTTTGTCTCTTTTCATTTAATTGAGTTAATTATTTCAGTTCATTAATTGTGTTCTATATCCGTACTGGGCATTTGGCTCATGCTGTGTTTTTCTTCCGGCAGGTAATCAGGGGAATCAAGGGCAAGTGTGATGAGAGCTCCATTCATTCCAATGCTTTAGAAATATTCTGTTTAGACTTGATGTGTTAGTTTACTTGGAATTGTAATAATTATTTTAGATTGTGGTTTGAGACAGTTGGAGATTTATTATGGTTAACTTGTAGTATTTATCAGTTATTAAGACTATTCTTTTGTGGATTAGAGCCTTGCTATTAAATTCATCAGTTTTTAGTATGTTTTGGGTAACCTCTCTTTCTATTTCGGAAAGGGGGTGTTACATCCCATATGTCATCATCTAGGAGTCACTTTCGCCAATAGTAATGTCTTTACCAGACGTCAAACCACTTGTCGTTTCAGTTTACAGGCGTCGAACCAATTGTCGTTTCACATTACAGGCGTCGAACCAATTGTCGTTTCACATTACAGGCATCGAACCAATTGTCCTTTCACATTACAGGCGTCAAACCACTTTTCTTTTCACATCATCATTCGTCAAGCCACTTGTATTTTCACATTGCATTGGCTAAGCTAGAAATCTTCTATAAATAAAAGCTTATTTCTTCTTTCATTCTCACCAATTTACTACGACTCACAAAGAGAATTCTATAGAGAGAGAATCAGAGAGAAAGAAGAAGAGTATTATGTTACTACACACTATTTCAGTATCCAATCTCCTACTAAGGTAAGTGGTATTATTCCTTTCGTATTCGTAAGGGATATTATTTTTGTTCAATATTCGTATGAAATAATATTTTCTTCCATACTCTGTAGTATGTAAGTAATATTATTTCGTTTCAGATTCTGAATTGTACACTCATGTTGTTAAGTATTGCTTTTATACTCCTTGAAATTAGTAGAATATCCTTGAAATTTGAGCTTTATCTAGTATCGTTTCACAATGATATTTTTTTGAACATTCTTGTTAAAGTTTAATCTTTTTATGTCTGGATACTATTCAAGGGGTATTATTCACAAAGTACTATTCACGGGGTACTATTCACGAAGTACTATTCATTGGGTACTATTCATGACAAAAATTAATTTCTTTTCTGTCCAAATTATTTTTGATATAATATTATTCTTGAATTTTACTCTACAAAGTAGTATCATGTTTACAATTTGGACATTATTGAATTCTTGATAAATTGAATTATAAATCTTTAAAATTTATCCTTGCTCTCATTTAATTGAATTCTTATATCATTGTCATCATTCTCATGCTTACATTGTGATAAAAGTCATCTTTGGCCGTAGTGCATAGATGGACTGTTGATTGGTATGATTATGACCAGGGATCATTCGGTATAATCATGACCCGAAATGTTACAAATGATGTGGTAAAAGACATCATTGGCCCGTAGTGCATTGATGAACAGTTGTTGGTATGATCATGACCATTGGTGATAATAATGAATATCCTTGGCCCGTAGTGTATGGATAATTCAGTGATGTGGATTATTTATTTAGCTGAGTCCCAGCGATAAAATTGATGGTAAACTTTTTAAATCATAGAAGATAGTAGATATCATGCTCTACTTGACCCTTCTAATGGATTGCTTGTTCCGCTGCAGTTAAACTTGATGTTTATTATATTTTATCAATTTAACATTGTTGAAGGCTAATGATAATTTATTCTGCATTATCTTAGTCATAATATTTCTTACTGGGCTAGTTGAGCTCACCCTTTTGCTTTCATTGTTCTCTTCAGGAAATGAGAATATAGCTGGGACGAGTTGGGAAATGGAGTGACGATCCAGATAGGTGGCTATAGTAGTCCTCACTATTATGTGAAATAGTGTGATAATAATTGTAATAAGGACTTTATTTGAGTTTGGATACTCTCTACGAGACATTATCCATGTTGAAACTCTCAGCTACGTTTTTGTCTTACTATATAAAAGAAGTTTATATTTAAATTTTGTACCATGTATTTGGCGACTCAAGATGGGTGATGTATACCTATTTTGGGGGCGTCACAGTTGGTATCAAAGCTTAGAGATATGATCCCTGGCTAAGATGTGAGACTAGAACTAGGGGGAGAGACGGAAAAATCCTTCGTTAGTATGACCTACCTAAGTTTATTTGTTATTTAATTAGTCGGTCATAATATAGGGATAATATGTGGCATGTCAATTAACCCTTGTTTTGTGGAAGTATTTGAAAATAGCATCCGAAAATATCGAGTTAAGCAATGGAGAACATGAGATTGTTGAGTCACCACTGATCAATACCCATGATAATGTGCATCAGGAAGACAATAATCCTCAGGTGAACAACAACACTGACCAAATGGCGAACGACGGAATGTTTAGGAGCTTTCTGTAATTCGTGCAACATCAGGCAAGAGAAACTCCTATTCAAAATGCAGGTGGAAACAATGACAACTCTCGGTTGGTCACCGCTAAGCAGTTCAAGGAGCTGGGACCACCAGAGTTTATGGGAGAGCCAAAACCACTTAAGGCGGAGGCATGGATAAAACAGATCACCAATATATTTGATGTCTTGGGATGCTCCGAGGAGCAAAAGGTTCCCTTTGCCACCTTCATGTTGTGAGGAAAGACAGATTACTGGTGGAAATATGTAAAGCGTACCCAACCTGCCGCACTGAAGATGTATTGGGAGAAGTTCCAAGAACTATTTAACGACAAGTACTTTCCCGAAAGTATTCGTCACATAAAAGAGGTGGAGTTGATCAAGCTAGAGCAAAATAATATGACTGTGTCTCAGTACGAAGCTAAGTTTGCCGAGTTATCCCAGTTTGCGCCCCACTTGGTTGATAATGAGGAGAGAATGACGCGGATGTTTCTTAGAGGTTTGAAACCTGAGATATGTCAATACCTCATTTCTCACAAACTGTGTTTGTATTTAGATGTTGTAAATAGGGCTCAATTATTGGAACGTGATAATGAGCCAACATAACTAAGAGACAGCAGTTGGCAAATCGATAATACCAGTAGTAGTAGTCATCGAAGCGGTGACAACAAACGTGGAGGGAATCAACATGCCAGAAATGGTAACCACTTCGGTGGTAATCATGGCCAAGACAATAGAAACGAAAATTTCAAGAAGAGAAAATTCATTAATGATGGAAAGACGTTAGCACCAGCGCCTGTTGTTAATGAAGGAGAACGACCGCCGGTCGTATGTTACAAATATGGAGGGGAGGGACACATCAGTCCAAACTGTATGCATAAGTCCAAAGCATGTTACAATTGTGGAAGAGAAGGTCACCTAGCCCGATGTTGTTGTGCACCAAAGTCAAGTCCTGCTGGGATGGAGGCATCAAAGGCCGTCCCAAACAAGACAAAATCGGTAGTTTAAGGGAGAGCATTTTTCGTAACCTCGCATAAAGCAAGGAATCCGAACGAGGTGATCACGGGTAAGCTAATCATAAACTCTAGCGAAGTCTATACCTTATTTGATACCGGTTCTACCCATTCTTTTATTTCTCCTACTTGTGCTCAACGTTTAAATTTAACTCCGGAGAAATTAGACTTTGATTTATCTATTGAAACTTTGTTGGGAGAAACCTTCATTACATCCACTGTTTATAAGTCTTGTTAGATTCAAATCGGTAACCGCACGTTACCTGTTTATCTTATCTCTTTGAAAATACTTTCATTTGATGTGATTTTCGGGATTAATTGGTTAACTACTCATCATGCTAAAATCGATTGTTTTCATAAGGTTGTTAGCTTTCATATTCCTAACCAACCTATTATGCGAATTCAAGCAACCAAACCACTAAAGTCAATCACTGTCATATCAAGCCATAAAGCTATTCGTTTATTGAAAAATAGATGTCAAGCTTTCTTAGCCCATGTCACGAATTTAAATAAAAATACGTCAGATTTGAATAATATTTCAACGCATTCCCTGAAGAACTTCCTGGCCTACCCCCAGAGCGAGAAATTAAATTTTGTATCGACCTTGAACCCGGTACAAACCCCATTTCTAAAGTCCCATATCGAATGGCTTCTATTAAACTTCAGGAGTTAAAAACCCAACTACAAGAACTGTTAGACATCGGTTTTATTCGTCCTAGTACGTCTCCTTGGGGTGCTCCTATTCTATTCCTAAAGAAGAAAGATGGAAGCATGCGACTTTGTATTGACTATCAGGAATTGAAACATGTCACTGTCAAAAATAGGTATCTGTTACCTCGAATTGATGACCTGTTTTACCAGTTGCAAGGTGCTAAATTCTTTTCAAAGATCGATCTTCGTTCCGGATATCATCAGTTAAAAGTTAAAACTGATGACATTCTAAAGACTGCTTTCAGAACTCGATACGGGCATTACGAGTTCCTAATCATGTCTTTTGGATTGACTAATGCTCCTGCGGCCTTCATGGGTATGATAACCGAGTATTCAATAAATATTTGGATCAGTTTGTTGTTATCTTTATTGATGACATCCTCATATACTCCAAAAGCCGTGAAGATCATGAACAACACTTGAGGCTAATACTCCAAAAGCTTCGTGAAAACAAGCTATATGTCAAGTTAAAGAAATGCGAGTTCTGGCTTGAGGAAGTAGCATTTCTTGGGCACGTTATATCAAATCATGGAATATCTGTTGACCCGGCAAAGATTGAAGCAATTCAAAGCTGGGAGCAACCTAAGTCAGTTACCAAAGTACGTAGCTTTCTAGGCTTAACTGGTTATTATCAGAGTTTTTAAGAACTCAAGAGGAGACTTATTTCAGCACCTGTTCTGATAATACCATCTGGTACGGAGGGATATGTCATCTACAGGGATGCTTCAGGCAGAGGGTTAGGATGTGTTCTCATGCAACATGGAAAAGTCATAGCCTATGCCTCACGACAACTCAAAGAATATAAGAGGAATTATCCTACTCATGATCTAGATTTGGTAGCTATCACTTTCACACTTAAAATCTGGAGGCATTACCTGTATGGGGAGATGGTGGAGATCTTTATAGATCATAAAAGCCTCAAATATTTCTTCACTTAAAAGGAACTCAACATGCGGCAACGACGTTGGCTTGAACTGTTGAAAGATTATGATCATACTATTCAATACCATCCTAGAAAAGCGAACGTGGTAGCTGACACATTGAGTAGAAGATCATATGTGGGTACGAATGCGATATTGTCAACGTAAAGGCCCATTTTGTATGATTTGCAAAGGATGGAGATAGAGATAAAGACTCCAGGGACCCACGTGATGATGGTAAATATACGAGTAGAACCGACTTTAATCGATAAAGTTAAAGTTGCTCAAGCTACGGACCTGGAGCTGATGCGTATGAAGAAGAAAGTGCAAGAAGGTGCTATTCTAGAAGCAAGAACTGATGAAGAAGAAGGGCACGACGCCATATGGGTGATTGTAGATCGTCTTACGAAGTCGTCTCATTTCTTGCCAATCAAGATCAGATTTAGTTTGGACCAGCTTGCCAAATTATATATCAAAGAAATTATCTCGAGACATGGCGTATCAGTATCTATTGTATCAGATAGAGATCCGCGATTCACGTTAAACTTCTGGAAGAGTCTTCAAGAAAGAATGGGGACGCAGCTACGGATGAGCACCGCATATCATCCGCAGACCGATAGGCAAAGCGAAAGAACGATTCAAACACTTGAAGACATGCTCAGAGCTTGTGTGATGGACTTCAAGGGTAGTTGGGAGGACTTCAAGGGTAGCTGGGAGGACCATCTTCCATTAGTAGAGTTCGCATACAACAATAGTTACACGCCAGCATTAGAATGCCGCCGTACGAAGCACTATATGGGAGGAAATGCAGGACGCCCTTATGCTGAGATGAAGTGGGTGAACGTCGACTGTTGGGACTAGAACTGGTGCAGCAGACCGTAGAGGTCATTAAGGTGATAAGAGCCCGGCTGGTAGCATCTCAAGATCGCCAGAAGAAGTATGCAGACTTACATCGCCAGAAGAGAGATTTTGAAGTGGGAAGCTATGCATTTTTAAAAGTATCTCCCTGGAAAGGGAAGATAAGGTTTGGAAAGAAAGGTAAACTGAGTCCGAGATTTATTGGACCCTTCAAGATCTTGAGAAAGATAGGCGAAGTGGCGTACGTGGTAGCTCTACCTCCTGAACTGGAACATATTCATAATATGTTTCATGTGTCAGTGTTATGACCATATAAGCCTGATTACAAGCACGTGATATCGTACGAGCTAATTCAGGTAGAAAAGGATTTGTCGTACGAGGAAATTTCGGTTGAAATTTTAGATAGAAAAGAGCATAAATTGTGAAATAAGGTTATACATTCTATAAAAGTTTTTTGGAGGAACCACAATGCTGAAGAAGGTACGTGGGAACTCGAAGAAAAGATGAGAGAAAATTATCCACATCTTTTTGAGTAACCCTATGTGTAATTTCGGGGAAGGAATTCTTATAATGGGGGAGGATGTAATAACCGTGAATTTCAAGTCACTATATATGTATGTACATTATAGGTATTTAAAACTTTGTGCTATATAGTGATTTAATATGTAACAACATATGTGAAGTGGTGCATGGATCAATAAACATATATACTATAGTTATGGATATATACATTTATAGATTTCATTAAAAATGAAAGCTTCATAACCTAATAATACATTAGGTGAGACAATTAAATAACCTAAGGGTTATGGTAATAATGAAATGTTAGTATTTAATATGTATACTAACTTAAGTGGATAATTTTGTTATTTCAAGTGACTAATAATTTTAAACCGATTTCTAGTAAACCTAATTAGGTTATGAGCTAAGGTCACATGTATAAGTAATTAAATTTTATAAGATTGGGAATGGAAACCCTAAATAAACAATTTGGGTAACATATATTAAAATTGTTAAACTGTGTTTATTACATGGCCCAAAACAATTAAAGGAGAAGCTTAAAAGAAATAAAATACAAGCCCAAACTTAGCCCACTTGATTAAGGGTATTTTAGACATTTGATTTATCTAATTTATGCATTAAAATAAAAGCTAAATGAATGAATTAGTGGGCATATATATAACTGGCCACATTAGCCTTTTTAAGGCAAGAATATTAAGCTAATCAAGTTCCATAAGTAGAAGTCTTACACACAAGGACAAGTGTGTTGCTCCTATTGGTGGAAAGCTTAATTAGCAACCTTAATGACATGATTAGGCATGATTAGGAAGGGATAAGGCTAACCCTTTTGTCCAAGGGGCAAAAGAAACATGGAGGATATTAGCATTCCATTCCAATTCACCAACATAATATCTATCTCATTTCATTTTACTCCTCCACCATTCTTCTTCTTCTTCTATTTTCTCCCAACCCATCAAAACACAAAGCTTAGCAAGGGAGAGAGAGAAAAAGTTCATATTCTAAAGAGGGAGAGGAGTTTATTGTTCATGCATCCTAAATTCATAACCTACTTTGGAAGAACAAGAATGATAGCAAAGAAAACTAGGTGAGGTTTTCTTCCATTCTTTTTCTTATTCTTCTTCTATTTTGGTTTTTACCTCAAAATTATATGGGGGTTATGGTCTAATACTCAAAGTAACCTAGTTCTACATGTCTCATGTGTAGGACCAAGTATCTTGTGTATTAGAATATAGATTTAGAGGAAGGAAATGAGCATATGTTCTCCAAGGGGTGAAACCCTTGTTTTTCTTCCACTAAATCTTTTGTAACTCATGTTTTATAACTTAGATTTGTGATCCGTTGAAGGGGGGTGCTAGATACATGAGTTATCTAGTAAACCCAAGTGGTAGAACACAAATCTAGCAAGTATTGAAGCCATGGGGGCTGTTTTCCCCAAAATAGTCCACATAGAGAATGAAAGCTTTAAACCCTAAATAAGCTATTGTCCCCGTTTATCTTAAGGCTATTTCGGATAGTTTCAAGTCTTTAAAAATTCTGGCAAAAATCACAGAGGTACCTTAAGAAGTTATCTACGTGTAGGAAAAAGAACGGACACGTTTCGATGTGTAGGTTGTGCGTAATGACTTTTTCCATAAAGGACACCTAAATATTAACACCCAGATTTCTCACAGTGTATACACTGGAAAAATCCAAAAATTTACACTATGTTCATATATATTATGAGAGTATACCCTGAAAGTTTCAGAATTTTCTGAGCAAAACTCGATTTATGAAAAATGAAGCAAGATCCGAGTGTTTTAGGCACTTTAAAAATAGTAAACCACTTTCTAAAATTTCAGAAAATTTTGGAGATCATTGTTGGGTCATATACTGTCCAAATCCAGAAAAGGAGAATTTTTGGAATCAGTTTGGTATTTTTCCTAAAAATGATGAAGTTATGAATAAAAGGAAATAAATAGTTAAATGATGTCATAAATAAGAAAAATGTGATTTTAATGCTTGAATACTCTTAATATATAATATTCTGACTATTTTAGGGTATTTTGGTAATTTATAATATAAAAAATTATTTATGACCTTTTATGGATATTAAATAAGTGGTTTAATAAAGGATGAACAATTAGAATAAATTATTTATTGATCTAATAAATTATTAAAATATTATTATGATATTAATAATATTAGAATCTGATATTGTTAAGTAAATAAAAATATTAAGATTAAAACTTTATTAAAATATTATTGTGTGGTTAATAATATTTGATTTAAGCATTAATAAATGATTAAAGAATTATTAAATGGTTAATAATATTAGATTAAAATATTATTAAAAGATTAATAATATTAGATTAAAGTATTATTGGATGATTAAAATATTATTAAGTAAATAATAATATTCAAGATTAAATAAAATGTTATCAAAAATGTAATAACATTAGTAAAGGAATAATATATTATTAAATGATTAATAATATTAGTAAATGAATAAAATATTAATACTATTAATTAATGAATAAAGTATTATTAATTGATTAATGATACTAAAGCATAAGTAAGATATTATTAAAGTAATAATATTAATGCATGATTAAAATATTATTAAGAGGATTAATAATATTAGTAAAGTATTAAAATGTTATTAAGATGTTAATAATATTAGTAAGCGAATAAAAGTGTTATTAGTGAACTAATAATACTAAGAGGTAAATTAAATATTATCAAGATTAATAATATTAAGTGAATTAAATGTATTTATTATTTAATAATAACATTATCGAAGCATGATAATATTTCTAAGAACTAAATGTAATATATAATATCTATGTGATTAGATAGTCTAATGTTATGCTATGGCTAATTGAAAGATTAACTATAGGTTTCTCAAAGGAAGATAATTAAACTGCCTAGCGGATAGAATTTAATTGCGTAGCCGTAACCTACAAACGAGGCAAGTTCCCTAACTCAAACTTAAGTTATTATTTTCGAAGCATGTTAGTGAATAATTATTGTTGATTATTCACATCTATATTGATTATTGAGATTCGCACTTTGTGTAATTGAATTCATGTTCTATTATTGATGAACTGTGAATTAAATTAAAGTTCTTCATTCATGAACTGTTTATGAGATAGATCTATACTAATTGTATCAGCTAGATCAAGCATGTTTAAATTTGTTAAATCAAATATATTTTAAAAAGTTGTTCTTATTAAATTGATAGGATACGAACTCTTGATTGAGAAAAAGAACGAACTTGATTAAGGCATGATATCGATGCTGGATTATTAAGTGTTTATGCATAAATTATGGGGTATGAAAGGCTGATCTCCTTGGATACCAAAACTTATTAAGAGGTCCAGTTTAAATATGTGAAACCCCAGATTTTATGAATAAAGATTTAATTTTTTCGAAATATTTTTTAAATATTATGGTGTGAATTTGAGATAATATTAGAGTTGTGGGTAGTATTTATAAATTTTACAAAGTATACAAGTTGTTGTATTATATTCGATTGGTCGGGGAATATTATTTTTGTCGGGGAATATTCGTACGACGGCACAATTATTGGTGGACCCCACAACAGAATTATTGTCGGATTGAGAAAATGACAAAAATATTTTATTAAAAATAACGGCGGAAGTTTTACCGTTAATACTGGTGAACTACTCGGTAGTAAAAGTACAGTAATACGTGTGGTTGCATAGTAGCACACGATATTGATTATTAATGCTTATGTGAGAAGTCACTCAGTTTGATTCAATTATTGTCAATTAATAATATGAATTATTTAGCGATAATGAAGTTTTGTTTTATTCGTATTATTAACGTAATAAAACAGAAACATCTTTTTATATAAAACAGAATACTTTATTAAAGTTATTCTATAAATAGAATATATTATATTTTATTTAAAAGATTTTTCTTTAAATATGGACCGTCAGATTAAAGTAAATCAATCTGGACCGTTCATGGTTTAGTTACTATGCATTTCATTTTTTTATAAATAGAAGCTCATTCTTTCATTATTTTCTTACGAATTCACTGAACTCTAAAGAGAGAAACTATAGAGAGAAACTATAGAGAGAGTTCTTCTTCTATAATCTTGAACGTATTTATTTAGAGTTTAAGAAAGTTTTGAGCGTAGTGCAAGTTTTCTTCGAGTATATCCTCTCCCTATCAGTCGGAATACTCTTCTTTCAAAGGTAAGGGATATTATTTGTTGTACCCGTAAGGGGTATTATTTCTTTTGTATTCATGAAGAGAACTTCTGTTATTCCATTATTTATTATTCTGTTGGAATAACCTGTATACGTGGTTTATCCTATAGTTGGTGACATTCTTCTATTATTCTGTTGGAACATTATGTCTGTGTGTTTTACACCGGACCTGGTTCCGTCTTTATTATTATTCTGTTGGAATATCCTGTCTGTGCGTTTTACGCCGGACCTGGTTCCATTATTTATTATTCTGTCGGAATATCCTGTCTGTGCGTTTTACGCTGGACCTGGTTCCGTCTTTATTATTCTGTTGGAACATCCTGTCGGTGTGAATTTCACCTGACCTGGTTTCGTTATTATTATTCTGTTAGACTAACCTGTCTATGCGAAGTACCGCATGCATGGTGATTTCTTTTGTTATTCCATTCTTTATTATACTCAGTTGGTTAAAGTTTTGACTTCTATACTCCATAAAATTAGTAGAATATTCTTGATATTTGTACTTCATCCAGTATCTTTTCATGGAAATATTCTTCTGAGCATTCTTGAATTTTACTCTATACAAAAGTATCATGTTGACAATTTGGACGTTATTGGTTCCTGGACAAATTAATTCTTGAACTTGTTTTATTGAATTCTTATATCATTGTCATCATCCTCATGCTTATATTATGTTGAAAGTCATCTGTGGCATATAGTGCATAGATGGACTTGGTATGATTATGACCAGGGATTATTGGGTATAATCATAACCGTAATGTTACAAATGATGTGAAAAAGTCCTCATTGGCCCGTAGTGCATTGATGGACAGTTTTTGGTATGATTATGGCTATGGATTCTCTTTGGCCGTAGTGTAGAGATGAATTGTTTTATGGCATGATCAGGACCGTTGATGAAAATATGATTATCTTTAGCCGTAGCGCATGGATAATTCGTGGTCGTGATACTAAAGAATATCCTTGGCCGTAGTGCGGGGGTGATTCGATGATGTGGATTATTTATTAAGCTGAGTCCCAACAATAAAAGTCATGAAAAACCTTTTAAATCATAAAAGATAGTTGATTTTATTCTCTACTTGACTCTTTTAATACATTGCCTGATCCGCTGCAGTTAAACTTGATGTCTATTGTATTTTATCAGTTTAACATTGTTGAAGACTAATGATAATTTATTCTGCATTATCTTAGTCATAATATTTCTTACTGGGCTAGTTGAGCTCACCCTTTATTTCACTGTTCTCTTCAGGAAATGAGAACGTAGCTGGGACTAGTCGGGGAACAGAGTGATGGTCCTAGATGATAGCATTAGTAGTCCTCACTATTCTATGTAATAGTGTGATAATAATTATAATGAGGATTGCTTTTGAGTATGGATACTCTCTAGAAGACAATATTTGTATTCAAACTCACAGTTTATGTTCTGTCGTATTGTACATGACAGTTATATTATTAAGTTGTATTTGAATTCTGTACCATGTATCTGGCGACTCAAGATGGGTGATGTATACCTAATTTTGGGGGCGTCACAAAATGACTGAGAACCTTGGCAAATGTTCATGGTTATTTCAAAACCACTCAGTACATGTTATTCAATTATTCAAATATTCAATTGTTGATTATTAATTCATGTTCCTTCACAATCTTATACTATTGTTGAACATTGAAAGAAAAACTTCTTTCTAGTCATGATATATCTCCCTTGTATATAAACTTGCTAAGCAAATTAGTTGCTTACCCTTGCTATATCATGACATTTATTTTAGTTAAGCTTGAAGGATCCAATACGAAAGACAAAGGCAAGGGCAAGATCCAAGAATAGTTTAGATGAATGTTAGTTATTATTATCTGATGGAATTTCTTATGTAAACCTTTTGTAATATGAATGTTGTGTTTAAGTTAAGGTTAAGAAGACCTTGGGACTATGTTATAAAACTTTATTATAATGAACAATGTATGTTTATTATTTCGTAATAGTTTATAGAATGCTTATGATGATGATAGATCGAAAGCACCGAATCTTAGGTTAGAGAACCTGGATTTGGGGGCGTCACAAAGAGGACACCACGATTACAACCAATACATCTGTCTAAAGGTGGTAGAGGATCTCCCTAGAAGAAATGGTCAAATGAGATATCAGTGCAAATCACTTCTAAAGTTTTTCATCTGGAAAGCGCCTCAGGGACAAACCTGACCCTTAGCTCACTCTAAGAGGTTGGCCCTTCCTGAGCTACCTTAACCCAGAAGGATTACTTAGTCAAGTTCATCTCAAGGACCAAGACAGTCAATGATCTTAGAGTAGAGTCTGAAGAGAACTCAACGATCGTGGTGTAACCTAAACGATAGTAGAAGCAGACTCGACGATCGCAGTACTACCAGAATACACTAGCTCATGGTGAGCTCGGAAGAACTAAACAATTATATTGCTAAACCATTCAAAGTATGAGGAGATAAGGTCTAATACTGGTTGGAAAGATGTCCTAAAGATTCATCTTAGAAGTAGAGTCCCCAACCCTTCATAAAGTACATCAATGGTTAAGCCATGCAGTTTCAAAACGAGGAGTAATGTCAAAACCATCCACTACACCATCTCTCAAAAGATGATCATTGAGTCAACAAAGGAAAATGTAGAGTCCATAGCTGCCTTACCGTGCTACTCTACGAACCAAAATGGTCAACGATCAATTCACGTCATTGATGCCTATTTGTTTTAAAAAGGGACATTAAACTGAAGAGCTAATGGGGGAGTTACAGCTCATTACTGGGCATCGTGCAACCAATGGTTGGTTGACACATCACTGCTTATGCAGAGTGAGAAGGAACTGCCATAAAGACAAATTCAAAATCTACAAACAGTTATCAGAAACTATCGAACCTCTCTTCCTCCCATTTTCAAACCCTAGAATCCTCTTCGAAGCCAAAATCAATTAACCCTCCAGAGCCTTGCCCAAATCACAATCAGCTATCTCTCATAAATCTTTCTGAATCAAATACCCATATTCCTCGAACTATTCAAATGGCAGATTGGTGAGTAATTACTGGCATTCAGCTCGGAACCAAGTCGTTTGAGAAATCTGAAAAGAAGTTCAGAGACATTCTTGAACTTGTGAAGAAAGCTGGATTCTCAGAATGTCTTGAGGCAAGCACTCGAGTATATGCTGAACTGGTTAAGGAGTTCTACTCAAATGCATCCATAAATTCTGGAACCCTTTCTACCAAGGTCAAAGGTCAGTCTCTAAAGCTGAAATCATCCGATATCAATCAATGCTTAGGCTTTCCTGACGTAGGATTAAAAAGCCTTGATGAGATCGACACTGAACAAGCGAAGAAGATTATGGGGTACCAAAGAAACCCTAGTTTGAAGGATATGAAGAAGAAGGAGTTTCCTGAGGAATTCGAGTTCCTTGCTGAGATAGTGGAAAAATGTATACTATGCAAGGATACCGCACATGACACTGTGCTTGATCAGCAGTTGAAGATTATGTCTGCAATAGTTTTGAAGAAGCGAATAAACTTTGGAGCTATCTTGTTCGATCAGATCTCCAAATGGGTGGAAAGGGCTGAGATAAAGAAGTCCACAGATAGACCCCTGACTAAGGTCTTTCATGGAAGACTGTTGAGTATTGTGATGAAGGAGAAGCTGAAAAGCAAGATCAAGGATGATGAGGGAGAGCCTCTAAATGTTCATAAAGTGATGTCTCCACAACTGTTCATAAACTGGAAGAAAAATCCAAAGGAAAATAGGAGGCTAACAACAACTAAAAGCAGCAGAAAAGTTTCTGCAAAGAAGAGAAAGGCGAAGGAGGTGGAAAGCTCTGAGTTTGGTGATTCTGCACTAGTAGCAGCCACACCAGTAAGGAAGAGATCCAGGGGTGTGAAGAAAACAGAGGCTCCACCAAGAAGTCTCTCCACTGAAGACAAAGATGAAGGTGAAAAGGTCTTAACAGCACCAGAGACCACAAAGAGAAGAAGCAACAGACTACTTCAAGGGCCATCAAGAAAGAAAGCTAAGGTGGTAAACAAGCCAGCCCCAGTTTCCCAAAAGAGTCCATCTGACAAAGAAGAGGACGTAGAGTCAAAAGATGGAAAGGAAACTGAAAGCCCTAATAATGAATCCTCAAAGAGCAAATCCAGCAATGAAAGTGAAGATGGATCAATGAAAGAAATTGCAAAATCTGATGATGAAGAAGAATATGCAAGCCATGTGGCTAACTCTTAAAGCATCCACTCTAATGATGAAGAAAGGCTGCAAGATAATCCAACTGCATCTCCTACTGCAAATGCCCCAACAAGTTCTCATGATGGTTCAAAAGATGATGAGTCCGAAGAAGAAGGACATGCCTCTGCAAATGATGAACATCAAGGAAGTTTGCCTGATGATTCAAAAGCCTTAGAGTCTGAAGAAGAAGAAAAGTTTGTCTCTTCTATAGCTGAACCCCCAAGGAGAAGAAAGAGTTACATACTACTTGCTAAATTTGTCCCGAAGAAGCAAGGTGAACACTCCACTGCAATCACTGAAGTAAGTGATGATGAATCAGATGTTAGGTTTGTAATATTCATGATCGCAATTAAATTGCACAAAATAAGCAGAAACGTGATAAAATCAGAGTTTAAAATTTTACAAACCATATACCCGGATCATCCTTTATGCGCAATTACTAATTAAACGAAAAGATAAAGAACAAGAATCATACCCTTGAATATTCGAGCTTTCTCAGGTACAAGTTCACCTCCAAATCTTTTCCGCGTTCAACTTGAATCCACTGGTTTTGATTCCTTCCTTTGATCAACGTTAGCCACCCAAGTGTTTGGCCTCTAGAGGTGATCCACCAAGGAAGAAGAAAGATTCAAGAAGATGGGTGTTAGAAAGATTCAAGAAGATGGGTGTTTGGCAAAACCCTAGTTTTTCTATCTCTCATAGAAAATGTGTACTCTCCCAACTATTAGAATTACGTATTCACGTGTGTTGTGAAAGTGTCAACCACCCTCACCCATAATAAGACTCCTCTTATTTATAGATGTGGACAACCCTCCTTAACAATTAAGGAATTATATTTTATTTTAATTAATTAAACACCTTTAATTAATTAGGCTCCCAATCTTATTAGGAATAATTAATTAAACTCTTTTAATTAATTAGCATCCTAATCTTATTAAGATATCTGAGAGTACTTTTATTAATTAATTCCCAAACTCCTTTTAAGAATTAAATAATAATAGTAATAATAATAATAATAATAATAAGACTCCTCTTATTAATTTATATTTAATATTTTTAAAATATTAAATAATAAATATTAAGCTATTTAATTTATTTTATCACCATAGATTAAATTAAATATACTTAACTTATTATTACGATTATGCCATTAACTTCTTAAATAATTATTCTTCCTTTTATGGTGTGACCCTTTAGGTTCTCCATTTTAAACCGGTTGTGAATAAATCAATTAGAACAATTCTAATCTTATTTAAATAAATAAATTAAACTATTAATTTATTTAAATAAATAATATTTATTCTAAAATAGGGATAAGCCTCCCTAGCGATTAACGACTTTCTAGATAATATAGATTTCAACATTAATCATAAAAGAATATTTGAGTAAATAATTACCATACAATTCAATCCTTCCACCATACAATGTCCTAATTAAATATAAGATATAGAATTACTGTCAAGTCTTATTTTATTTAATTATATTTATTTCGACTCTTAAATGCACAACTCCAAATAATACAAATTAGAAACTCCTTTCTAATTTCATTCTGTCTTGGCCAAGGACTATTGGGTTGTCATTTATCGAATCACATAGGACATTTCTCTTCTTTTACTAGAAGTGGAAGATTCTTTATTGATCATACATTATCTCCATGTACAACTTATTATACCCAAGCATACCCTTTGATATACCGTAAGGGTTTTAAGGAATAAAGTCAAAGTATAACTCATCATACACAAAATACTATGATGATCTCAAGTCCAAGGATCACTTGTACTACTATCACTATAGGAATTCCTATTAACAGGCAAGTAAAACTCCATTAGGTATTCCTTAGCGAGCCACGTTCAGTGAACTTATTCTCTAATAAGCACCTACATACTTGCTTTAGTGTCTCCACACAAATGATCATGAGATCAATCATCCTCATCTAATGAGCAAGCAACGTATGTACCAATCTATCCGGATTCACTAATCCCTAATTTAGTAATCCAATGATTGGGAACTATTTTAGTTTTAAGCTTTCTAAGAATTTAGATCTCATTAGAATGATCATCATCATTATTCTAAAAGAATTGCTTAAAACTATGGGTTTATCACATATTATAAAGCAGTATCATGTAGATAATTAAAAGCCTTTAATAAATTAATACTTTTTATTAATAAATGAATTAGATTGTTGCAAAGTATATGCTATATCATCAAACATGATTGGCTTGTGTGCATACTACTTTCAATCTCTCACTTGCACCAAAGCCAATCGCCATGGTATCTCATACCCTTCTTCTCTAAGTGATGATTATCCTGCTATTTGATTAGCTTTAGTTAATGGATATGTAATGTTGTTCTTGAGAGTTCACTATCTCTATAGTGATTTTTCATCTTTCAATAATTCCTATAATCAAATGAAAGTGCCACAACACATATTTAGATCCAAGATGAGACTTAGGAACTATTCCTAGTTCTGTAATGAACTTTTCATCCAAACAATCAACTTGTAGCTTCATTTATAGCTATATACTTTGTCTTTATCACTAAACTAACAACTCTTTACTGTTTGAAACCTTTCCAATTCACTGTACCACCGTTCAAGGTAACACTTTAGCTTAAAGTGGATTTTCTATATTCTTGGTCTATATGAAAAACTTGAGTCTGTTAAGCCCTCTAGTTTTAATTTAGACCCACCAAGAACATGATCACATCCTTAGTGTCGGTTAAGTACTTTAAGATATTTTTTATTGACTCATAGTAAACTTCTCTAGAACATGACTGATCAACATCAGGTCTCGTACATTTCATTTCATACATGATAGTTACTCATGCGATCTCTCTTTTACGAGTCTATGGGGACTAATAAGAGAGATACACTCCATAGCTCATCAACATGAGACAACTCTTGGAGTTTGCCATGCTAAACGACTTTAGCTTCAAATGAATATATGTTTCTTAGGCTAAGTCAAGCATCCTCTTAAATCTATCTATATAGATTTGTACCCCCAATTAAGATACTCTACCCAAATCATTCATGGAGGAATGTTTAGACAACTTTATCTTTACTGATTGTAGCATTAGTATGGCATTCCTTATCCATAATATATCAATATATAATATTAAGAATGGCACGGCACTCCCACTGACCCTTTTGTACACACTAGGTTCATTTTTATTTTTGTTAAAATCAAACTCTTTTGATTATCTCATCAAAACGAATGTTCCATTTTTGAGAAGCTTGCTTCAATCTATTTCTCTGAGTGTCTACAACTCTTACCTCATCATATGTAACTGGTTCATCATCTTCTATGATGTGTACCTCATCATCATCACATATGATAAATCCATACCTCCTAGGTATCTTCGATACTATTCCAGATTTATGATTTGGTTATGGTATAATAGGTCTATCTACATGTTCCTCTTATTTGACTTATAGTATTTTGTGGTTCTTGAACTCTTCAAGATCTATTATCCTCCCACTAGCCCCTTCAATGATAAACATCTTTATCTTAGAAGTCAGCATGTTTCACAACAAATACCTTTTACTAAGTAGGATTATAGAACATATACCCTAAACTTACTTTAGGATGTCCCATAAATTTGTACTTGTCAAATCTTGTCATAAGCTTATCCTTTGAAACCTTTTCACATAAGCTGGACAACCCCTTATATTAACTTACTTAAAATTAGGAATCCTTCCTGTCCATAACTTTTATGGAGTTTTGTGACCGAATTTTGAGGTTACCTTTTTCATAGATATGCAGCCATTTTTAGGGCTTGGCCCCAGAAGGATACTGGAATGTTAGTAAAATCATTATGGATCGTACCATGTCCAACAAGGTACGATTTTTTCTTTCAAATACATCAATCAATTATTACGTATCAGGAGGCGTCCATTATGAGAAAACCATTTTAGATGATCTAGAAACTTATTGCACAAGTATTTATTCCTTGATCTAATCAAAGAATCTTAATACTTTGTCAATTTGTTTCACTTTTGAATTCTTTGAACCTTTCAAATAATCCACACTTGTATTTTAGTAAATACACACATTCAACTCTTTGAATGATCATCTCCTTTTCTCATACTAGTTTGTTCAATTTGCAAAATAATTTTTTTTACGTAAGTCAAGTATACAAAATCTATTAAGTAATATTTCAGTTCTATACAAAACATTATTATTATAAATAGAACAACAATTGTTCTTAAATATAATGCCAAAGATTTCATTGTCCAACAACAAAATAGAAATAATGTTTCCAACGAGAACTGGAATACAAATAACAATTTATTGACTTAATAGATTTGCCCATAGGCAATGCTAAACTATAAGTTTCTATGGCTAATGCAGTAACCTTTGCTTCATTTTCCACACATAGGATTGCCTATCTTTCTTTAGCTTTCTACTTCTGCTTGGTCCCTTTATAAATCTATATTTATGATAACCAAAGTCGGTATCCAATAACCGAGTAGAAACTTGGCTTAAAGAAAAATTTATTTTAAATCATGAACAAAATTGTATTTGTAACCGAAACTACTAAGCTTCTTCTGGTTAGCTCTGCAAGATGCTTCTTGCAGTTTCTTTCTAGTGTCCAGGCTTATTGCAGTGGAAGCAAACTCCTTTGCTATCCGTATCAGTTTTGTTCTTATTATCCTTTATTTTTGCCTTTCTATTTACCTTCTTAGAATCGTTCTACTCTTCCTCAGAGGCATTGTCTGCAACCATTGCAGGGATAGGCGTATTAAGGACATAAGATAGCTTTTCAGCTATGAGAACTATTCTCAATTTTCTTAACCAATCCGTTTAATTCGATCCGATTAATTTAGCATCTAATATGCTACGTAGTGATAGTAATTTAGACATTGTAAAATTTTGTAAATGAACAACATTTTAGCATACATTCTTTTATTAATTACCAAAATAATTTAGGTATTATTTTAAATTGGTATCTCCCACTATTTTCATCAAACTATATTACCCTCACTTATGTAGTTCGGCAAAATCTAATTAAAGATTTGCTAGTGAGAATAAGGATCTCATTTCAAATGTATATAGTCTTGTGGTGACACAACAAACTATAAATAAATAAATAGGTAGACAACTCTTGTCAATTACATCAACTATGCAACTCCTTTAATTTTGTCTCTTAGATTATTTTGATCAAGTGGTGGCACATCCGAATCAAAATTATCCAAGTTAAGTTCAACCTACCACTCCATATATTCAAAAAAGAAAAATATCGTCCTTGTGGTGACACAACAAAACAACAATGTTCAATTTTCTTTATAAGCATCAAATGTGATAAAATTAACATCTCAAAGAATTAAGATAAGCCTTGTGGTGGCACAACAAACTAATAATAATTAATTGATACTCTATTATTTTTATCATGCTAGAAGGCGACGTTCGATATTCCAAATATCTTTGAACGCTTAGGACTTAATATAAAAAATTTGAGGGATTTGTTATTCATTTGTCTCATCTTATATATATATATATACACACACACACACATATAGAATACTATATTCTACCCGGATTGATTATGGACTTTTATTCTAGTTTGGTTCACTAGAGCCACCAAGTGAACCAAAAGGTCAAACCCTAGGGGTGCAAAAATTAATATTTAAATATAACTATTACATTTAAACCCGGGCTCCATTACAAACGGGTCTTCAAGCGCTCCTTGCTCCTTGATCTCCAATTCTTCAAAATTAATTCTAACTATTTCTATTACAAAACTATTTAAAATAAATAGAAACCTTGATCAGCAGTCAAGAGAAAGTACATAGGAGGGAGTTAGAATTTACATTAAGAAAATTTTAGAGAAAACGAGGTACGCATGCCCCATTTAATAAAACTCATTCATTCATGCATCTAACTAAAATAAAATTTAATCACATTGGTCAATAGTCCATAATCAATCACATTTATTATCATACGCGTCTACATATGCATCAATAAATAAATTTATCTCATGAATAATAAACATTCAATATATATATTGATATCATTTAATGGGCAAATTTAGTTAGTATAAAATCTAATTTTGAATCAAAATAAACTTCTTTATTTTAATCCAAATTTAAATCAAAATAAAACTTCTTTTATTTTAATTTATCCTATTTTGAATAAAATAAACTATTTTATTTTAATCAAAATCTTTAATCAAAATAAACTCATTTATTTTAATTAATTATGGAATTCAATTCTAAGTAAAAAAAAACTCCTTTATTAAAGGAAACACGGATTTTCTTTCATATTCACAAATAGACTCCTTTATTTTGAATAATATAAAATCTTATTCCATATCTAAATAAACTCCTTTATTTAAAAAAATACAGATTCTCTTTCCTATTCACAAATAAACTCCTTTATTTTGAAAAATATGAAATCTTATTTCATATCTAAATAAACTTTTAATTTAAGAAAACATGGAATCTAATTTCAACTCTAATTAGTTATCATGGAATCCAATTTCAACTCTAATTAGTTAGCATGAAATTCAATTTTAAAATTAAAATAAACCTTTTATTTTAATATTAAAATAAACTTTTTATTTTAATTACAAAATAATTAAAATTATTATATATATATATATATATATATATATATATATATATATATATATATATATATATATATAATAATAAATATATATATATAATATATAAGTACATGGAAAGCACCGAAAAATAGGAATGGTTATTATCATGATTACATAATCATATAACAGGAAAACATGAATGGTTTTATCATGATTACATAATCATATAACAGGAAAACAGGAATAGTTTTAATATTAACGTAATCATACATATATATAAAACTGATCCTGCAAATGATTATATATAATCATGTTAACGGAAGTACTATTGTAGTACAAAAAATCACGCACAGCGAGGATTACCGAATCCATGGTTTCACAAATTGATAACGTTTCCCTTTTTTTTAATAAATTTTATACAACAAATTATGCCTAATTAAATTATTCTAAACACATATCAATATACATATCAAATTAAAATAATTAATAATTCGCATAAAGGTTTGGTTCTGATACCACTGTTAGGTTTGTAATATTCATAATCACAATCAAATTGCACAAAATAAGCGAAAATGTGATAAAATTATAGTTTAAAATTTTACAAACCATATACTCGGATCATCCTTCATGCGCAATTATTAATTAAACGAAAAGATAAAGAATAAGAATCACACCCTTGAAGATTCGAGCTTCCTCAGGTATAAGTTTACCTTCAAATCTTTTTCGCGTTCAACTTGAATCCATCGGGTTTTGTTCATTCCTTTTATCAATGTTAGCCACCCAAGTGTTTGGCCTCTAGAGGTGATCTACCAAGGAAGAAGAAAGATTCAAGAAGATGAGTGTTAGAAAGATTAAAAAAGATAGGTGTTTGGCAAAACCCTAGTTTTTCTATCTCTCATAGAAAATGTGTACTCTCCCAACTATTGGAATTGCGTATTCACGTGTGTTGTGAAAGTGTCAATCACCCTCGCCCATAATAAGACTCCTCTTATTTATAGATGTGGGCAACCCTCCTTAACAATTAAGGAATTGAGTTTTATTTTAATTAATTAAACTTCTTTAATTAATTAGGCTCTCAATTTTATTAGGAATAATTAATTAAACTCTTTTAATTAATTAACCTCCTAATCTTATTAGGATATCTGAGAGTACTTTTATTAATTAATTCTCAAACTCCTTTTATGAATTAAATAATAATAATAATAGTAATAATAATAATAATAATAATAAGACTCTTCTTATTAATTTATATTTAATATTTCTAAAATATTAAATAATAAATATTAAGCTATTTAATTTATTCTATCACCATAGATTAAATTAAATATATACTTAACTTATTATTACGATAATGTCATTAACTTCTTAAATAATTATTCTTTCTTTTATGGTGTGATCCTTTAGGTTCTCTATATTAAACCGGTTGTGAATAAATCAATTAGAACAATTCTAATCTTATTTAAATAAATAAATTAAACTATTAATTTATTTAAATAAATAATATTTATTCTACAATAGGGATAAGCCTCCCTAGTGATTAACGACTTTTCAGATAATATAGATTTCAACATTAATCATAAAAGAATCTTTGAGTAAATAGTTACCGTACAATTCAATCCTTTCACCATACAATGTCCCAATTAAATATAAGACATGGAATTATTGGCAAGTCTTATTTTATTTAATTATATGTATTTCGACTCTTAAATGCACAACTCCAAATAATACAAATTAGAAACTCCTTTCTAATTTCATTCTGTCTTGGCCATGGATTACTGGGTTGCCATTTATCGAATCACATAGGACATTTCTCTTCTTTTACTAGAAGTGGTAGATTCTTTATTGATCATACATTATCTCCATGTACAACTTATTGTACCCAAGTATACCCTTTGATATATCGTAAGGGTCTTAAGGAATAAGTCAAAATATAACTCATCACACACAAGATACTATGATGATCTTAAGTCCAAGGATCACTTGTACTACTATCACTACAGGAATTCCTATTGACAGACAAGTAAAACTCCATTAGGTATTCTTTAGCGAGCCACGTTTAGTGAACTTATTCTCTAATAAGCACCTACATACATACTTTAGTGTCTCTACATAAATGATCATGAGATCAATCATCCTCATCCAATGAGCAAGCAATGTATGTACCAATCTATCCGGATTCACTAATCCCTAATTTACTAATCCAACAATTGGGATCTATTTTAGTTTTAAGCTTTCTAAGAATTTAGATCTCATTAGAATGATCATCATCATTATTCTAAAAGCATTGCTTAAAACTATAGGTTTATCACATATTATAAAGCAGTATCATGTAGATAATTAAAAGCCTTTAATAAATTAATACTTTTTATTAATAAATGAATAAGATTGTTACAAAGTATATATTTATTATCAAACATGATTGGCTTGTGTGCATACTACTTTCATCAGAATCCAAGGAAGAAGATGCTGAAGAAGGTACTAGTGATGAAAACCAGCAAGAAGAATTCTCTGATGAAACAGATGAAAAGAGTCAGCTTGACACATGCTCAAAAAGTGATGAAATGGTGAATGATGATAAAATGGAGGAACAAACTGATGAGTCCGATGATGGAAATCTATAAAGGTCCAACTCCAGTTCTGCAGAAGAGGAACCAGAATACTATCTTGTCATGTCTCCAGCAAAAATCACCAGGAGAATAGTGGTGGAAGTCTCTGATGAACCACCAGAAGCACCTCTAGAAAGATGGGTAAACTATGGAAATGAAAAGCTCAAGGTGGTGAGGATGACTACATTTGAGGTGTTCAAAAATTAGAACAACATGGAGTTAGACTGCACTACTATCCTCTACAACCCTGATGATCTGTTGATGAGATGGTTTTTTCAATGGATGCCTTGGTTAAAGGCACATACTGAAAGAGATGAAAGTTACTTCAGCTGATGCTACTCTCAGTTTCCAAGCCTGGAGCTGGTGGCAGAGAACTTCCCAAGGGTGAAGAGATTTGCAACAATGATGATCAAAGACCAGCCCCACTATAAAGTCTACCGACATGCTGGCAATCATTATATTCCTTATGATCGTAGAGTGGACTCTAATGGCAGAAGGATTATGGCCAACGAGATGATCGTAGAGTTTGTTCACTCTACCAATGATGTTGATCAAGTCCAAAATGAGAAGCCTCCCTCGGTCCAAGCACTGTTGCCCGACATTCCTTCATCCTCCAATAGCGATTGGTACTCAACGATTGTTTAGATTCTCAACGCTTTCGAAAATTTTTCCAAAGATGAAAATCGTAGAGTCCAATCTGGTGTTCAACAAGAGGATGCCCAACCAGATGACCAAATTCCCATGGAGAAGAAGCCATTGAAAAATTCTGATGAGCTGGTTGAGAAGATATCTCTAATCAATGAAGAGTCAAAGATGTTGAAAGTAGCAGGAGATAATTCAGTTCAAGACAGACTTCAAGCCACTAAGGCTGATGTATCTCTCAGAATCAAAGAGAGAGATCAAATTTATCTGAAGGCCATACATGATCAGAAGGCAGAAGCTCTATGAGCACAGAAGGCCAATGAAGAGCAAATTCAAGTCCTCTTTAACAAGATTGACAACCTGAATTAGTCTTTCTCCATGCAACTTGAGTTGAGCCAACAAAAACTCAAGATTGAAGTTGGTAACTCCTCTTATCTGATGGAGCAGCTTATGTCCAACATGGAACAGCTCTCTCAAGTGATTAATGACAAAAAGAGGGAGAAAAAGAGGCATAGAAAGAGGCATTCAAGGAAGAGTAAGGAGAGCAGAAGAAGTAAAGATAAGAAGGCCTTGAGAAAGGCAAAGAAGAAGACAGTAGCTTCAGAAGCTGAGTCATCATCTTAGGGGGAGCCAAAGGATGATGAACCTATGAATGAAAAGTTTGAGGGGGAGCCAGAAAAAGAAGAAGAGCATGAGTCCCAGGAGGAGCAGGAGCAAAGAGATCAAACAGATGAATAACTAATCAACAGACATCCTATAAACACACATGGAGCCAAAGAGGTACATCTCTAACTAATTAGGTATGTTCTGGATCCAGGATGTAAAAGTGTCATAGCATATAAAATTTCATATCATTATAAATGACATTCATGATTGTGACGCCTCCAAAACAGGTATACATCACCCATTCTGAGTCGCCAAAATATGGTATAGAAAAATCTACAACTTTATTAATACAATTATCGTGCAAAATACGACAATACATAAACTGTGAGTTTAAATACAAATATTATCTTCTAGACAATATCCACACTCAAATAAGTTCTCATTACAATTATTGATACATTATTTTATAAAAATGGTGAGGACTACAAAACAACTTTCTAGAACCATCATTCCATACCCCGACTAGTACTAGCTACATTCTCGCCTCCTGAGAAGAAAAATGGCAAAAAGGAAGAGGGTGAGCTCAACTAGCCCAGTAAAGAATATTATGACTAAGATAATATAGAACAAATTATCGTTAGTCCTCAACAGGGAAAAATCTAATAGAATACAATAGACAACAAGTTTTAAATCAATATTCGCAGTGAAAATAATAATTCATTAGAAGAGTTAAGTAGAGAATGAAATCTACTATCTTCTATATATGAATTTAAAAGTTCATCATCCATATTTTATCCCTGTAGCATCAATCAATATATATATCTGGAATCAAATGTTCATCTTTGCACTACAGGCCAAAGATATTCACCAGTTGGTCATGTTCATCTAAACACCTGTTCATCTTTGCACTACGGGCCAAAGATATTCATCAAAAAATCATTCATCTTTACACTACATGCCAAAGATATTCAGTTATATCATCATTTAGGACTGATGATGATGAAAAATATTTTAAAGAAAACGAATCCAGTGAAACAAAAGAACAAATATTAAGGATTCGGACTTTGGTTTATCCATGTTCAAAAATACTCCATAACATACCATAGCGGAGTAAAATTCAAAAATAAAGATCAAAATATGGATACAATTAAAGCTAGTAACAAAAATAGACATCCGGGACAAAGAAGAGAAAATTTTATTTTTCTGTGAATAGTGCCGTATTTGTGAATAGTGCCGTATACGTGAATAGTACCGTATACGTGAATAGTAACCTCGACACAAATAGTTTCAAATTTGATAAAAAGTTCAGACCAATATTTCGGCATAATGATATTTTAAAAAAATAATATCATTTATGGAAGAAAAAAAATAACACCCCTTACCTCGAAAAGACATTACTTCTGACTGGAATACTGGATATAGTGTTGAAGGTACTTGCACCGTATAACAACACTCAAAGTATCAAAATACTCACAAAAATACGCTCGATATTATAGAGAGAGAAAACTTTAGTTTCTGGTGTGATTTTCAATTCTAACCTAAGCACCCTATTTATAGAAAAATGATTAGAACACCAAAGCAAAAAATTTAATAAAATATTATTATTTTTAATTAAATTTTCCTTAGCCCACCACATCAAAATCTCAGCACATTCACCCACAAAAAAACATTTTTCATGGAAAAAATATTTTATAACCCAAAAATCAATTCATACCAAATATTTAAGAACTTCAATAATTCATAATAAATAGCTCTTTTATCAAAAAAATTCGAATCTTATGTCCATTCCATAGAAAATTCAATTCTCTACAACTTTGTAAGTTTAAGTTATTCCAAATTCTAAGTAAAAATTGACCGAAATCCACATACAGATAATTTTACAAGCTATAATAAATTTCAATCGAGAAATGGGGTCCACAAACATAAAAAACATGTTTTAAATATTTTTAGTAACACAAATACTCTTCCTCCTCATTTATTCATATATTCCACATTCATTTTAAAAATATCACCATTATTATATTATTATAATATAATAATATATTAAAATAAATTATTTTATCAGAAAAGATAAAATATCAATTTTCAACAATTGTTACATCAAAAATATTCTCCATCTATATCCACATAAAATAAATATTTTTCTTATCATATAAATCAATAATTAATTATTCACAAATAATATTACAGAATCACAATACCGACAACCAGGCCGTTCCCAAGAAAGAGGGGGCTTTCCAATAAGGATTTCTCCTTACTAGCGCGCAATTAGGTGACCAAACCTCTCCTTAGACATAGTTTTTTAGACATTGCCAATAATGCTATCTAATAATATTATTTAAATAATATGAATTATTGATCTGATAATAGAAAATATTGTGTAGTGACAATTATTGAAACAACAATAATATAAAATATCAACGTAGCAAATATTGAATCAATAAAATAAAATATTGAACAGTAATTACTGTAACAATTAGTGAGTAGTGCCTTCTTACGTAAGAATCAATAATTGGTGCAATACCGTGTGCTACTGTGCAACAACGCATATTACTATATTTTAACCACCGGGGATTCCAACAGTATTAACGATAACAACTACGCCGTTATTTATAAACAACTTATACTTGTCGTTTTCTTCATCCAATCGCTTTTTGTTATGGGGCCCACACAAGACTGCGTCATCGTACGAATATTCTCTGATAGTAAGAATATTCCCCGACAATAATGAATATTTTATAACTACTTGCTCATTTAAAATATTTGCGCATTTTACCCATAACTAACCACATTAATCAATTCAACCCTTACTATTTCAAAATAATAAATAGAGAAATTCAATTTCATTTATAATAAGTTGGGGTCTTACAATGATTATCTATTTTAGAAATACAGTTGCTCACTGTATATAAGATTCATTCATAACATCCATATGCACTTATTATTTTTATCATAATCAAATAGGGGGAGATTGTCAGGAATAAGCATGTGAATGATATTCCTATTTATATATGATTTGATTATATATATATATATGAATGAATATACAAGTATGCTTGCATTAAGAAAAGCTGTGAAGTCCTTTGATAGAGAATAGAAACATATGTACAAGAACTTAGAATGAATTGATCAAACGTGTTAGGTTGATCCTACATAAGCAAAATAGCTTTGTAAAGTCCTTAAAAAGTAATGATGTACAAGGACTATAAATATAGAAAGATTAAGCTTGTTAGGTTGATCTTATGTTGTAATAGATAGGCTTATCTGATCGTCGAGCACTGCATCAGAAATCGTAGTCTACCAGGAGAGTAATGGAAAACTAGAAAGCCGTCGAGGCAGAATCGTAGTCTGCAAGATAGTAAATCTCGGAGTTCATAGACTGCTAGGAGAGACGAGGAAGGATCGTAGTGTGTCGAGGAGAACTTTCTCAAAGTCATAGTCTGCTGAGGAAGTCATGTTTAGAATAATAGAGACAGCCTGCCTACGAGCCGATCGAGCATCTACCGAAGCCAAGTCAAGAATCGTAGACTACACTCGGAGTCGTAGAGTCTACTGATGTCGAAGCCAAGTCAAGAATCGTAGACTACACTCAGACTCGTAGAGTCTACTGATCGTATCAGAGGCAGAGATCGTAGTCGAGCAAGATCAGATGAAGACAACAAGCACAATGACAGAAATTGTAGAGTGTCAAGATCTGATCTCGGAGTCGTAGTGTCTGCACAGCCGAAGTTGAATCGTAGAGTGTAGAACTGAGACTTCAACAGATGTGCTCACAACGCCGAGGCAGAATCGTAGAGCAAACACGATTCTCAACAATTGAGCACTCCCAGAATATTCAAAGGAATGAAGCCTCTTGTTGGTACTGAAAAGATATATCCCACCTAAATGAAACCAGAGAGCACTCAACGAATGACATGTAAGCTAACAGAAGATCTAAGCACCAAGTCAATCAACATCCAGATTGAGTTGTGAAGCCATTCGAGATGAAGTCTTCCACAAGTTGATCAGAAGAAGACTTCAGCAACTGACTAGGGAAAGTCAGCAAGTGCAGTAGCTTTCAGGTAAATAGAAGAAGACGATCTTGAAAGCAACCAGGATCGTAGTGTTTGCCAAACAAAGAAGGAACTGATGGAGTGTATACAAAGATACTGGTCAGCCTCTGAAGAACAAGGCTAAAGTGATTAAGCATTGGGTCAGTCCATTGATGATAAGTGAACGGGAGATCACAAGGAAAAAGCGAGCTGGACACACCATAAATTTGAAGTGTCTTGTTATTCAGAAGGGGCCAGAACAAAGAGTCGAGCCATCAGTATCTGAGAGCAGTTGAGGTAAATAGAAGTGTTGAAGCACTGCATAAGAGAAGGAAGAGGTGTTCTACATTAAAGATCTAATCAACACTCTTCAAGATCGTAGTGTTGTCTCTACCTGTCAACTAGACACTATGATAAAGTCCAAGAAAACATGCATCAGAATCGTAGAGTTCGAACAACTGAAGATTGAAGCATTGGCAACGGTTCAATCTGAAGATTGATATTCGAACAGAGCTTATTAAGAGCATCGATGAAAAAGGATAACCTCTGATCAAGAAATCAGAAGGAGGAAATAAAGTCTTTACCTGCCCAAGGCATAAAAGTGACATCTCTGACGGGGTAGGTGAAATAGTAGACTGTAGTGTCAGAAAGTCATGTCATGTCACATCTACAGTCTACACCAAACAACTCAAGATCTGTGAAGTAATTCAAAAAGCTTTTAATAGCTACTTTCCAACGGGAAGATTGGGAAGGAGTATATAGTGTTCTGAACTGTCAAGAGAAAGAAGAGCATCAATGTCATCTTGATGTCCATCATGGGAAGACTCTAGGTACTAGAGAGAAGAGCTTACAGTCATCTTAGCAAGTCCACCATGAGAAGGCATCAAGTATCATCACCAATGCTATTATGGTGTCAAGCATAAGAAAGTTTCTAAGTACCTAGCAGAAAAGCATACAGTCATCTTTGAAACTCATCATGTGTAGCCATCAAGTATCAAGAAGAATTATCTTCAAGGCAGTTCAACAAGGGATCATCAGAAGTGGTTGAGTAGCTGAAGAAGTTGAGCATCATGCAACACTCAACTGCACCTCAAAGATGATCACAACAAGCTGCTAAGAATTCAAAGATGAAGAGCTATCAGGGTGCTGCCCTTCCTTAGTAGAAATCCTGCTAGTTGAAAGTAGAAGAGTGGATTAAGAGCTTGAGTCTCTGAACCACTTATAATCCCTTGTGTCTTTTACTTTATGTCATTACATTATGTACTTAACTTCTATAATTGCTATGTATTTTTTAACTACTTACAACCGAACTAACTCTAAGAATAATATATGTATGATTATGAATATATCAATGAAGGGGATCTTTTACTTATTTTGATGTGCTTGAAATTTTTTTTATGTTTGTCATATGCTAAATCATTAGAAATATAAAATAAACGAGAAAAGTATTTGAAATTAAAAGGATCTATGAGCTTGTCAGTGCACAAAGATGGCGTCCCCTAAGAAGAGTCTGGCTTCGGTGCATTCCATAAAGGAAGTCACCAGATAGAGGCTCGGTTACCAATCCATGTACTTGGGTTTTTAACTCCAAAAGTTCAGTAGGAGTCATTCGATATGAAATTTTGGAAATGGGTTTTGTACCGGGTTCAAGGTCAATACAAAATTTGATTTCACGCTCTGGGGGTAGGCCAAAAAGTTCTTCTGGAAATGCGTCAGAAAATTTGTTAACAACGAAAATATCATTCAAATCTGACATATTTTTATTTAAATCAGTGACATGAGCAAAAAAAAAGCTTGACATTCATTTTTCAATTAACGAATGACTTTATGTCTAGAGATGACAATGATTTACTTTAGTGGTTTTGTTGGTTGAATTCGCATAACAAGTTGGTTAGGAATATGAAAGCTAACAACCTTACAAAACAATCTTAGCATGATGAGTAGTTAACCAGTTCATTCCTAAAATCACATCTGTTGGGAGATTGCATATTTAAAATTTGATGTTATAAGTAAATACTCATGATTATATGTAAAGTCCTTCAAAGGAACACATGTACAAGGACTTAGTGATAGATCAAACTTGTTAGGTTGATCTGGACTTTAATGTTTATCATTCTGTAAATGAATGTATAGAAGAAAAGATCAAATCTGTTAGGTTGATCTATATCTTGAGATGTAATAGATAGGCTTCAACTGAATCATAGTCTATCGAGATGATCAAGAGATTGCAGAAGACAAGGCAGAATCGTAGAGCATTGATGATCGTAGTGTATCTACTTTGAAGGGCCTCTTCGGAGTCGTAGAGTAGTCCAAACGCTTGCCAACCCAAATCAGAGGTGGTAGTCTGCTCTCGGAAGCGTAGAGTCTGCAAGTCAAGCAAGTGAAGATCGTAGTGTACTAGTACTTAAGAGAAATCATAGTATTCTCATTGAGCAGTATCAGTTCAAGCACCAAGGTGGCAAGACACCACGCTCAGAATCGTAGAGCTTCATCTGTCTGTGTTAGAAGCATCGAGCCTCGTCCATTTGTTTAAAGATAAATCACAACAAATATGGAATGAGCTATAGACGTTAAAGTCCTTGGGAGTCCCAATGACACAATAGTCATCCTTAGTATATAACAAAGAAATGTATTGAAGAAGCTAAAGAAAGTACTCTGGCTCAGCGAAAAACACCTTTTCAGGTGTTAGGTGAAACAGCAGTCTGCTGTGTCAGTGGGCCAGTCTGCTAATCAGAAATTATGCAACAAAGTCTCCATCAAAGGTCAGAAATGTCAAATGCATTTAATGCTTTAACGGATGTCATCAACGGATACATTTCAAAGACATCATATATACAAAGCTTCAGCAGATGAAAGTGATCAAGCAAGCATTGAACAAAAACGCTGAAGAACACTCAACGCTAAACTCTATGATCTGAAAAGAGAAAGCTTGCTCAGCTACTCAGTTCTTTCGAACAAGAGCTTAACGGCAACTGAGTATCACCATTCAAGAACTCATCAACTACTATCAAGTGAAGTAAGAAGTTTCCAAGTTAGAAGGACTTGAAGAGTTCTAAGTGAACTATGAAGAACCAAGTCTGCTGGGCTTAAAGAGTTCAAAAGTGAACTAAGAAGTTCCAAGACTGCTGGTCTTGAAGGAATCTGTGAGATTCAAAAAGTGTAAAGATATCCTTAGTGGATTTCCTACTCGAGGAGTAGAAGAGTGGACTAGGAGCTTTAAGTGCTCTGAACCACTTAAAACACTGTGTCTTTTACATTAGTGTTATAACTGCCATAACTACTATAACTACTTATCTCTCATTAACTTGTTATATCTTAAAAGGGAAACAAACAACTAACAATTCCATTGTGTTTAAGTCATTATCAAAATTAACAAGTATTTCGAAAAGAATTTTGAAATATCTATTCAACCCCTTTTTCTAGATAACTATTGTGCCTCTGGGAACTAACAACATAAAAATATAAGTATTTTCAAAGAGATGAGATCAACAGGTAATGTGAAAGTGTCGATTTGAATCAAACAAGATTTATAAATGGTTAATGTAATGAAGGTTTCTCCTAATAAATTTTTAACAAATAAGCCAAAGTCTAATTTCTTAGGAGTCAAGTTCAAACGTTGAGCACAAGTAAGTGAAATAAGAGAATGGATAGAACTGGTATCTAATAAGGTATGGACTTCGCAAGAGTTTATGATTAGCTTACCCGTGATGACTTCGTTCGGGTTCCTTGCTTTTTGGAAAGTTACAAAAAATGCTATCTCTTAAACTACCGACTTTGAATTATCTGGGACAGCCTTTGGTGTCATTATTACTGCTGGACTTGACTTCGCTATAGGGCATATTCCACATTTAACTGCTTCGTCGTACTCCTGATCTATGATCTGAATCATTAATCTTCGATCCATATTGAATTGGAGTTGACCGCTCTGTACATGGTAATTCAAAACTTGATGTTGAGTTCTCCCAATTGTTGTCCAAAAAGAGAAATACATGTCGACGTCGGGATTTTTATTTGTCCTTTTTCATTACCTGTTCTTTTATGTTCTCATTTTAGGTGAGATTTGTTTAAAAAAATAAGTGAAAATGGTCCGACATATGTAATGTCGATGATTGGATTGTAAGAGTCGCCAGTTGGTTTTTTAACTAGTTGTACCAATACAACCGAGAAAAGGTTTGCACATTGACCCAGTGATGTGACACTGCTAAACAGGCCTGTGAAACCGAGATTCATTTAGGGTCCGGAGACTTACTTATGCGGAGGGAAGGTGTTAGGTACCCCCCGACATCCGTGTTACCACGGTGACTGACACTTTTCAAGAAACTATTATAAGAATGTGTGTGTGTGTGTGTGTGGTTCAATGTGCTTTTATTTGGAAGTTGTGCGAGGCCTCGTTCGCACCTATATACACAGTGTTTGAATTTATGTAAAAATTTAATTTTAAACAAGATATGGCAGTGATGTTTTATAAAAGAGGTTTTTCAAACCCAATGCTCAATAGTGATTGAGACCTTTTTACACTCCCATTTTATTCTGTATTCGGCTTGGTTGATTTTATTTTACAAATGCGAGACATTTGTATGAAAATAATGTACAAAAAGGTGCTAAATTCCTCGTGGGTATGAAAACCATCTAAGGAAATCCAAACATCACAGATAAATTTACAAGCTGCTTACAAGTGAAAAGGTTCATCACGGGAACCGAATCTAGATTCAGTGGACTGAACCTGTGATCACATGATTTCTAGGTTCACATGATGCCGCAATTGATATAAAGGCAGTAAGCAGGTATATATATAAAAGCTATATATATATATATATATATATATATATATATATATATATATATAGACATGATCACTAGTCACGAAGCACCTCCATAGGGGATCAGAAATGTAAATAAAGCTGTAAAAGCTATCAATCGCCACGGAGGAAACTATAGGTGGGATGAAATGTACAGAAAACTGTAAAAACGGTCAACCACCACGAAGTAAACTCCAGGTGGGACAAAATGCAAATATATATATATATATATATATATATATATATATATATATATATATATATATATATATTGTGTGTCGAACTGTTGTTCGATAAGCCTGGACAATTATATATATATATATATATATATATATATATATATATATATATATATATATATATATATATATATATACGAAAGCATTTAAACGCACCAGACATAAGTCTAGGCTCATCGAACAGAGTTTGACACACAGTTTATATATATAAGTATATATATATATATACAAACTAAAAATAAACTACGGACCGAAGTCCGGACATACACACACAACACGACTCTCAATGTGAAGAACAATGTGTGCAAAGATGAAGAGAAAGGCTTTAAAGTGTGTAAGAAGACTTACAGTGGGCTGCCAAAGAAGACTTCTATAACTTTAAAGTAGATAAACACTGGCTTTCGCCGGTACAGAAGTAGCTATATGTGAGCTCACAAATGTTTAAAATGAGAAAGCACTCAGTTTAGAGTGAGTATAGAGCAAATTGGACAGGGCTTCCTCGCCGTTTTTTCTTACAAAATGGCCACCCCAAGCCCTCTATTTATAGAGGGTGGTGCCGCAGGTGTACCTGTGGCACCTGCGGCTGGGCCGCAGGTGTACCAGAGGCTGCCCGGGGTGCCTGGGCTTCGCGAGTCCTGCCATCTAAAGTACGTGCACACATGTAACGTGATGTCCGCTCGAACTTTTAAAATTGCAATCCGGGCATCCGACTGAGGTATATAGGACCTATTTCAGATCGCCGTTATCGAGAGTTACGCAATGACATAGGATTAAAGGTTGTATAAAGTCATGAAGATGGGACGATGCCCTCCGGTCTTCAGCTTCAAATTCTATCCGTTATCCTGCACAATAGTCACTCGAGATTGGTCTTCCTTGATTCTTGTGGGACATTGCTGTGTAGAAATGTCAGTTTAAAATGTTGAGACGACGTGATGTGGCGTCAAGGTGGCAAGATGATAACTTTGCCCCTCACCAGGGTTATCTCCGGTTTGGGCTGATAAAGTAGACGTTGCTCAGGGTTATCACTGAGATTGGACTGCTGCAATGGTTGAAGGTAGTGTCATCTCTGAGGTGTGCCTGTCCTTCTGGTTTTATTGCCCAGTCTTGTACTGAGTATCTCATTGTGAGCGCTGAGATTGAAGCTAATTACATTTGAAACAAGCATTTCTGGGGTTATCTCCGGAACTGCAACTGCCTTCCTTGGGGTTATCTCCAAGGTTGGAATCTGCTATTCCCATTGTTGGGGCTGAGACGAAACATCTCGGGGTTATCTCTGGGATGAAGTGGTCTTCTCTGGTGTGTGTTTCGGTATTGGAACTGCAAGCCTCTAGGTTATCATCGAGGTTGGAACTGTTACTCTCGGTGTGTGTTCTGGGGTTGAGACTGAGCTTCCGGTAGTATTCGGACTGGATATGAGTTGTCTTCCAGAGTTATCTCTGAAAGATGAATCTACCCTCCTGCAATATTAGTAACAGGTGTGCAAAAAATTTCAAGTGTCTACAGATGCCCCTCTTTATCATATTCATGTAATGCAATGGCATGGATAGGATAAAGAATCCTAGACACTTGAAATGCAACAAGATAAATATGATGCAATATGGAGCAATATAATGCAAGTGTATGATGCATATGCATTGCTTTCCAACATGCTGGGGATGATTGTCGTCTCCCTGTGATGGTAATGACGGTAAGTTTGGATGTGTGATCCAAACCTATCAGGATGTTGACGTTGGGGTTATCACCAAAGTCCTTAATCCCGGATACAGACTTTATTCTAAAGATGTGCCTCTCGTGTACAAGAGATCTATAGGGATAAAACTTTGTCTGTTTGAGGATGTGTATAACATATTCCATCATCGATCCTCCTTGATTATGTTGATCTTCCTTGGTTTGTATCGCCAGGACATATCAATGTTCTGTTGGATTTACTACCAATAGCAGATGTTTTCAGGGCTGCCTGAGCTTCGTTAACGTGTGAACCAACGGTTGACTTCCCTGCTGGGGATAAATGCCAAGGCTGCTTGGACTTTGTTGATGTGTGTATCAACTGATGCAATCATCGGATGATTTCTGATGCGGTGTTGGGTTTACTTGCCAACGGCTATACTGACGTCAAGATTGCTTGACCTTTATTGACATGTGTATCAATGGAAAACATGTGTTGGATCATCGCTGGGGTGTGTATTGTAACCCCTGCTGGGGATCTCTTTGTTTTGAGATTACGTTGTAACCCCCGCCGGGGATACATTTGATCCTCGCTGATGTGTGTATCAATGGAACATGCGTTATAACGCCTGTCGAGGATCTCTGTTCATGAGATTACGTGGTAACCCTCACTGGGGATTTTATTTATGGACATATGACCATACGTTGTGACCCCCGTCGGGGATCTCCTTTTGAGATTGCATTGTAACCCCCGCCAGGGATACATTTAATGAGATTAGGGTGACGACCCTGAATTGATAGCATTTGACCTCTGAATGGTATTGCTGAATGTGGTATGTAATGACTTAGATCATCGATATAGTAAACCCTATATTCGGGCGAATACCAATGACTGATATGAAAGCCACAGTCGGGCCTAGAAAAAAACCAGGATTTCAGGCTATTTCGCTCAATCGCGTAGCATTTTTATCCCTGATTTGGCCTTTTCAGCTTGTGTGAACTCCTTTGCAACTCGAACTGGATCGAGCCAGAGGGGTGGGACCCATTCTCGCTATATTTTTTAATAGGCCTCTGTTAGTAGTAGGGCGTTTGTGCCCTATTTCCCTGTATTTTTAGTTGTACAGAGATGATGTATTAGATGATGATATACTTAGGAATGTATGTACCATTTTCCATTCCCTATATCATATTACCATCTATTATCTGTTATGCATATATCATGTTATGCATATGTATGTATGTCTAGAGATATTCAGCATTGACCCCTGGATGGTATTATGATACGGCCCACACAGATGTCTTCTTCAACAGTTAGCCGCATTTATCATGCCCCACCATCATTGGTGGCATTGGTATGCGATCGTGGTACAATAGCATGTCATCATTAGACATGATGACCATAGATCATTTGTTGCAGCATACTATGACCCTGTTGATGTTTCAGGTTCCCACAAGATTTGTGGATGCATGCTGGAGCACTGGATACTGGAGAGACAGTTTTTTTAGTTTAGGATCCAGGAGTTGACTCCCACTCTGGAGGAGTATGCACGGTTAACGATGCTGCCACTGGACAGACCTTACGTGCATATGGCTTTAGGGGACATGAGTAGGCAGTTCATGACCCTCACTGGATTGAGACGTAGGGTGGTGTAGGATGAGCTGATATCTTGCCACGTTATATCCCAGCAATTTCTGTTTGACAGATTTGGCTCTGAGGATAGTTATAGACGACATTCCGGGGATTTCACCACACCGGAGGATCATTGGCATCTGGCCAGGGTTGATGTACTGCTATTGTGCGTACTATCATATGTCTACATGCCACTGTATATGGAAAAGTTGGACATAGGAGTTATCATGGCAGTGAGAGCTCTCAGGGAGGGTCGTACCATCACACTGATGATTATAGCCGAGACATTGAGGTTAGCTACATACTGCTGCACTTATCCGACATGAGTATTTACGGGCAGTTCGGTCATGCTATACGTGTGGTTTATGTTACATCTGAGACCGATTGGCACTTTCAGACGGCATGGGTATTATTTCACCCATGAGATAGCTATATCATATTCATTTCAGCCTGCGGAGTGTACAGATGTTGCGTCTTGGTCCGCTTTCTTAGCTGATATGGTAGACCCGTTTAGTATATTGTCGTGCTCAGGGCTTAGCTCACCTTACAGTTTTATTACTCATGCTCCGGGCATGGATTACATCCCTCTAGCTGGTTTGAGGGGCATGACTACTTACCATCCACTGGTCCTGATGTCGCAGTTTGACCAGTTTTAGGATTTTCATCCTTTCGAGGGGGCGCTGGGCGTGATATCGCAGAGGATCGATCTCGTGTGTATGTTTGTTGGGATCAGCGTGAGATAGCTGCTTTCTCCATGAGTCATCCAGGTTGTTCTGTAGAGTATTCTGCATGGATGGAGACAGAGATTTCATTAGTTGCGATAGTATCCACATTGTCGAGTAATGATTCAGATGGTGGAGAGCCCATGGAGGACATTGATTCTCACACCACGGAGGAGCATTATACTGGGTTGCCAGCATCTCCTTTAGATTCTCCCAGTACTAGCACTGTCATGATTCAGCATTCAACACAGTACTTTGAGCAGAGTCTTCATCTTATGACCTTTAACAAAGATCAGGCTACAGCCCTGATGTTGACAGCTCTTGATGGGAGAGATGCAACTCTGTTAGAGAGAGACGAGGCATTGGCTCGTAGAGATGCCACTGTTGTTGAGCGGGATAGTGCCATATCTGCCCGGGATGTAGCCGTCATAGATAGTACTACAGTGAGGTCCCTTACCACTGGCATGATCATAGAGATGAGCACATATATTGATGAGCATATGGTCACCATGCAGATGGCTGCAGATCTGTTCGGTCGTGTGGATATGCTTGTACAGGAGACCACAGCTTTGCCTCCTTCTTCGGAGAGGGATGCCATATTGGGCTTGTTAGCTCGCATATACACCGATTTATAGATGGGCTTGTATTTTCCTGCACAGACTAGCTTAGCCATTTAATCATGTACAATTTATATTGTGTATCAAACAGCATTATATATAGTAGGGAAATATATATTTTTGATCACTTCCCTTTTAGATATTCTCTGATACGTGCTTGGTATTTTCTTGCTTCTTCAGGAATTGTGATCTTGATGTATTCTGAATTCCTCCTTGCTGGATGGACATTGAGTTATCTCTGGATAGTTCAGAATGGATCATGGATCTGTGTGTATCCCTACCATCTTTGGTGTCTTGGGATTGATTTATGTATAGAAAGGTGGAGAGGAGTGTGGCTTTCCTCTCTGAGATTGACCGCACCACAGATGGTCGCCAGTACTCCTATTAAGGAGGAGCCTAGTTAATTCTATCTCTTATGGATTGGTGTTGCTCTTTGAGGTACAACCACAGCTTAGATGGTCGCCGAATCTCCTATTTGCGAGGAGAGATTGGGTAATTCCATCCCTTTGGTTTGAAGCCAATGAAATATGGTTGATTGAATTTTGATCCCAGTACCGTTGACAAGTATTTTTGTTTTGGTAAGGGGTTAAACCAAATCATGAATGGCTACTTACGTACTCCTATTAAAGAGGAGATCAGGTCTGCGTAGTTCGAACCTTGTGTAAGAGGTTCAATGTTGTTTATGGCAGAAAGGGTGTAGAAGCTTTATTGATGAAGAAGGTCGTAGAAGTGTTTTTGTGGTTTTTGTTTTTCGTAGAAAAGGGTATAAATGTTTTTTGTTATTTTTTGTTTATTGCGACCGGGCCATATAGAATATGGTTTCCTACGTACTCCCGTGTATCAAGGAGATCAGGTCGACGTCGTTCACCCCTTAGGGCGATTTGAAAAGCGCGATCCCATGTGCAGGATAAACTGCAGGGAAGAAAGATTAATCCCATGTACAGGTCCAACTGTGGGGAAGAAAGTTTAATCCCATGTGCAAGATAGATTTCGGGGAAGAGAAAGTTTGATCCTAGGTTAAGGATAAACTGCAGGTGAAAAGTTTGATCCCATATCTGGGTAGCCAAACTGTAGACATGGGAGGTTCAATCCATGACGGGATGACCAAAGTTGTAAGAGTACAGTGAAGCCAGGCTGCTGGCTTGAAGAGTGTGTTTCCCTGAGGGGCAAAGCGTGGAAAAGAGTTGTATGTGGTAAAGGGTTAAAGAACCGGAATGACTAGTAATTTGATGATCCAACACCAGGATGTTTGCTTGATGGTAACTTCAGACATAGTACCATTTCACGGTGTCCGAGTTGATAAGCTGTGGAAATTCATCGCCGTCCATTTCCTGCAATCTGAGAGCACCTCCTGTCAATACTTCCTTGACAATAAATGGGTCTTCCCAGTTAGGAGCGAATTTTCCCTTGGATTGATCTTGGTTGTAGAGGATCTTGCCGTAGCCGGACTTTTCTGTTGTAGGATCTGGCGATCCTTTGTTGATCTAACTGACCATGGAAGATAGCCGCGGTTCGCCTTTCGTCTATTAGAGACAATTGGCGATACCTGTCTTCTACCCATTGATCTTCATCCAGCTGAGCATCCATCAACACTCTGAGGGATTCCATTTCTACTTCTATGGGGAGTACTGCCTCCATCCCATAGGTTAATGCATAGGGGGTTGCCCCAGTTGATGTACGCATTGATGTTCTGTATGCTAACAGAGTAAGAGGCAATAAGTCAGGCCATACTTTATGGTTGGCGGACATCTTTTGCATGATCTTCTTGATGTTTTTGTTAGCCGCTTCAACAACACCATTCATCTTTGGACGGTAGATGACGGAGTTAAGGTGTTTGATGTGGAATTTATTGCATAGCTCCTCTATCATTTTGTTGTTGAGGTTCTTGGCATAATCTGATACAATCACCTCTGGTTGTCCATATCGACAAATGACATTGTTTCTGATGAAAGCAATGATGACTTCTTTGGTAACCCTGGGGAAGGAGGCTGCTTCTACCCACTTGGTAAAGTAGTCGATCATGGTGAAGATGAAGCAATGTCCATTACTGGCTTTAGGCTCGATGGGCCCGATCATGTCCATTCCCCACATTGAGAAGGGCCAAGGTGAACTCATATTGTGGAGCTCCCATGGAGGGGCGTGGATAGAATTCCCATGAATTTTGCATTGATAACATCTCTTGACGTGGTCTTTGCAGTTAGCTTTAAGAGACAGCCAGCAATGTCATGTCCTGAGGATCTTTTTAACAAGGAGGGGGCCACTCATGTATGAGCCACAGACTCCACCATGGATCTCATCCATGAGTCTTTGAGCTTGATCATTATCCAGGCATCTGAGGAGACCTAGACCTACATCTCTCTTATAGAGTGCATCTCTACTCAGGTAAAACTTCATAGCAAGTCGATGAATCCGCCTTTGCTTAGTCAGGCTCGCCTCAGCGGGTGTAGATCCATCTCACAAATATTCCTTGATATGTTGATACCAAGGTTGTTGTATGGGAGGTAGCTCATCCGATACTTCTCCAACATAATTCCCATAGGTTGGTGCCTTTTGTTAGGCAAATGTGACGCTTGGCATGTGTTCCTTGTCAAACATGTGAATCAAGGAGGCCAAAGTTGCTAATGCATCTTTGAAGTCATTCCTATTATGAGGAATGTGTAGAAAGGAGATTTCTTCGAACTCCGAGACCATCTGTAAAACTTACCGATGGTAAGGCAGCAAATGTAGCTCTTTGGTTTGATAGATTCCGATGAATTGTTTGACTACCAACTCTTAATCCCCAAAGACAGTTAACCGTAGGATACCCATTGAACGGGCAAGTTTTAGTCCCATGATACAGCCTTCATACTCAGTTGTGTTGTTGGTGCTGATAAACTGCAATTTGACAACGGCGAGATACTGCTCCCCCGTACCGGATACTAGAACTGCTCCAGCTCCAGAACCTTTCATATTAACAGCTCCATCAAAATACATGTTCCATTTTTGGCGTGTATCGTACTGATGGTGTTGCTGAATTGTCATTACCCCTTCATCAGGGAAGTATGTCTCCAAGGGTTTGAAGTCCCCTGAAGGTGAGGCGGCCAGTTGATCCGCAATTCCTTGACCTTTAATTGACTTTTGCGTCACGTAAACAATGTCAAATTGTTGCAGAATCAACTGCCATCTGGACAGTCCACAATTCAGTATGGGTTTACTGAACACGAACTTGAGAGGATTCACGCGGGATATGAGATGGGTTGTGTGCTCATGGAGGTAATGTTGTAACTTCATGGCAGCCCATGCTAAAGCACAACAAGTCTTCTCGATCAGAATGTACTTATTTTCACTACTGCTGAATTTTTTGCTGAGGTAATAGATAGCTCGTTCTCGGCCTCTATCGTCTTTCTGACCTAGCACGCAGCCCATGGCATTGTCACTTATGAACAGGGGAACATCATCCCTGGGTGGTACCAAAATGGGAGCTTTGACTAGCTGCTCTTTGATTGTAAGGAAGGCTTTTTGGCACTCATCATTCCATTTCATGGAGGAGTTTTTCCTTAGCAGCTTGAAGATAGGTTCACAGGTTATTGTGAGTTGAGAAATGAATCTACTAATGAAGTTGACTCTTCCCAAAAATCCATGTATTTCCTTCTCTGTCTGAGGAATGGGCATTCCCGTAATGTCTTGGATTTTGGTGGGATCCAGCTCAATTCCTTTATGGCTAACTAGAAATCCTAGCAACTTGCCTGATTTAACGCCAAAGGCGCACTTGGCTGGATTCAACTTCAAGTTATACTTGTGCAACCTGTTAAATAGCTTCCTGAGATGGTCTAAGTGGTCATCCTCCTTTCGGAATTTGACAATGATGTCATCCACGTAGATCTCTATCTCTTTGTGCATTAAGTCATGGAAAAGAGCCATCATAGCTCTCTGATAGGCAGCTCCGGCATTAATGAGGCCGAAAGACAACCGTCTATAACAAAAGGTTCCCCAAGGAGTGATGAAAGTAATTTTCTCACGATCCTCCTCAGCAACTATGATCTGATGGTACCCCGCAAAGCAATCAGCTAAGGAGCACATGCCGTATTGAGCAGTATTGTCAATTAGAATGTGGATGAATGGCACGAGAAAGCTATCTTTAAGGCAAGCTCTATTCAAATCCCGGTAATCCACGCAAACTCGCACCTTTCCTCCAGGTTTAGGTATGGGTACAATGTTGGATATCCACTCAGGATATGTAGACACTATGATGATGCCAACTTGAAATTATTTCACAATTTCTTCTTTCACCTTTAAACTCCACTCAGGTTTCAATCGCCTGAGCTTCTGCTTGACTGGCTTGAATCCCTCTTTGATGGGAAGACGATAAAGAATAATGTCAGTGGACAAACCTACCATGTCTTTATGAGACCATGTAAACACATCTTGGAATTGGGTTAGTAGCGTAACCATGTCATTCCTTTGGTTTTGGGTAAGGTCTGTACCAATCTGGATTAAATTAGGGTTTTCTAAGGTTCCGAGATTGAAGGAGGTGGTTTGATCAAGGTTGGGTTTAGGTTTATCTTCGACCCATTCTTTGATCTCCAGAGGCACCTCAATGTCCTCTTATATTTCCAGCAAGTCTGAGTCCAACTTTTCATCAAAGTTACAATCCTTGTGGAGAAGAGGCATCTTATCAGCAAGTACAGGCACATCTAAGTTTAGAGTCCTGAAACAAAATATGTTTTCACTTAATATATATGACACTGTTTAATCATATATAATGTTAGCATATATGGATAAAACAACTGCTAATACTGTACAGAAAAGTAAGCAGTTATTATATCTACAGGGCAGAAAGAAGTCCTGCCCATTTGACCCTCATCGACCAATGGAAGGAGTGCTGCTCCAATTAGCAAGGATAAAGTCCAGGTGGACTGTATTGATGGAGGGGTTGTCATCGTCCTCCTTCTCCCGAATGATGACCATTACGTCTGGGCAATCATCGTCTGGGGTATATCTGTTTGTATGTTCATCATGAACAATGATGCGCATGCCCGACATTATCCGGACGACGTTTTGTTTGATTCTTTGTTTCTCTTCCTCCACTCTGGGGTCTGGAACAAAGACTTCTTTTGCTTTGAATGTCATTGGCTTGGGAAACAACATAGCCATCACGTTGATTGGCACCTTTATAGGAGGTTGTACGGACTTAGAGTTTGAAGGTGAAGATAAACTCCGCGTGGTTAAAGCTGAAGGAATATGATGATGCTTATGAGGATTCCTCTGACTAGAACTGGCAGAATAGCCTAGTCCAGCTGTCCCATTTTTCCTGGCTACTTGGATGTGGTATTTGATACCTTGGTGATCTTTACCTAGCCCTTGTCCTGGCTGATGACCTAAGGACATCATTTCCTGAGTAGCCGACATTACTTCGGCAGAGATCTTGGGTACAGGTAATGGCGTTCCAATAGCTGCTACTGAGTATTGCTCACTTCCAAGGCATGGAAACTGACCAGCTCAACATCAAAATTGAAACTGATGAGCGGTATGTCACCTTATTGAGGGCATTTCGGTTCAGCGTTGACTGTCACTAGGCTATTGTTGATAATGTATTTTAGTTGCTGATGAAGGGTGGAGGGGACTGCCCCAGCCATATGAATACACGGTCTTCCCAAGAGTAGGTTGTATCCCGAATCAATCTTGACTACATGGAAAGATACATAGAATGTATGGGGACCAATCTCAATCGGCAGCTCAATATCTCCGACTGAATTACGGCGGGCCCTGTCAAAAGCCGTGATAACCGTATGACTGCTCTGGATTCGGTTGAGATTGACATTCATCTTCAACAACGTAGCATAAGGACAGATATTCAAAGACGAACCTCCATCTACTAAGACTCCGGCTAGCATATATCCAGAGGACAAGACCGCAATGTGTAACGGCTTGCAATGACCGTTCCCTTCGGGCGGTATATCATCAGTGAAGGATATCACATTATTGTTAAAAATGTGATCAACCAGATGTTGAAATTTTTCCATATCCACTGATTTTGGCAAGTAGGCTTCTTCCAAAACCTTCAGTAGAATCTTCCTGTGATCTTCGGAAGTTAAGACCAAGTCTAATATTTAAATTTGATATGGAGCTTCTCTTAAGCTTAAAACCACCTTGGCTTCGTTATGACCCATAGCACGGAGGAAAATTTCAATATTCTCCATGGGTATTTTCCCCTTTGATTTGATGGTAGGCTTCATCACCCGTTGGGAAAGATACAGTGGATTATCCTTCGACACTGTAGCAGTTGTATGCGAGGTGGATCCTTCACCTTCTTCATAATTCCACGAAACTGTGTGCAAGCTAACAATAAGATATTATGCTCTTCATGGTAAGTTGATTGGCTCAGGGGTGACCACTTTCAAAGGATTGTTGCTTCCTCTAAGTTGAATTGTTGGTATGGTGAGTGGCTTGACAATGCCATCAGCCTCTGTGGAGATAACTGCGACCAATCCCTTCCATTTAGTAGGACAGGTATTATCACTACACGTAGCACAATATCATCATCTGCTAGTTGCAAGACACCGCTATCAATGAGATTCTGGATAAAGTGGTGGAGTGCCCAGCATTCTTCTGTGATGTGACCGCAAGAATGGGAGTGATATTGACATACTCCATCAGGGTTAAACTGTCCTGAACGGGGATTGATTGGAGGTAGGAGGGAAGTGATTCTTCCTTCATTGATTAGCATCCGAAGGATTTTCTCCATGGGTTGGCCCAGATATGTAAATTCCCTTCTGTTTCTGGAGGTGACGAGGGAATATTCAGGACAAGAGGAAGGAGACTAGCATGCTCCTGACTTATTAACTGGCGTGTAACTTAATGCTGGTAGGTCACCAGTTCTGCCAATTGCTCAATTTGTTTGCAAAGAGCTTTTATCTTTCGTTCCATCGTAAACTGGAACTTTGCATAATCCCATTTGTCAACACCGTCTTTGATGATCGGGGATGCTTTGCAGTTAAAATTGGAACTTTTTTCAGTGCTCCAATTAATCATGTTGACCTCTTCCTCTTTATGTGGAGGAAGAGGGTTGTCTTGCACATAAGGTTGATCTAGTTTCGTGACCACGATCTCACCATTGTCTATTAAATCTTGGATCTTGTGTTTCAAGGCCCAACAATCTTGAGTATCATGTCCAGGTGCCCCGGCATGATAAGCACATTTTTGAGCAGCATTAAAACCCCGTCCATTAGGGTTGGCTGGTGGAAGAAGATGCATGATTTTCTTTTGCGTTGTTAGAAGAGTGAGAATATTCTCGAGTGAGTCCCCTAAGAATGTGAACACTCGAGGTCGTTTGACTTCTCCACCTTTTGGCATTGGAGGGTTTGAAGACTGTACTTCAAAGGGAGTGTAATTTTTACTTTGGATAGGCATGTTCTAATTGCCTTTTTGACCCTGTAGTATTAGGGAAATATCCTTCTCTTTCTTTTTATGGACCATCTGGGGGTTGTTTCCATAATTTCTGGATTAGATGTGCTCAGTAACAGCTTTAAGGGCAGCTAGGTCTTGAATCTTTCCTGACTTCAATCCCATCTCAGCCATCTCCCCATGTTTAATCATCTCAGAAAATGATTTACCGATGCCAACTAAGACTCTCTCATAGAAAGGAGCTTCTTGTATATCGATAAAGGTCATCACCATCTCTGACTCGGTCATAGAATGAATTACTTGAGCAGCAAGGCGCCTCCACCTTTGAGCATACTCTCTGAAAGACTCGTTGGACTGTTTCTTGACCTTGGTAATCTAGTACCGGTCAGGAGCCATTTGAGACTGGAAGCTGTATTGTGTGAGGAAGGCGTGAGCTAGCTCTTCCCAGCTATGGATCTTTGAGTTATCTAATCTGGTATACCATGAACGGACTTCTCCAGTCATACTCTTTTGGAACAGCTGCATTCTGAGCTTTTCGTCCTCTGTATAAGATCCAAGTTCTCCAATGAACACCTTTAAATGTGTGTAAGGATCTCCTAACCCATCATATTTTTTGAAGTCAGGAGTTTTGAATTTCTCTGGATAATGCACACCAGGGAATATATAAAGGTCAGCATATGAAACACTCCTGTGTGCTCCAATTCCTTTGATAGCGCGAAGGGTTTCTTCCATTTAAAGAACTTTCTTTTTGATATCACCGGTGTTTGGATCTCTGGTGAGATGAGCGGCATCATGACTTTTGTTGGTTGTATCCAACTGCAGTTTAGGTACTGTAATGGCTTTATCAGAACCTTGAATTCCCCCTTGTGTAGAGGATTCACCATGTACGGGTATCTTTGGACCCTAAGTAGATTGATGTAGTTCTTTAAGCAGAACAGCCAAATCTATAATTTTTTTAGTTAATCCGTCGAATTCTTCGCGAGAAACTGGATTAAACTAGTCAGATGAAGACATAATTGGCTGTAGGCCTATGACCTTTTTGGACTTTGACCGGGTAATAGGTCTGAATGCTTCCTTGCAACAAAACTGGCATAGTTTAGTTTTAGGGATGGTGTAAATGTTAACATGCTACGTGATGTATCCATTTTAGGAGTTTGGTCCTGCAAAACGGATGTTGGTTGTTCGTAACACGGGGTAAAATGTTAATTTAAATATGTATATGCACATATTTCCTCATATTTCTCATTACATGGAGATGAATATGGAATGTAAATTACAAGTAATTGACTTTACAAGCAATTTAAAATGAGAAAGCATGAAGAGACTTTCCTCCGCATTTGGTTTATCAGAGGCTGACTTATCTTAGGTTACTCTCGCGGCTTTTTGGCATGAAGGTTCGCAAATCATCGCAATTTACTCAACGGGAAATTAATCCGGTCTTTTAACTGGAGCGAATTTGGGTGGTGCCTTTCCTGAGCCTCGCGGGAATTAGTCTTCCTACGAGTCCAGTAATCAAACACCGACAAGATAGCCTCCTGGTGGAGGGACCACACAACATACATTCACATACAACGTGTCTCACCGTTTATGAAAATGATGACATGTGCGAAGAACTAATATCACAGGCAGACATGAACCGCAGCAAAGATATGCATTCGTACACATTCATTATAAATGTAAATGCAACATCCACACACAAGCATATAAAAGTTTTGAAAAGCTTGTAATAGCGGCTTAAGTCCTCTTACTGGAGTCCCCAGCAAAGTCGTCACCTGTCGACGTCGGGATTTTTATTTGTCCTTTTTTGTTACCTGTTCTTTTGTGTTCTCATTTTAGGTGAGATTTATTTGAAAAAATAAGTGAAAAAGGTCTGACATGTGTAATGTCGATGATTGGACTGTAAGAGTCGCCAGTTGGTTTTTTAACTAGTTGTACCAACACAATCGAGAAAAGGTTTACACATTGACCCAGTGATATGACACTGCTAAACGGGCCTGTGAAACCGAGATTCATTTAGGGTCCGGGGACTTGCTTATGCCGAGGGAATGTGTTAGGCATCTCCCGACATCCGTGTTACCACGGTGACCGCCACTTTTCAAAAAACTGTTATATGAATGTGTGTGTGTGTGTGGGTCAATGTGCTTTTATTTGGAAGTTGTGCGAGGCCTCGTTCACACCTATATACACAGGGTTTGAATTTATGTAAAATTTCAATTTTAAACAAGATATGACAGTGATGTTTTATAAAAGAGGTTTTTCAAACCCAATGCTCAATAGTGATTGAGACCTTCTACACTCCCATTTTATTCCGTATTCGGCTTGGTTGATTTTATTTTACAGATGCGAGGCATTTGTATGAAAATAATGTACAAAAAGGTGATGAATTCCTCGTGGGTATGAAAACCATCTGAGGAAATCTAAACATCACAGATAAATTTACAAGCAGCTTACAGCTGAAAAGGTTCATCACGGGAACCGAATCTAGATTCAGTGGACTGAACCTGTGATCACATGATTCCTAGGCTCACATGATGCCGCAATTGATATAAACGCAGTAAGCAGGTATATATATAAAAGCTGTAAATATATATATATACAGACATGATCACCAGCCACGAAGCACCTCCATGGTGGATCAGAAATGTAAATAAAACTTTAAAAGCTATCAACCGTCACGGAGAAAACTCCAGGTGGGACGAAATGTACAGAAAGCTGTAAAAACGGTCAACCACCACGAAGTAAACTCCAGGTGGGACGAAATGTAAATATATATAGAGATATAAAAGCATGTAAATTCACCGGATATAAAATCCAGGCTCATGGGACAAAGTCCAACAACAGTTAATATATATAAGTATATATATATATATATATATATATATATATATATATATATATATATATATATATATATATATATATGTATGTGTGTGTGTGTGTGTGTGTGTGTGTGTGTGTGTGTATATATACAAACTAAAAATAAACCACAGACCTAAGTCCGGGCATACACATGCAACACGACTCTCAATGTGAAGAACAGTGTGTGCAAAGTTGAAGAGAAAGGCTTTAAAGTGTGTGAGAAGGCTTACAGTGGGCTGCCAATGAAGACTTCTATATCTTTAAAGTAGATAAACACTGGCTTCCGCCGGTACAGAAGTAGCTATATGTGAGCTCGCAAGTGTTTAAAATGAGAAAGCACTCAGTTTAGAGTGAGTACAGAGCAAATTGGGCAGGGCTTCCTCGTCGTTTTCTCTTACAAAATGGCCACCCCCAAGCCCTCTATTTATAAAGGGTGGAGCCGCAGGTGTACCTGTGGCTAGGCCGCAGGTATACCAGATGCTGCCCGGGGTGCCCCGGGCTTCGCGGGTCCCGCCGTTTCGAAGTACGTACACGTATGCAACGTGATGTCCGCTTGAACTTTCAGAATTGTAATTCGGGCATCCAACTGAGGTATATAGGACCTATTTTGAACTACCGTTGTCGAGAGTTACGCGATGACATGGGATTAGAGGTTGTACGAAGTCATGAAGATGGGACGATGCTCTCCGGTCTTCAGCTTCAAATTCTATCCGTTATCCTGCGCAATAGTCACTCGGGATTGGTCTTCCTTGATTCTTGTGGGACATTTCTGTGTAGAAATGTATGTTTGAAATGTTGAGACGGTGTGATGTGGTGTCAAGGTTGCAAGATGACGACTTTGCCCCTTACCAGGGTTATCTCCGGTTTGGGTTGATAAAGCAGACGTTGCTCAGGGTTATCGCAAAGATTGGACTACTGCAATGGTTGAAGGTCCTCAGTGTCATCTCTGAGGTGTGCCTGTCCTCCTAGTTTTATTACCAGGTCTTGTACTAAGTATCTCGTTGTGAGCGCCGAGATTGAAGCTGATTGCATTTGAAACAAGCATTTTCGGGGTTATCTCCAGAACTGAAACTGCCTTCCTTGGGGTTATCTCCAAGGTTGGAATCTACTATTCCCAGTGTTGGGACTGAGATGGAACATCTCGGGGTTATCTTCGGGATGAAGGGGTCTTCTCCGGTGTATGTTCCGATATTGGAACTGCAAGCCTCGGGGTTATCGTCGAGGTTGGAACTGTTACTCCCGGTGTGTGTTCCGGGGTTGAGACTGAGCTTCCGGTAGTATCCGAACTGGATATGAGTTGTCTTCCAGGGTTATCTCTGAAAGACGAATCGGCCCTCCTGCAATGTCAGTAATAGGTGTGTAGAAAATTTTGAGTGTCTACAATACATATCATCTATTTTAGCCTTCTTGGATCGGACTTCTCTTTCTACAATATCAACGTATCGTGCGACTTTTACCCATGCATCCTCCATTCTCACTCATTCAGTTGTTTCTTCTTTTAGATGATCTTTGACATTTGTATTCTTAGATTTCAGCTCTATTATCATATACTCTGCCAAAGAGAGCTTCTGTTCAAGCATCGCCTATCTGGTAGCAAAATCTTGAATTATTTCATTCCTTTGTTTCACGACCGCTTGTCATTCTTCATCCTGTTCTTCTTGTTGGGATTTCGGCATAAAAAACACAACGAAATTTAAAATTTCAAAGATAATTTTGAAACCCTAAAACAGGATCCATGCGAAAACATATTAATTCAGTGGTTAGGATTTTATACCGATTATAGAATATTCTAAAACGGCTTTGAATCTCCAACACAATCCAACGAAAATACGTCTCTACAGTATCTACACGAACGCCCCGCGAATCGTCACACGATCTGCAGTAAAAGGAGACGCGGTACTAGCCACCAAGGATCAGGATTTTTGAAACTTTTCATCTCTAGTCTCTCTTTAAGAGCGGCTAGGGTTTTTAGGTTTATGATACTCTCCATAAAATGGCTGATATATCGTATATATTGCAGTCCAAAATAATTAATCAAAACCTAATTCAATTATAAAATTTGAATTTATATATATTATATCTTAATTAAGTCTTACTTAATTAATAAACATATATACAAATTATCCTATTAATTAAAATTCGTAATTTAAATACTATCAATCATATTGACATATTTAAATCCTTACAATTTAAATTAATTCTCTTTAAATTACGTTCTAAGTGTGTGACCCTATAGGTTATTATTGCGTTGGCAATAATTTTAAATTCATATTATAAAATTATAAACAGTGATGGCATCTAGTAATGTATCACTGCTACCCAAGTAATAATAAGATCGATGATTCGATGCAACCTTTTCGTGACCAATGTTTTAATGTAATTTAATCCTTTTAACCTTGACATCCTAGATTAAACTCGAGTCATGGAATGTGTCATACTCTTCATAATTTAATCCGAGTTTTCTTGATCAATGAGTAGACTATATGAAACAAATCAAAAGGCCATACATTTCATAGTCCTACTCAATCAAGAGGCCTATGGATATCACCCCTAATATATAGGAGGGTTAAATTCCATGTAGATCACTCATATTCCTCACACGATTCATGATGTACCCAATAATCACATTTATTGTCCATCCTATTAAAGGTGACTTTTGATAATATCAAAGTACATAAATTCTCGTGTAGTAATATAGTGATTTCAGGTCGGAGGATCATTATATCATTGTCACTATGAGAATCGCTAATGACACTTTGCATAATGCTCCACGTAGAATTCTCATGGTGGGTCAGTCCAGTACATCGTTCTCTAACATGTACCTATGCATTAACTCAACATCTCATATATTTATGACCAATGAGATTTGGTCATCAGTCAATCCACATACTAGTCTCAATGTATAATTGTTGTCCCATCAACAATGATACTCGACTAGGGACATTTAAGAGCAATGATACTAATTGTAATTATATAATATCATGTTCAAGTCACATACTTGAAACTATATAATTTGTATCACTATTCTAAAGAATTTTATTAGGTTAACATTTATATAACGTAGTAAATAAAACCATAATAAAATCATTCATTTATTCAATCAAATGTAATATCAAAATGTTAAGCAATTATATCAAATAATTAGCCTCTAGGGCATAAACTCTAACACTTCTAACTCATGAATACGATCTTGTAGTTCTATATTTCGATCATAAAATTCTCCAAATAAATCCTCCTCGGGTTCCTCTTCTTCCTCTCTCTCAGCTATCACCTTTGCGACTAGCTCGGGTGCAACTATTAATTCTTCACTCATCACATGGATATCTCTAATTTCTTCTTCGCCTGACATCCTACAATTAAGTTTAATAACTTAATTAGTACTCCCCAATAAAAATCTTTGTTATAACAAGATATTATACTCCAATATTTCTTCTTTAAATGAATCTCCTCGATTCATCACTTAAAAACTATATAAGTTCATCTCTTGATTTTCAGATGTCATTCTTAAATACTTTCACAAAACAAGGTTTAATTAAAGAATTTGACATGCCACATATTATCCCTATATTCTGACTGACCAAATAAATAAGCTTAAATAGGACACACTAGCGAAGGTTTTACTCGTCTCTCCCCTCCTAGTTCTAATCCCAGATCTCCACTAGAGATTATGTCCCTAAGCTCTGATACCAACTGTGACGCCCCCAAAATAGGTCCACACGACCCATTCTGAGTCGCCAAATACATGGTACAGAATTCAAATACAACTTCATTAATATAACACACAAACTGTCGTGCATAAACTGTGAGTTATAATACAAATATTGTCTCGTAGACAATATCCAAACTCAAATTAAATCCTCATTATAATTATTGATACACTATTTTACAAAATAGTGAGGACTACTATAATAACCATATTGGACCATTACTCTTATCCCCGCTCGACCCAGCTACACTCTTATTACTTGAAAGAAATTGTGAAGCAAAAGGGTGAGCACAAATAGCCCAGTAAAGAATATTATAACGAAGATAATGTAGAACAAATTATATTTAGTCCTCAACAGGAACAAATCTGATAGAATACAATACATAACAAATTTTAGATCAACAACTACAGCGGAAACATCAATCCATTAGAAGAGTCAAGTAGAGAATGATGTCTACTATCTTCTATGATTTAAAAATCAATCATCAATATTTTATCCCTGTAATACCAATTAATAAACATTTCACATTATTGAATTATCCATGCACTACGAGCAAAGGATATTCGTTAGTATCACCAGTGGTCATGATCATGCCAAACAACTGTCCATCTATGCACTACGAGCCAAAGAGGCCTTTTACCACATCATTTATTTGTAACATTACAAGTCATGATTATACCAATATAAAATTTCTTGTCATAATCATACCAATCAACAGTCCATCTATGCACTACGGGCCAAAGAGGCCTTTTACCACATCATTTGTTTGTAACATTACAAGTCATGATTATACCAATATAAAATTTCTTGTCATAATCATACTAATCAACAGTCCATCTATGCACTACGGGCCAAAGATGACTTTTAACACAACATAAGCATGAGAATGATGACAATGATATAAGGAATCAATCAAGTGAAATCAAGGATAAATATTAGAGATTTATAATTCAATTTATCCTAAGTTTAAGAATGTCCAAATTGTCAACATGATAATTAATTGTGGAGTAAAATTCAATAATGATATTCATGTATCAAAAATAATTTGGACAGAAAAGAAACCAATTTTGTTGTGAATAGTATCCCGAGTGAATAGTATCACGAGTGAATGGTATCCCGTGAATAGTATTCCAAGTTAATAGTACCCTGTGAATACTACCCCGAATGAAAATATTAAAATTTAATAAGAAAGTTCATACCAATATTCCAATGAAACGATACTAGATGAAGCACAAAACTCAAGGATATTCTATTAATTTCAGAGATTATAGAAGAAATACTTACCATAGCAAGTTTAGATTTAGGAATATGAAAAGAAATAATATACGAAATTGTAAATGGATTTTCACCTGTCATGCGGTAATCTGTGTAGAGAGGTTATTCCCACAGATTAAAGAATGAATACGAAGATAATATCCCTTACAAGTATTGAACAAAAATAATATTCCTTACGAATACAAAAATAATACCACTTACCATAGTAGGAGATTGGATACTACAATAGTGAAGTAGCAGAATACTCTTCTTCTTTCTCTCTATAGTATCTCTCTCTATAGTTTCTCTTGTGAGTCTTTGTGAATTGGTGAGAATGAAAGAAGAAATAAGTTTTTATTTATAAGAGAATGGACTAAATAGTAACTGATTCACAGACGGTCCAGATTGATTTACTATTAAAACGGATGGTCCAGATTTATTTACTATTAAAATCACAACCGACGGTCCATATTGATTCACTAGTAAAACCACAACCGACGGTCTATATTAATTTATTATTAAAATCACAACCGACGGTCCATATTGATTTACTATTAAAATCACAACCGACGGTTCATATTGATTTACTATTAAAACCACAACCGACGGTCCAGATTGATTTACTATTAAAATCACAACCGACGGTCCGTAAAATTAGTACATCTCCCCATGAAATAATAAGTCAAACTTACAACAAACGCCTCGTGACAAATCCCTCTATTTATATCAAAAATTGAATAAATATTTACAAAAAATCACTTATCTTAAATAAACAAATTTTTATCTTTTAAAAATTATTCATCATTAATATTATAACTCACAATATTGACAACCAGATCGTTCCCAGGAAAGAGGAGGCTTTCCGATAAGGATTTCTTCTTATTGGCGCGCAATTAAATAACCTAACTCCTTTTCTTGACAGAACTTTCTAGACATTATCAATAATATAAATAATAATATGAATAAATGTGTCATTTCAATTATTGATTTAATAATATAAAATATTGTGCAGATGATACTGTGACAATAATGGAATCAATAATATGAGATACTACGCAGTAACTACTGTAACAATTATTAAATTAACTGAATGACTTATTACGTAAGCATCAGTAATCAGAGATACTGTGCAATACTATGTGCTACTGTGCAACAACATGTATTATGTTCTTTTATCACTGGATATTTCAATAGTTTAACGGTAAATGTCTTGCCGTTATTTTTATAAAAAGATTATTTTTGTCGTTTTTTATATTCGATAGTTATTTTGTTGTGGGGTCCACCAATGATTGTGCCGTTGTACGGATATTTCTCGACAAAAAGAATATTCTTTGACCAAACGAGTATTTTATGCATACTTGCTAATTTTGTAAAATTTTTAAATATCACCCTTAATTTTAACCTTTTATCAATTTAACCATTTATCACCTCTTACATTTTCCATGCTAAACCTCTTTAGAATCAAATCAATGTAAGTTCATTGGGTCAAACTGTGCATCCTTTTAAATTTATCCCTATAGATCTTTATCCCCAAAATATAGGATGTTTCTCCCAAATCTTTTCATGGAGAAGTGTTTAGACAACCATATCTTTACTGATTGTAGCATTGGTATGTCATTCCCAATAAGTACTATATCATCAACATATAGTACTAGAAATATCTCAACTGTAATAACCCGATATTTTCTATATAAATAAATAAGAAATTTTGCATATAATTTTTTTTATTATTTTAAAGGTGGGAATATGTGCCAAGTAATGTGTATGTATGTTGTTGGTTTTTGATTTTATGACGTTTTGAATGATGAATAATTTTAGTATATTAGACATGTGCATGGTTCATGGTTTGTTATAATATTATTATTAATATGCATGGGTTATGGTTATTACATGAACACTTGTTGATTTCCTTCCGTTGGTAAGTTGGAATGTTTTAAAATTAAGGAAAATTTGATTTGGAGTTTATTAAGGAAGATTTGATTTGGAGTTTATTAAGAAAGATTTGATTTGGAGTTTATTAAGGATGATTTGAATTTGAGTTTATTAAGACATGTTGGTATTTATAATTTTTAATGCTATCAAATATTATACAGAGTATTTCGTGGGTACTATATTTTATTTAAGGATATACTCTTGCTTAGTGGGACCCATAACTGTTAGTGGTACTTTGTATTCTAATTGAGAAAGGAGTCTTACTGAAGTTGTTTAGAGTTGGTGGGTCTCATCTTATCTTATCTCCTTGTTCCTTTATTTAAGGTGTTTTGGTTTGTCTTGAAAACATATCCTTAATTTACCAAATCTGTTGGACTCTTTAATTGCTAATATTATGGGGTATACCAACTTTGATATGCGTTTCCTATTCTATCTCCTGTTCATAACCGTTGGTCAATATTGTAGCTAATATTATGGGATTTAAATCATCTGATTTCTTGCTATGGGATTTAAATCATCTGATTTATTGTTAACAATTATTTTATAGTTGTTGGGTCTCTCTTTATATATAGTCTTATCTCACGGCTAAGCATGAAGGATACAAGAAGCTAATTCACGTTGCTATACAGAGAAGAATCCTATTGAGAGCTTTCATTGTTTATTTCCAGCTATTCATTGTACTGTCTATAATTCTTTGTGGCTGAAAAAATAAGAAGTTTATTGTAATTTCTTCTATCATATTCAAAGTTCAAGGCTTGTTTGGCTTGATCGATCCAGTAGTGGATAAGGTCTGTTCAAAGAGAGCTTTCAAGGTTGCAGAGGTGCAAAGGTCTCAGTGGTGAGAAAGGTTGCAGAGGTGCAAAAGGGGCAGAGGTGTCCATCAGTGGAAAGCTTCTTTGTAACAGGGAGTTCTTTTTATTTTATTTAATTGAATATTAAGTTTAATAAAAAGAGTCTACAATCCTAGTTGGGATTGGACGTGAATTAGGCCACTAGATTAGAGGATAGGGGCAGAACCACGTAAAAATCTTGGTGTGATTTTTACTTCTATTTATCTCTTTAACTGTCATTCACGTTCTGCATTTTTTGTTATTCACGCCACTATCCAGACACTAAAGCAGACAGGTCTAGCTGTCTGATAATAAGAAACGAAGAACATAAGCTAAAGCAGACGCTAAAGCAGACATGCATAGCTGTCTGAATTAAACTTGTAGCATAAAGTTATAAAAAGTTTTCACCGTTTATTACTTTTAGCTTAAACACCTATTCATCCCCCCCTCTAGGTGTGCACATACATAAAATTACATATGTATGTGATAAATAAAATTTATTTATTACATGAATAATTTTAAATAATTTTATTTTAGAATTATTAATCATTATAAAGTATATTCTTATAATAATTAATTTTATAGAAGAAATGTCTTTATTATTTATTTTCTATGAAAATATGATTTTTATATTAATTAAATAATATATGAAATGATTATTGGAATTGTTATAATTACTATTTTATTATATGAATTTTAGTTCAGACTACTAAGTTAATTATTTTAACTTAATTAATAATGTTATATATGAAAGATAAATCAGATATAGAATCCAAACCCTAATTTTAAATTTTGAGCTATGAATGAGAATAATAATATTATATTAAATATACTATTATTTTTTAGTATTATAAATATATAATGTATGTGTTGGTCAATTATGGTGTATAATGTCATAATCATAATATTAATTTATTAAACCATATTTTGAAACTCAAATAGGAGATTCAAGAATGTGTAGTAATTATGTTATGTGAATTAAGTTGCATATTATAGGATTTTTGTTAATTAGGGAAAACCCTAATTAATATTTGGAAAACCCTAATTTGCTAATTAAGAACCCTAATTGCTAAAATTAGAAACTCTAATTATTATTTTAGTAAATTGAATTGTTAATTTGGGAACCCTTATAATATTATAAGGAACCCTAATTATTTAAAACCCTAATTTGCTATTAAAAAATCCTAATTTTAATTAGTGTGCTTTAATTAAAATTTTATTAAACTTTAAACTTAATTTTTCAAACCCTATAAATTATTTGGAAAATCTTAAGATTTAAAATATAGTGATTAAACCCTAGATTCAAGTATCATGGACAAGAATACCATTAAAATTAAAATATAATTGACCAAAGTACCCTTTTTGTCCCATTCTTGAAATAATTGCTAGCAAATCTTGCCAAATCTTGGCAAGTCACCACCCTAGTCTAGCTATGAGCTATAGTAGTACTCCAGATCTCAGCTATGTAACCATCCAAGTTCATTGCATACAAGATATACATATAGATTAAAAGAGAGAAAGCTACTAAAATTGCTCATTTGGCTATCTAACTCTCAAATAGCTTTTCTCTCTCTCAAACCTCCGAAATATATTGCTATATCAGTCTCAAAAACAATCCCCACCATCTCCTTTAACAAATCATAAGCATAGAATCAAAAACTTGTTCAAAGAAAGGTAAAAACCTAATTTATAATATGATCTTGAAGGCCATGTTAAATGTTATGATTTTGTGTTAAAACATGTTGTATGAAATATATATTGATGATCTGGGTTGTTAGATGTTAGATCCATAACATCTAGAGGCTTGAATTTGAAGTTTCTAAAAATTTGGAAAATTTTAATATTTTTGTTGTCTAACAATGAATGTCAGACCTCAGATCTCAGTGACCTTTAATTTTTTTTGTGTTTTGAAAGTTTGTTGTTGTTGTATGCTATGAGATCTTTGATCTGAAACTGGAATCTAACCCAGATCATGAACAGGTTAAAAGTTATTGCTGGTCAAACCTAGTTGACCGAGCATGACTTTATAAATCTGGAAAACGCAGATCGTTCCCAGAAGGCTCTGATAAGAACTCCATGGGCTCGGATCTGTCAGTGGTTTGATGATCTGTTACTTTTGTTACATCTAAGTTATAGTATGTTGTATGTACTTCATATTTATGCCTTATAATCTCCTAACTATCAAATGGGTTGAAGTCAGTGGCTGGTCAAAGCAGGCCAGATGATCACAGACTGAGTTTCTGGGTAACCCAGAAAACTCAAGAACGTGATCTCTGACAGGGTTTGACTAGCATAGATCTTGTGTTTCTGTTGTTGTTTTATTTATGTTGTGTAATAGACCTTTTCACTCTCATGTTGTCTACAGACTAAAAGTATTAGACCATATAAAGCAAACACAGAACTCAAGATATAAGGATCCAAAGAAGCACACTCGATCTGTTCTTCATTTCTGAAAAACCCAGAAATGAAGAACAACCTCTGACACGATTTTCTAAGGCTTAGATCTTTCTGGTTAAGGATGTTTAGACTTGACTATTGTTCAACACATGTTCTATGTTAGTTTATATTCATTGCCCGACGTCTAGAACACATTTAACATGAACAGATTTCGCGATTTAAGGTCAATAAAAGCGTTGACCGGCCATGACTTAATTTTCTGGGCAGCCCAGAAATATGATGAATGTGACGCCCCCAAAACAGGTATACATCACCCATTCTGAGTCGCCAAAATATGGTACAGAAATAACTACAACTTTATTAATACAATTGTCGTGCAAAATACGACAACACATAAACAGTGAGTTTAAAAACAAATATTATCTTCTAGACAATATCCACACTCAAATAAGTCCTCATTACAATTATTGATACATTATTTTACAAAAATGGTGAGGACTACTAAACAACTTTCTAGAACCATCATTCCATACCCCGACTAGTACTCGCTACATTATCGCCTCCTAAGAAGAAAAATGGAACAAAAAGGAAGAGGGTGAGCTCAACTAGCCCAGTAAAGAATATTATGACTAAGATAATATAGAACAAATTATCGTTAGTCCTCAACAGGGAAAAATATAATAGAATACAATAAACAACAAATTTTAAATTAATATTCGCAGTGGAAATAATAATTCATTAGAAGAGTTAAGTAGAGAATAAAATCTACTATCTTCTATATATGAATTTAAAAGTTCATCGTCATTATTTTATCCCTGTAACATCAATCAATATATATCTAGAATCAAATATTCATCTTTGCACTACAGGCCAAAGATATTCATCAGTTGGTCATGTTCATCTAAACACATGTTCATCTTTGCACTACGGCCAAAGATATTCATCAGTTAATCATTCATCTTTGTACTACAGACCAAAGATATTCAATAATATCATCATTTAGGACTGAGGATGATGAAAAATATTTTAAAAAAAACGAATTCAGTGAGACAAAAGAACAAATATTAGGGATTCGTACTTCGGTTTATTTATGTTCAAAAATACCCCATAATATAACATAGTGGAGTAAAATTCAGGAATAAAGATCAAAACATGGATACAATCAAAGCTAGTAACAAAAATAGACATCCGGGACAAAGAAGATAAAATTTTATTTTTTTGTGAATGGTGTCGTATTTGTAAATAGTGTCGTATACGTGAATAGTACCGTATACGTGAATAGTAACTCCAACACAAAAAGACAAAAATTACACAAGAAAAATCTTACCAATATTCCGGCATAATGATATTGAAAGAAATCATATCATTAAAAAAATAACATCCCTTACCTTAAAAGGACAGTACTTGTGACTGAAATACCGGATATAGTGCTGAAGAAAACTTGTATAGCAACAATCAAAGTATCAAAATACTCACAAAAATACGCTCGATAATATAAAGAGAGAAATCTTTAGTTTCTGGTGTGATTTTCAATTCTAACCTAAGCACCCTATTTATAAAAAATTACTTATAACACCAAATCAGAAAATTTAATAAAATATTAATATATTTATATAAATTTCTTACGCCCACTTTGACAATCCAATTTCAGCACATTAACCACACAAGTTGGGCCCACCATCTCACAAAAAATGTTTTTCTTAAAAAAATAATTAAAACTCCAAAATTAATTATTCTGGAACTTCAATAATTCATAATAAATAGCCATTTTATCAGAAAAATTCGAATCTTATGTCCATTCTATAGGAAATTCAATTTTTTACAACTTTGTAAGTTTAAGTTTTTCTAAATTCCAAACAAAAATTGACCGAAATTTCACATACAGACGATTTTACAGGCTATAATTAAATTTCAGTCAAGAAATGGGGTTCACAAACATGAAAAACATGTTTTAAATATTTTTAGTAAAAAAAATACTCTTCCTCATCATTTATTCATATATCCCACATTCATTATAAAAATATCACCATTATTATAGTATTATAATATAATAATATATTTAAATGAATTATTTTATTAGACAAGATAAAATATCAATTTTTAACTATTGTCACATTAAAAATTTTCTCCATCTATATCCACATAAAATGAATATTTTCCTTATCATATAAATCAATAATTAATTATTCACAAATAATATTACAAAATCACAATACTAACAACCAGGTCGTTCCTAGGAAAGAGGGGGCTTTCCAATAAGAATTTCTCCTTACTGGCGCGTAATTAGATGACCAAACCTCTCTTTAGACAGAACTTTCTAGACATTGCCAATAATGATGTCTAATAAGATTATTCAAATAATATGAATTATTGATCTGATAATGGAAAATACTGTGTAGTGACAATTATTGAAACAACAATAATATAAAATATCAACGTAGCAATTATTGAATTAATAAAATAAAATATTGAACAGTAATTACTGTAACAATTATTGAGTAGTGCCTTCTTACGTAAGAATCAATAATTGGTGCAATACCGTGTACTACTATGTTTTAATCACTGGGTATTCCAACAGTATTAACGATAACAATTACGTCGTTATTTATAAACAACGTATACTTGTCGTTTTCTTCATCCAATCGCTTTCCGTTATGGGACCCACACAAGGCTGCGCCATCGTACGAATATTCCCCGATAGTAAGAATATTCCACGACCAAACGAATATTCCCTGAAAATAATGAATATTTTATAACCACTTGCTTATTAAAAATATTTGAGCATTTTACCCATAACTAACCACATTAATCAAATCAATCCTTACTATTTCAAAATAATAAATAGAGGAAATTTAATTTGATTAATAATAAGTTGGGGTCTTACAACCTCCCCTCCTTATGAAATTTTGTCCTCGAAATTGATGTACGTACCTGGTGTTTCGAAAAGGTAATGATACCTCGCTTTCATTTCCGTTTCCAACTCCCAAGTCATTTCCTCAATTGCATGGTTCCTCCATAAAATATTAACTTGTGGTATAACCTTGGTGCGTAGGACATACTCCTTCCTATCCAAAATCTTGACATGTACCTCCTTGTACGTTAAATCTTCGGCTATCTCGTCTGGTTCTAACTCAATAATGTGGTTTGGGTCTTTCACATATTTACGAAGCATAGATATGTGAAAAATATTATAAACACGAGACATGCTTGGAGCTAAGGCGAGTCTATAGGCCACAATTCCTACTCGGTCAAGAATTTGAAATGGACCAATAAATCATAGATTGAGCTTTCTTCTCTTCCCAAATCTTGTAACTCCCTTCCATGAAGCAACATGCAACAATACATGATCTCCAATATTAAATCCTACGTCCTTTCGATGAAGATCCGCATAACTCTTTTGTCGATCCTGAGCCGTTTGTATACGTTGTCGAATCATTTGGATCTTTTCTGTAGTCATACGTACCAACTCTGGTCCCAACAGTGTTGCTTCACCCACCTCATCCCAACATACTGGAGAGCGACATTTTCATCCATACAATGCTTCAAATGGAGCCATACCTATACTTGCCTGATAACTGTTGTTGTAGGAGAATTCCACCAATGGTAAATACTTATCCCAACTCCCTTTGAAGTCTAGGACACAGAGTCTTAATAGATCTTCAAGAGTTTGGATAGTTCTCTCTGACTGTCCTTCCGTCTGAGAATGGTATGCCGAACTGAATCGTAAATCCGTGCCCATAGCTTTCTGCAAGCTAACCCAAAATAGTGAAGTGAATCTTGGGTCACAATCTGAAACTATGGATATTGGCATGCAATGCAACCTCACAATCTCATTCACGTACATAAGAGCAAGACGTTCAAGGGAATAAGTCTCTCGTATCGGCAAGAAATGACCAAACTTGGTTAATCTATCAACAATGACCCAAATAGCATCTATGCCTTGAGAAACCTTTGGAGGACCCGTAACGAAATCCATGGTAACGTGTTCTCACTTCCATTTTGGAATATCAAGTGGTTGCAATGGACCTTTTGGCACTTGATGCTCCGCCTTTACACGTTGACAAGTTAAACATCTTGAGATAAACTTCGCGATCTCTCTCTTCATATTGCTCCACTAAAATGTATGTCGAAGATCACGATACATTTTGGTACTTCCAGGGTAAATTGCAAATGGTGTGTTGTGTGTCTCCATCATGATTCTATGTTTTAAGTCAGAATCGTTAGGAATGCAAAGTCTAGAATTGACTCGAAGCATTCCTTCTTCATCGATTCTTGCTTCTGGAATAGCACCTTCTTGCACTTTCTTCTTTATACGCATCAGCTCTGGGTCTGTGGCTTGAGCAACTTTAATTTTATCGATTAAAGTTGGTTCTATGCGTATACTTGACATCATCGCATGGTCCCTGAAGTCTTGAATTCTATCTTCATCTTTTGTAAATCACACAAAATGGGCCTTTGTGTTAACAGCATCGCACTCGTTCCCGTATATGATATTCTACTCAATGCGTCAGCTACCACGTATGCTTTTTCAGGATGGTATTGAATGGTATGGTCATAATCTTTCAACAGCTCGAGCCAACGTCGTTGTCGCATGTTGAGTTCTTTTTGGGTGAAGTAATATTTGAGGCTTTTATGGTCAGAATATATCTCCACTTTCTCCCCATATAGATAGTGCCTCCAGATTTTAAACACAAAAACGACTGCTGCCAACTCTAGATCATGAGTAGGATAATTCCTCTCATATTCTTTAAGTTGTTGCGGGGCATAGGCTATGACTTTCCCATGTTGCATGAGAATACATCCTAACCCTTTGCCCGAAGCATCGCTGTAGATAACAAATCCATTCGAACCAGATGGTATTGTCATAACAGGTGCTGAAATGAGTCTCCTCTTAAGCTCTTGAAAACTCTTCTAGCATTCCTCGCTCCATACGAATTTTGTATCTTTTCGATTCAGCTGAGTTAATGGAGTAGCGATTCGAGAAAATCCTTCCACAAATCTCCGATAATAACCAGCTAAACCCAGAAAGCTACGTACTTCGGTCACCAAATTCGGTTGCTCCCAAGTTTGTCTTGCTTCAATCTTTGTCGGGTCAATAGATACTCCATGTTTTGACACTATGTGCCCAAGGAATGCTACTTCCTCAAGCCAGAACTGGCATTTCTTCAACTTGTCACATAGCTTGTTTTCACGAAGCCTTTGGAGTACAAGCTTCAAATGGTGATCATGATCTTCACGACTTTTAGAATATATGAGGATGTCATCAATAAAGGCAACAACGAACTGATCCAAATATTCCTTGAATACTCGGTTCATCATATCCATGAAAGCCGCATGAGCATTAGTCAATCCAAAAGACATTACTAGGAATTCATAATGCCCGTACCGAGTTCTGAAGGCAGTCTTCGGAATATCCTCAGTTCTAATCTTCAGCTGATGATATCCAGAATGAAGATCGATCTTTGAAAATAATTGTGCTCCTTGCAACTGGTCAAATAGGTCATCAATGCGAGGTAGCGGATACATATTCTTGATGGTGACATGGTTCAATTCCCGGTAGTCAATACAAAGTCGCATACTCCCGTCTTTCTTCTTTACAGATAAAACAGGAGCACCCCAAGGAGATGTATTAGGATGAATGAAACCGATGTCCAACAACTCCTGTAGTTGGACCTTTAACCCCTGAAGTTCAATAGGAGCCATTCGATATGGGGTTTTAGAAATGGGCTTTGTACCAGGTTCAAGGTCAATAAAGAATTCAACTTCACGTTCTGGGGGTAGACCGGGAAGTTCTTCAGAAAATACATCGGGAAATTCATTAGCAACAGAAATATTATTCAAATCTGACGTGTCTTTATTCAAATCCATAACATGGGTTAAGAAAGCTTGGCATCCGTTTTTCAATAAACGAATGGCTTTATGGCTTGATATGACAGTGATTGATTTTAGTGGTTTAGTTGTTTGAATTCACATAACAGGTTGGTTAGGAATATGAAAACTAACAACCTTACAAAAATAATCAATTTTGGCATGATGAGTAGTTAACCAATCAATCCCTAAAATCACGTCAAATGCAAGTATCTTTAAAGAGATACGGTCAACAGGTAATGTGATGGTGCCAACTTGGATCAAACAAAATTTATAAACAGTAGATGTAATGAAGGTTTCTCCTAACGGAGTCTCCACAGATAAGTCAAAGTCTAATTTCTCCGGAGTCAAGTTTAAACGTTGAGCACAAGTAGGAGAGATAAATGAACGGGTAGAACCGGTATCTAGTAAGGTATAAACTTTGCAAGAATTTATAATTAGCTTACCCATGATCACCTCATTTGGGTTCCTCGTATTTTGACCAGTCATGACAAACGCTCTTTCAAGAATCGTTGACTTTGACTTTTTTGGGACAGCCTTTTGAGTCACCATCCCCGCTGGACTTGGTTTCGCTACAGTACAATCTCGAGCGATATGTCATTCCTTTCCACAATTATAACATACCTTGAACTGTTGTGGACAGTTTGGGCTGATATGTCCCTCTTTTTCGCATTTGTAGCATATGACCGGTGGTCGTTCTCCTCCCTTAGAATTAGTTGCTGCTGGCGATGACGTCTTCACATTGTCATTGTTCAATTTCCTCTTTTTAAAATCTTTCCCCCCCCCACTCGCTTCTTCTATTTTTATAGCCACGATTACCACCAGAGTGGTTACCGCTTTTGTCTGTGTTCTTCCTTTCCCATTGGTTATCGTTGCTCCGATGACTGCTGTCACCGATACGATCCTGGTTGTGGTCCCTTGGTTGAACGTACTCGTTATCTCGCTCTAATAATTGAGCCTTGTTGACAACATATGAATATAGAGAAAATTTATGAGAAATGAGATACTGACGTATGTCAGGTTTCAAACCTCTCAGAAACATTCGCGTCATACGTTCCTCATTCTCCACCAAATGAGGTACAAACCTGGATAACTCCGTGAACTTCGCCTCATACTGGGACATTGTCATATTGTTCTGCTCCAGTCTAATAAACTCCACCTCCTTCATATGACGAATACGTTCAGGAAAGTATTTGTCATTGAACATTTTTTGAAATGTCTCCCAAGACATGCTGAGTGCGGCTGGATGGGTACGCTTCACAGATTTCCACCAGTAATCTGCTTCATTACGGAACATAAAGGTGGCGAATGGAACCTTCTGTTCCTCCTTGCATCCCAAGACATCGAATATCTTGGTAATTTACTTAACCCACGTTTCTGCCTTAATCAGATCCGACTTTCTCCAGAATTCTGGTGGTCCCAACTCTTTGAACTGTTTGGCTGTGACCAGTTGTGCATTGCCATTGTTTCTACCTGTATTTTGAATAGAAGTCTCCCTCGTCTGGTTTTAGATGAACCGTAAAAAGCTTCTAAACATCTCATCGTTCATCATCTGCTCAGTGGTGTTATTTACAGGAGGAACATTGACGGCCTGTTGCACATTCTTCTCATTAGTGATTAATGGTGTCTCCACGGTTTCATTTACTCCATCGTTAATATTTTCAGCTGTCATTCTTATATACTGCCACAAAACAAGGGTTAATTAAAGAAATTGACATGCAAGATATATACTCTGACCAACCAACAAATAAGCTTAGGTAGGATATACTAGCGAAGGATTTACTCGTCTCTCCCCTCCTAGTTCTATTCCCCAATCTTCGCCAGAGACCATATCCCTAAGCTCTGATACCAACTGTGATGTCCCCAAAACAGGTATACATCACCCATTCTGAGTCGCCAAAATATGGTACAGAAACAACTACAACTTTATTAATACAATTGTCGTGCAAAATACGACAACACATAAACTGTGAGTTTAAAAATAAATATTGTCTTCTAGACAATATCCACACTCAAATAAGTGTTCATTACAATTATTGATACATTATTTTACAAAAACGATGAGGACTACTAAACAACTTTCTAGAACCATCATTCCATACCCCGACTAGTACTCGCAACATTCTCGCCTCCTGAGAATAAACATGGAACAAAAAGGTAAAGGGTGAGCTCAACTAGCCCAGTAAAGAATATTATGACTAAGATAATATAGAACAAATTATCGTTAGTCCTCAACAGGAAAAAAATATAATAGAATACAATAGACAACAAATTTTAAATCAATATTTGCAGCGAAAATAATAATTCATTAGAAGAGTTAAGTAAAGAATGAAATCAACTATCTTCTATATATGAATTTAAAAGTTCATCGTCAATATTTTATCCCTGTAACATCAATCAATATATATCTGAAATCAAATATTCATCTTTGCACTACAGGCCAAAGATATTCATCAGTTGGTCATGTTCATCTAAACACGTGTTCATCTTTGCACTACGGCCAAAGATATTCAACAGTTAATCATTCATCTTTGTACTACAGACCAAAGATATTCAATAATATCATCATTTAGGACTGAGGATGATGAAAAATATTTTAAAGAAAACGAATTCAGTGAGACAAAAGAATAAATATTAGGGATTCGTACTTCGGTTTATCTATGTTCAAAAATACCCCATAATATAACATAGTGGAGTAAAATTCAGGAATAAAGATCAAAATATGGATACAATCAAAGCTAGTAACAAAAATAGACATCCGGGACAGAAGAGAATTTTTTTTTTGAATAGTGCCGTATTTGTGAATAGTGACGTATACGTGAATAATACCGTATACGTGAATAGTAACCCCAACACAAAAAGACAAAACTTTCACAAGAAAAATCTTACCAATATTCCGGCATAATGATATTGAAAGAAATACTCAAAAAAATACGCTCGATAATATAGAGAGAGAAATCTTTAGTTTCTGGTGTGATTTTCAATTCTAACCTAAGCACCCTATTTAAAGAAAATTGCTTAGAACACCAAATCAGAAAATTTAATAAAATTTTAATAAATATATATAAATTTCTTACGCCCACTTTAACAATCCAATTTCAGCACATTAACCACACAAGTGGGGCCCACCATCTCACAAAAAATGTTTTTCTTAAAAAAATAATTAAAACTTCAAAAATCAATTATTCTGGAACTTCAATAATTCATAATAAATAGCCCTTTTATCAGAAAAATTAGAATCTTATGTCTGTTCTATAGGAAATTCAATTTTCTACAACTTTGTAAGTTTAAGTTTTTTCAAATTCTAAACAGAAATTGACCGAAATTCACATGCAGACGATTTTACAGGCTATAATCAAATTTCAGTCAAGAAATGGGATTCACAAACATAAAAAACATGTTTTAAATATTTTTAGTAACAAAAATACTCTTCCTCCTCATTTATTCATATATCCCACATTCATTGTAAAAATATTACCATTATTATACTATTATAATATAATAATATATTTAAATGAATTATTTTATCAGACAAGATAAAATATCAATTTTTAACTATTGTCACATTAAAAAAAATTTCCATCTATATCCACATAAAATAAATATTTTCCTTATCATATAAATCAATAATTAATTATTCACAAATAATATTACAGAATCACAATACTGACAAACAGGCCGTTCCTAGGAAAGAGGGGGCTTTCCAATAAGGATTTCTCCTTACTGGCGCCAATTAGATGATCAAACCTCTCCTTAGACAGAACTTTCTAGACATTGCCAATAATGCTATCTAATAATATTATTCAAATAATATGAATTATTGATCTGATAATGAAAAATACAGTGTAGTGACAATTATTGAAATAACAATAATATAAAATATTAATGTAGCAATTATTGAATCAATAAAATAAAATATTGAACAGTAATTACTGTAACAATTATTGAGTAGTGTCTTCTTACGTAAGAATCAATAATTGGTGCAATACCGTGTGCTACTGTGTTTTAACCACCGGGTATTCCAACAGTATTAACGGTAATAACTACGCCGTTATTTATAAACAACGTATACTTGTCGTTTTCTTCATCTAATCGCTTTCCGTTATGGGGCTCACACAAGGCTGCGCCATCGTACAAATATTTCCCGACAGTAAGAATATTCTACGACCAAACGAATATTCTCCGATAACAATGAATATTTTATAACCACTTGCTTATTTGAAATATTTGCGCATTTCACCCATAACTAACCACATTAATTAAATCAATCCTTACTATTTCAAAATAATAAATAGAGGAAATTCAATTTCATTAATAATAAGTTGAGGTTTTATAATGAACACGTCTGACTGTGATTTTAAAACTTTATATCTTGCTCATGTATTATGATTTGACCCATATATTGCTTTACACTTGTAGTATTACATCAATACTACAAGATCAAAGTTATAGCTAGTCTAGAAACACTTTACGCAATGAATTAATCATGGGCCAAACTGGTCCCTCGAAACTGACTTATGAAGGTCTCGGTTTCTCAAGAGTACATTAGACTACACTTTCTGTCGCTAAAGGCTATAGCGACAGACTTTGTAATTTTATTTAAATAATTTCCAAAAATCATTTAAAAATAGAAATTTATTACTGAAAATTACAAAAATTATTTTAAAAATTATTTTAAGTTGTAGAAATTAACTTTTAATAATTTGAAATATTTTTCATAAATATTAGTATTTATTTGAATATTATTAATATTTAATTTATTTAATAAATGTATTAAATAAATTAATTAAAAATCATTTTATTATATTAAAAATCATTTTAAATGATAATAAGATATTTAATAATATTTTAAGTTATACAACATAACTTTTATAATTTTAAGATAAGTTTCATTAATTATTAAATATTAATGATACTATATTTATTTGGTAATTATATTAAATAAATTAATTAAAAATAATTTTAATAGTATAAAAATTATTTTAAATGAAAATAAATAATTTAAAAATATTTTAAGTTATAAAATATAACTTTTGATATTTAAAGGTAAATTTCATTAATAATTTTATATTAATGATATTTGATTTATTTAATAATTATATTGAATAAATAAATTAAAAATACTTTTATTGATTTAAAAATCATTTAAAAAGGATATAAATGACTTTTAATATTTTGATGAATAATACATTAATATTTAAATATTAATGGTAATTACTTAAAAATAATTTTAAATATTTTAAAAATCATTTAAGGATAATAAAAATGTTTTAAAAATATTTTGAGTTATTATGAATAACTTTAATATTTTGGCAAATGGTTTCATTAATAGTTTAATATTAATTAAATATTAAAGATAATAGAATTAGTTAATATTTAAATCATTTAATAATAATTCCGATATTTGAAAAATCATGATAAATTATAATAATTATTTAAAATTTATTATAAGTCATTTAAAAATAATATGACTGATATTTACAGTTATTAAATTACTGAATGGAGTTTTAGACTCGATAATTACCTGGTAAAGCCGTCGGTAAACTGAAATATTTCAGAAATTGATTCGGACTTAGAAAATTGAACTAGATACGTGTTTGTTTATGATTCAATGACTGCTAAACATATGTGACAATGTGATTAGGTTATGTGCTGACTGCAAATAGTAGTACTATGCGATATGATATATTATTCTAATCGATCAAATGATCTTATTAATGATAGGTTTCGGTATAAAAGATAAAACTAAATTACATTATTATAAGCAGCAGCTCAGGCAAGTATCCTAACTTTGCATTTACTTTATGCAATGGACATGAGTAAGAAAGTTTCAGAATCATATTATTGTGCCAGATTATTATCTCTATTGTTATTGATTATGTATCCAATCATTCATGTTCATACAAGTTCTTAAATTATCCGATCATTGTTTATCAACACAGTATTAGTGCATAATCCAGATATTTATTCTGTTCGTTAGTTTCTAAATATGGTTATACAAGTGTTCCCACTTAGACAATCATTATATTTAATCACATGTTGATACATACTTATTGATTTCGAGTATGTATACGTTGACTTAAAAGTCGTCTAAGCTATTTGATTTGGCTAGACATAAACTTAAAAATATTATTGAGCAAGATAGAACTTTATTGTATCCAACCAGATTATTTTGGTTTGGATTCCCGACTAAGTATGAACATCCCGAATATGGGAAAACTTTTGTGCACCTAAGGTGGATAAGATGAACGATAATATCATTCTTACATGTAGTATTGATCAATACAGGGCATAACAGGCTGATCACCCCCGTGCCTGTAAGTTATGACGGTCTGCAGATGAATTTCTGTATACCTTTTTGAAAACAGAAACCAATGTTCATAGTCTGTTGACTGATCTCCAGTTATAGTTAGTACGTAGTTTCAAAAATTTTATATAGAAGTGATATGTTGTTATTATTGGTTCAGCTTACTTCACAACTGTTTATTCGTTGTAGAAGTGTCATTCAAAGAAAATATTTAATTCTTTCAGCTAATATATATTGTTGTTATTACTTGCTGGGCAATCAAATGCTCATTCTTGCTTTAAAATTTAAATGTTTTTAGCTAAGTATGATCAACCAGAAGGTTCAGGAAAGAACAAGGGAAAAGGAAAGTTGTTCGAATGAGTTTTATAATATTTTGTATAATAGTTAAAGTTTATTAAGACAAGGATATTTATTATCTATGATGTAATGAATGTTTAAAGGTCGCGTACTTGGGATTTGGACTCTGATGCATATGTAAATTAAGTTTGGTATTTATATTATCGTTATTATTATTAGTATTATTCAGCTCATAGAAATAGTATCGTGAAGCACCGAGTTCGGGTTTCAAGTACCTGAATTTGCGGGCGTCACAGGTTGGTATCAGAGCTTTAGGGTTAAAAATCTTAAGTGGGATAGACCTTAGGCTATAACCTTAGAACAGCGAGAAATGTTAAAAATACAAATAACTCATATAGAGTTTAAAAGGAGATGAATTGAATAAATTTATAGTTAAACAAAATAAAAGATAACTTTTATAAAACTATTATTTGTTGTGTGTATATACTATATGCTAGTCAGGATAATTTGTGTGAAGATGTCAGGTAGAAAAGAATTAGGATACCCTCAGATTATGAAGAAGGAGTCAATATCAAAGCTAATAGTTGAAATAGAGACTCATAGTGCAAGAAACCTTGATGTGGTGGTGGTATTGGAAAACGTAGTACCAGATCCAGAAATAATAGAACTGGCAGATAGTGATTCAGACACTAAAATTGGAGATGATCAAGCATCAACGGAAGTGCAAAATCTGAGGAACCAGGTTTCTTCTCTGGAAAAGTTATGGGAAATAGAAAGGCTATTAAACAGTCAGTTGCGAAAAGCGTTAATAGAAACAATAGAAGAACAAGATAAGCTTAAAATCCAAATTGATCAAACGGGAGCCAGAAGCAACAAATCGTGTGCAGCTCCGAGCAAGAAGGGGAAAAGAAAGATGAAAGACCGTGACTTAGGAAATTCTGATAAGACCCAAGGGAAAAAGATATGTTATATTTGCGGCCATGAGGGACATACCTCTCCTTATTGTCCCGACTTTAAGCAAGGAGCATGTTTTATTTGTGAGTTGGAAGGTCATTGGGTGAAAGATTGTCTAGAATCAGGAAAAAGGTGTAGGCAATAATTAGGATTAGTAATGGATTACCTATGTTTGATAATGTGCGTGTGTAATGTAATATTCTCAAATTTTGTACAAGTTATTGTAGAGAATCCTGACTTTTGTGGTCACAAAGGGATAGCAGTATGTGTTATATTATGTGAAGTGCTATGACTTAGTTGAATGAATATGAATCTATGTTTGATTAATGGAATAAGTTTTGTATAAAACTTTGTGTTATATGTTAAACTTATACAATAAGGTTTAGAATGTAAGTTAAATTTATGATTTTATGTAATCAGATAATGCCGCCAAGACGTCGAACACGAAATCAAAGGGCTAAAGAATCTGTCAATAACGCTGAGGGACAACAGCAAGACCCGATGCAAAACTTTTCGAACATGGTAGCTCAGGCTATGCAGCAGAGAATACCAGCCGCAGGGAACCGACTAGACAATCTCTTGGAAAATTTTAAAGACTTTAAGGCAGTAAGACCACCAGAATTCAGGGGAACAACTGACCCTATAGAAGCCCAGGCATGGGTTAACGAGATAGAAAAAGAGTTCATAATTGCTAGGGTAGATGAGGGGCAAAAGATCGCTTTTGCCAACTATATGATGAAAGGGGAGTCGAACTTTTGGTGGGAAACAAATCAAGCGAGGGCAGGGGAAGGTGTGGTAACTTGGGCTAGGTTTAAGACCTTGTTTTTCGAAAACTATCTCTCAGCTAGCATTGTCGACGTCAGGATTTTTATGTGTCCCTTTTCTATTCTTGTTCTTTTGTGTTCTCATGTTAGGTGAGATTTGTTTGAAAAAATAAGTGAAAAAGGTCCGACATATATACTGTCGACGATGGACTGTTAAGAGTCGCCAGTTGGTTTTTTAACTGGTTGTACCAACACAACCGAGAAAGGGTTTGTACATTGACCCAGTGATGTGATACTGCTAAATGGGTATGTGAAACCGAGATTCATTAGGGTCCGAGGACTTGCTTATGCGGAGGGAAGGTGTTAGATAGCCCCCGACATCCATGTTGCCACGGTGACCGCCACTTTTCAAGAAATTATTATATGAATGTATGTGTATGTGGGTCAATGTGCTATTATTTGGAAGTAGTGCTATGCCTCGTTTGCACCTATATACAAAGGGTTTGAATTTGTGTAAAAATTTAATTTTAAACAAGATATAGCAGTGAGGTTTTATAAAAGAGGTTTTTTAAACCCTGTACTAAATAGTAATTGAGGCCTTTGATACTTCTATTTTATTAAATGTTTGGCTTGATTGCTTTTATTTTTGAGATGCGAAGCATCTTTGAAAATAATATACAAAGCAGTACCGAACTCCTCATGGGTATGAAAACCATCTGAGAAAATCCAAACACCGTGAATAAATTTACAAGTTGCTTATAGCTGAAAATGTCCATCACGGGAACCGAATCTAGATTCAGTAGACTGAATCTGTGATCACATAATTCCTAGGCTCACATGATACCGCAGTTTATATGAAAACTGTAAGCATGTATATATATAAAAGCTATAAATATATATATACAGACATGATCAACCACCACGAAGCACCTCCATGGAGGATTAGAAATGTAAATATATAAAAGCGGTATATATATATATATATATATATATATATATATATATATATATTGACATGATCAACCACCACGAAGCACCTCCATGAGGGATCAGAAATGTAAATAAAGCTATAAAAGCGATCACCCGCCACGGAGGAAACTCCAAGCGGGACGAAATGTACAAAAAGCTGTAAAAACGGTCAACCGCCACGAAGTAAACTCCAGGCGGGACGAAATATATATATATATATATATATATATATATATATATATATATATATATATATATATATATATATATATATATATATATATATGCCAAAGCATTTAAACGCACCAGACATAAGTCTAGGCTCATCGAACAGAGTTCGACACACAATTCATATATACAAGTATATATATACGAAAGCAATTAAACGCTCTAGACATAAGTATAGGCTCAATCGAGGCATAACTCGATAATGTTAGTCCATATATATATATATATATATATATATATATATAATATACAAAAGAAATAAAAGCCACAGACCGAAGTTCGGGCAAACACACGCAACACGACTCTCAATGTGAAGAATAGTGTGTGCAAAGATGAAGAAAAAAACTTTAAAGTATGTAAGAAGGCTTACAGTGGGCTGCCAAAGAAGACTTCTATAGCTTTAAGTGGATTAACACTCGGCTCCTACCGGTAAAAAGTAGCTATATATGAGCTTACAAGTGTTTAGAATGAGAAAAAACTCAGTTTATAGTGTGTACAGAGCAAATTGGACAGGGCTTCCTCACCTTTCTCTTCTCAAAATAGCTACCCCAAACCCTCTATTTATAGAGGGGGGAGTCGCAGGTGTACCTACGGTTAGCCGCAGGTGTACCTGCGGCTGCCCGGGGTGCCCCGAGTTTTATGGGTCCCGTTGTCTCGAAGTACGTGCACGCGTGCAATATGATGTCAGTTCGAACTTTCAGAACTTCAATCTGAGCATCCGACTGAGGTGTATAAGACCTATTTTTGGATTGTCGTTGTCGAGAGTTATGCAATGACATGGGATTAGAGGTTGTACGAAGTCAGGAGGGTGGGACTATGCCCTTCGATCTTCATGCTTCAAATTCTATCCGTTACCCTGCGTAATAGTTACTCGGGATTGGAATTCTTTGGAACTTATGGGATATTGATGTGTAGAAATGTATGTCTAAAATGTTGAGACGGGATGATGTGGCGTCAAGGTGGCGAGATGACGACTTTATAACTCACCGGGGTTATCTCTGGTTTGGGCTAATAAAGCAGACGTTGCTCAGGGTTATCTCTGAGATTGGACTGCTGCAAGTGTTGAAGGTCCTCAGTGTCATCTCTGAGGTGTGCCTATCTTCTCGGTGTTATCATCGGGTCTTGTACTGAGTGCCTCGGTGTAAGCACCGAGGTTGAAGCTGATTGTATGTATTTGGAACAAGCATTTCTGGGGTTATCTCCAGAACTGCAACTGCCTTCCTTGGGGGTTATCTCCAAGGTTGGAATCTTCTATTCCCAATGTTGGGACTGAGACTGAATATCTCGGGATTATCTCCGGGATGAATCGACCTTCTCTAGTGGAATTTCCAGTATTGGAACTACGGGCCTCGAGGTTATCTCCGAGGTTGGAACTGATGCTTTTGGTGTGTGTTCTGGGGTTGAAACTGAGCTTCTGGTAGTATCCGGACTAGATGTGATCTGTCTTCTAGGGTTATGTCTAAAAAATGAATCTGCCCTCCTGTAATATTAGTAACAGGTGTGCAGAAAATTTCAAGTATCTACAGGTGCCCCTCTTTATCATATTCATGCAATGTAATGGCATGGATAGGATAAAGAATCCTAGACACTTGAAATGAAACAAGATAAACATAATGTTATGTGTAGCAACATGATGCAAATGGATGATGCATATGGATTGCTTTCCCATATGATGGGGATGATTGTCGGCTCCCTGTTGCTTCTACCGGTGATGACAATAAGTAAACAGCCTGATAAACTGTCATGGACGTGCAATCCACAGCTACCAGGAATCTCTAAGATTGTTGACATTGGGGTTATCACCAAAGTCTTGAATCCTTGATACAGACTTTATTCCGAAGATGTGCCTCTCGTGTACAAGAGATCTGTGGGGATAAAGCTTTTTTCTACTTCAGGATGTGTATCACATATTCCATCATCGATCCTCCCTGATGATGTTGATCCTCCCTAGTTTGTATCGCCATGACATATCAATGTTCTATTGGATTTACTGCCAACATTATGTGTTGTCAGAGCTGTCTAACCTTCGTTGACGTGTGAACCAACGGATGAACTCCCTGCTGGGGATAAATGCCAAGGTTGCTTGGCCTTCGTTGATGTGTGTATCAACTGCTACAATCATCGGATGGATTTCAATGCGTCGTTAGGTTTACTTACCAACGGCTGAGCTGACGTCAAGGTTACTTGACCTTCATTGAATATCAACGAAAAATATGCGTTGTATCCGTTTGATCCTCGCTGATGTGTGTGTCAACGATCAATATGGATTATAACCCCCGTCGGGGATCTACTTATGGACAGATGACCATATGTTGTAACCCCCGCTGGGGATCTGTTTGTTGACAGATGACCATGCATTGTAACCCCCGTCGGGGATCTGTTTGAAAAGATTAGGGTAACGACCCTTAATTGACGGCATTGGACTTCTTGTGTGGTATTGTTAAATGTGATCTGCAATGATGGGGATCATCGGTATAGTATACCCTGTGTTCGGGCGAATACCAATGAAAGCCACAATCGGGCCCAGATAAAAACTAGGATTTTTGGTTATTCCACTCAATCGCGTAGCGTTTTTATCCCTGATTTGGCCTTTTTAGCTTGTGATAACTCCTTTACAACTTGAACTGGACCAAGTCGGAGGGGTGGGACCCACGTAGAGTTGTCGCAGGTACACCTGCAACAGTCGCAGGTGGACCAGCGGCCAGCCGTGAATGGTTATTTATGCTACAATTTGATTTCTCAAGTCATTTCATGTTGCGCCGTGAAGGAAATCTGAGAGCTCTTCTTCAGATCTGCTGAGTTCAGACGTCTTTCTATAAATTCTGTCATCGTACAAGTGTTCTACACTGTTCTGGTAACGTATGCATGTACTCTTTTCTGGTTTTTATTCGTTGGAAAATGACTTATCACATGAAATGCATCTAAACACATAGTAGTGCATATGCATGCTCAAATGACTTGATAAAAAATATTCAACATAGTAAATATTAGTATTAAACCATGCTGAACATAATGATGTGAAAAGATTTGACTTTTGAAACAGTCAAATTGACACCTTTTTTCTGCTATTTCTTATCCTATTTGAGGACAAATGAGCAAAGGTAAAAAAGCAAAGTAATCCTGGTAATTAGGTTACCCTTATGGATTGATGACTTTGATTTTTAATGGAAATAGTATTTATATGACTGTGGGCAGGTGTGCTACTGAATGGCCACCTAGTTATGCCTATGTGCATGTGGATAGTCCTATTTATAGAGGAAACTATGGCAAAATTTTCCAAAATATAGGCATTGAGTAGTCATGCATTTTTAACTCTACTGTAGACGTATGTTAAAATAATACATGCATGCATGTAGTCATTAAATGCATTTTAAAAAGCTCCAGGTTAGAAAATATCACATCCTTTCTGAGGTGATTTGGAGACTTGTTGTCTGAATATTATGGATTCGGATCAGCCGAGTAGTTCCCGCAGGACCACTTCTGGTGTATGGAGGAGGGATTTTGAAGTGCCTCGACCCCGTTCTATTAGACAGCCTCGTCGGTTGGTGGAGGCAGTGATACGTCCAGTTCGGGTTGATGTACCGGATGTCGAGGATGAGGAGGAAGATGTTCCAGTTGTGGACCCCGCTCCTACTGCACATGTTCCCTGTAGGGACCTCCCGAGTATTCAGGTGGAAAACCCAGAGCTTATGGGTGATTTGAGTCGACATCCCTCGATGTACTTGCACGCCAACGAGGTATCAAATTAGATCTTAATCTTCCTTCTTTCCTATTGATGAGGAGTAAAGGATTTTGAGGTCGATCTACATTTTCTGTAGGTTCCCGGCTTTACATAGCCTCGAGGGAACTGGTTCAGCATTCACTCCATGTACCAGGCTCTGCATTTTGACTATAGAACGATTATGCATGACTGCGGATTTGGGGCATTCTTTTATATCCTTCCCCACCGTTGTCCTTAGGGTTACCTCAGGGTATTGTCTGAGTGCTGGTTTCACCAGACTCAGTCTCTCCATTTACTAGACTGTGAGGTGATGATGACGTCAATGGATTGGTGAGGAACCAGTGCCTTGCACGACGGATATTACCCCCACTGCCGTCAGATCCTTTTAGGAGTTTCGGCGGAGGTGCTCAAGGGTAGGACTGTCTGTACGGGTCCCTTAAGCGTAGATGCTATGAGTGGACTGTTGAGTGAGCCCATACCAGCCGATGTCAGAGTCAGGGATCGCATTCTTCGGCGATTATTCCTGATGATCATTAGGGACTGCTTCATAGTAGATAACTCTTCTACAGTGTCGTTCGCTTTGATTAGCGCCACGTGACATGTGGATCGTATAGGATAGTATGATTGGGGCTCCTACACCTTTACCTATTTCCTCAGGGGCATGCGTATGCGCTCGCAGGGCTTGACCAATGCTTGGTTAGGATTTTATCCATTTCTACTGGTAAGTATTTCTCTTATAATTTACCATGTATAGGTTAAGAGTATTAACTGATAGCAGATGTTTACCTTTGTGTTGGCAGTTTTGGGCCTATGAGAGGCTCCCATATTTACATCTGGTGAGTGTATTAGGGTTGGATACCTACGCATGAGGATGACGATGGCATCATTCCATACTGGCGGAGGTCCCCGTAGCTGAGGGTTTCACTCATTATCGCCTACAATTGAAGTTGTTGACAACGGATGTCATCACATGGATTTCATATTCTGGGGAGCATTTAGCCATTGGATTTGAGGATAGGGACCCAACTGGTGTCGAGTACGTGATTTTTACCTGTAGGGTTCCTCTCTTCACAGATTGAGGATGGGAGCTCCATTTAGGAGAGTGTGCTATTAGGAGCACCACAAGAGAGATCTGTATACAGATCTTGCCTCCTACCAGGCGTTATTAGCCTATGTCGCAGTCACCCGTCATTGATATCCCATTGTTGGGAGTTGACAATTTTGCATTGTCAGAGGGTCCTTGCACTTAGGATGTATTTCAGCATTGGTGGATCCCTTGTACCATTGGAGCCCAGACCCGCGCCACTCAGTTCATGAGGGATATAGTTCTAGGATCCGTGATGATGACGGATTGGCTAGCCTGTGTCCGAGATCCGACTCATGTGACATAGATTGACAGCTTTACCTAGCGACTGGACCAGGCACATTTCTTTATCCAGTATTTGGGCAGAGATCCGGCAGAGGCAGATTCGTTTGATCCTTCCAGCGCAGGAGCTGGCCCCTCAGATGACCCATTTGGCTTTGTCGGCACAGATCCTCCTTTGTATAGGCCTGACATCCTTGTTGATAGAGATCCAATGACTCAAGAAGAGTTACATCAGGTGGACAGGATTGATGATGTAGATATTGACACCATTGTCTTTTTCTGATGTGTATTCTCGTTATCACTTTTGATAGGCCTCTTGTTAGATATTGGGTAGCTGTGGCTCATTCTCGCTATATCTTTTGATAGGCCTCTGTTAGTAGTAGGGCGTCTATGCCCCATTTCCCTATATTTTTAATTGTACAAAGATGATGTATATAGATGATGATGTATTTAAGAATGTATGTACTATCTCCTATTCCCTGTATCATATTACCATTTATTATCTATTATGCATGTATCATGTTATGCATATGTATATATGTCCAGAGATATTCAGCATTGACCCCTGGATGGTATTATGATACAACCCACACAGATGTCTTCTTCGATAGTCAGCCGCATAGATCATACCCCGCCATTATTGGTGGCATTCCGTTTGAGATATTGGTATGATAGTATGTCACCCTCAGATAGGGTGACCGTAGATCAGCTGTTGCAGCATACCATGACCCTTTTGATGTTTCAGGTTCCCACAAGATTTGTGGAAGGCATGCTGGAGCACTAGGTACCAGAGAGGCAGGTTTTTCTGTTTGGGACCCAGGAGTTGACTCTGACTTTGGAGGAGTATGCACGTTTGACGATGCTACCAATTGATAGAGCTTGCGTGCATATGGCCATTGGTGACATCAGCTGTCAGTTTATGACTCTCACCGGACTGAGGCGGAGAGTTGTGCAGGATGAGATCACATCTGGCCATGTGATATCCCAGCATTTTTGGATTGACAGATTCGACTATGAGGATAGCTATGCTCAGTATTCTGGGGATTTCACCATACCAGAGGACCAGTGGCATTTGGCCAGAATAGATGTATTGCTTCTATGTGCATTATCATATGTGTATATGCCACAATACATGGATGAGTTGGACATCGGCGTTATTATGGCAGTGAGAGCTCTCAGGGAGGGTCGCACCATTATTCTGATGATCATGGTAGAGACACTGAGGTTGGCCACGTTCTGCAATACTTACCCTACAGGGGTATTTACAGGCAGTTCGGTCATGCTGTACGTGTGGTTTATGTCACACTTGAGACCGATTGACACATTCAGATGACACGGGTATTATTTCACCCATGAGATAGCTATGTTGTATTCCTTCTAGACTACGGAGTGTACAGATCCTGCATCTTGGTCCGTTTTCTTAGCTAGTATTGTAGATCCGTTTGCTATCTTGTCGTGTTCAGGGCTCAGCTTGCCACATAGTTTCATCACTTATGCTCCGGGCATGGATTATCTCCCTTTGGCTGGTTTGAGGGGCATGACTACCTACCACCTACTAGCCATGATGTCATAGTTTGACTAGTTCCAGGATTTTCATCCTTTTGATGGGGCGTTAGGTCAGCGCTTAGCTTCTCGCCACTTGTCAGCAGAGGATCGATCCCGTGTGTATGCTTATTGGGATCAGCGTGAGATAACTACTTTTTCTATTATCCATCCGGGTTATTCGCTAGAGTATTCTGCATGGATGGAGACAGAGACTTCGTCGGCTGCGGTAGTATCCACAGTGCCGAGCATTACTTCAGATGGTGGAGAGCCCATGGAGGACATTGATTCTCACACCGAGGAGGAGCCATTTACTAGGTTGCCAGCAGTTCTTTTAGATTTTCCCAGTACTAGCACTGTCGTGATTCAGCATTCAGCATAGTACTTTAAGCAGAGTCTTCATCTGATGAACTTTGAGAGAGATCAGGCTAGAGCCCTGCTATTGACAGCTCTTGATGGGTGAGACACAGCTCTGTTAGAAAGAAACGAGGCATTAGCCCACAAAGATGCTGCTGTTGTTGAGTGGGATGAGGCCAGATCAGCCAGAGATGCAGTGATAGTTGAACGGGATAGTGCTATATCTGCCCGGGATGTAGCCATCACAGATAGTACTACAGTGAGGTCCCTTACCACTGGTATGCTTGCCTAGATGAGTGCATATATTGATGAGCATCGCGTCACCATGCAGATGGCCTCAGACTTACTGGCTCATGTAAATATCCTTGTACAAGAGACCACAACATTACCTCCTTCTCCTAAGAGAGATGGTATGTTAGATCTGCTAGCTCGTATGCATACCGATCTGTAGATAGCCTTGTATTTTCTTGCACATACTAGCTTAGCCATTTTGTCATATACAGTTTACATCGTGTATATCAAACAATTATATATATAGCAGGGAAATATATTTTTGATCACTTCCCTTTTAGATATGCTTGAATACTTGCTTGATACCTGCTTCTTCAGGGCTTGTGATCTTGATGTATTTTGACTTCCTCCTTGCTGGATGGACATTGAGTTGTCTCTAGATAGTTCAGAATGGATCATGGATCTGTGTGTATCCCTACTATCTTTGGTGTCTTGGGACTGGTTTCTGTATGAAAATGTGGAAAGGAGTGTGGCTTTTCTCTCTGAGATTGACTGCACCACAGATGGTCGCCAGTACTCTTATTTAGGAGAAGCTTAGTTAATTCCATCTCTTATGGATTAGTGTTGCTCTTCAAGGAACAACCGCAGCTTAGATGGTCTCCGAATCTCCTATTTAGGAGGAGGTCAGGTAATTCCATCCCTTTGGTTTGAAACCAATGGAATGTGATGGATTGAAGTTTGATCCCAGTACCATTAACAAGTATTTGCATTTTGGTAGGGGGTTAGATCGAACCATAAATGGTTGCCTACGTACTCCTAATGAAAAGGAGATCAGGTCTGCGTAGTTCGAACCTAGTGTAAGAGGTTTAACGCTGTATGTGGCATAAATGGTGTAAGAATATTTTTGTTGGTTTTATTTTTGTAATGAGAAGGGTGTAGGAATGTTTTTGTTGTTTTTGTTTTATTGCGACCGGGCCATATAAAATGGTTGCCTACGTACTCCCGTGTATCAAGAAGATCAGGTCGACGTAGTTTGCCCCTCAGGACGATTTGTAGCCAACGACAAGTTTGATCCTATGTGGAGGACAAACTGCGGGGGAAGAAAGTTTAATCCTAAGTTCAGGATAAACTGCAGGTGTGAAAAGTTTGATCCTATGTTTGGGGACAAACTGCAAGTGTGAAAGGTTCAATCCCTAGTGGGATAACTGAAGTTGAGTATGGGTTAAAAAATCAAGGGAAGAGGAAGGGATCTGATGATCCGAAAAAACAGGCTGTTGGCTTGAAAATTGTGTTTCCCTGAGGGGCGTAGTGTGGAAAAGAGTTGTATGTAATGAAGGGTTAAAGAACCGGAATGACTGGTGATCTAATGATCCAACACCAAGATGTTTACTTGATAGTAACTTCAGACATAGTACCATTTTACGGTGTCCGAGTTGATTAGTTGAGGAAATTCATCGTCGTCCATTTCCTGTAATCTGAGAGCCCCACCTGTCAATACCTCCTTGACAACAAATGGGCCTTCCCAGTTAGGAGCGAATTTTCCCTTAGACTGATCTTGGTTGTCGATGATCTTCTTCAAAACCAAATCATGTTGTTTAAACTGCCGTAGCTGGACTTTTCTGTTGTAGGATCGGGCGATCCTTTGTTGATATAACTGACCATAGAAGATAGTCGCAGTTCATTTTTCGTCTATTAGAGACAATTGGTGATACCTATCTTGTACCCATTGGTCTTCATCCAGCTGAGCGTCTATCAACACTCCGAGGGATTCTATTTCTACGTCTATGGGGAGTACTGCTTCCATCCCATAGGTTAATGCATAGGGGGTTGCCCCAGTTAAAGTGCGCATTGATGTTTTGTAGGCTAACAGAGTAAGAGGCAATAGGTCAGGCCATCCTTTGTGGTTGGCGGACATCTTTTGCATGATCTTCTTGATGTTTTTGTTAGCTACTTCAACAGCACCATTCATCTTTGGACGGTAGATGACGGAGTTAAGGTGTTTGATGTGGAATTTATTGCATAACTCCTCCATCATTTTGTTGTTAAGGTTCTTAGCATTGTCTGATACAATTACCTCTTGTTGTCCATATCGACAAATGACATTATTTCTGATGAAAGCAATGATGACTTCTTTGGTAACCCTGGGGAAGGAGGCTACTTCTACCCACTTGGTAAAGTAGTTGATCATGGTGAAGATAAAGCGATGTCCATTACTGGCTTTGGGCTCGATGGGCCCAATCATGTCCATTCCCCACATTAAGAAGGGCCAAAGCGAACTCATTTTGTGGAGCTCCCATGGAGGGGCGTGGATAGCATTCCCATGATTTTGGCACTGATAACATCTCTTGACGTGGTCATTGCAGTCAACCATGAGAGAGATCCAGTAATGCCCTATTCTAAGGGTCTTCTTTACAAGTAAAGGGTCGCTCATGTGTAGGCCACATACTCCACTATGGACCTCATCCATGAGTCTCTGAACTTGATCCTTATTCAGGCATCTGAGGAGACCTAATCTTGCATCTCTTGTGTAGAGTGCATCTCCGCTCAGGTAGAATTTCATAGCTAGTCGATGAATCCGCCTTTGCTCAGTCAAGCTCGCCTCATTGGGTGTAGATCCATCTCATAAATACTCCTTGATATGCTGATACCAAGGTTGTTGGATGGGAGGTAGCTCATTCGATACTTCTCTAACATAGTTCCCATAGGTTGGTGCCTTTTGCAGGGCTAATATGACGCTTGGCATGTGTTCCTTGTCAGGTATGTGAATCGAGGAGGCCAAAGTTGCTAATGGATCTGCGAAGTCATTCCTATTACGAGGAATGTGTAGAAAGGAGATCTCTTCGAACTCCGAAGCCATCTGTAAAACTTGCCGATGGTAAGGCAGCAAACGTGGCTCTTTGGTTTGATAGATTCCCGTGGATTGTTTGACTGTCAACTCTGAATCCCCGAAGACAGAGGTAGTGTGACCATGTCCAAGATTCCCGTGGATTATTCCTCCGGTTCCAAGATTGAAGGAGGTGATTTGATCAAGGTTGGGTTTAGGTTTGTCTTTGACCCATTCTTTAATCTCCGGAGGCACCTCAATGTCCTCTTGTATTTCCATTAAGTCTGAGTCTAACTTTTCATCAAAGTTACAATCCTTGTGGAGAAGAGGCATCTTATCAGCAAGTATAAGCACATCTAAGTTCAAAGTCCTGAAACAAAATATGCTTTCACTTAATATATATGAAACTGTTTAATCATATAAAGTGTTAGCATGTACGGACAAAACAACTGTTAATACTGTACAGAAAAGTAAGCAGTTATGATATCTACAGGGCAGAGAGAAGTCCTGCCTGTTTTACCCTTGTCGACCAATGCAAGGAATGCTGCTCCAATTGGTAAGGGCAAAGTTCTGATGGACTGCAGTGATGGAGGGGCTGTCATCGTCTTCCTTTTCCCGAATGATGACCATTACGTCTGGGCAATCATCATCTGGGCAATCATCGTCTGGGGTGTATCTATTTGTATGTTCATCATGGACAATGATGCGTATGCCTGACATCATTCGGACGATGTCTTGTTTAATTCTTCGTTCCTCTTTTTCTACCTTGGGATCTGGAACAAAGACTTCCTTCTCCTTTACCGGTATCAGCTTAGGAAATAACATAGCCATTACGTTGGCTGGCATCTTTACCGGAGATTGTGCGGACTCTGGATTTATAGGTGGAAATGATCGTCGTATGGCTGAAATTGAAGGAATCTACTTATGCTTATGTGGATTCATATGACTGGAACTGGCAGAATAGCGTAGTCCGGCTATCCTAGTTTGAGTGGACACTTGAATCGGGTACTTAATACCCTGATTATATTTACCCAGCCCTTGTCCTGGCTAGTGTCCAAATGATATCATTTCTTGAGTAGCTGCCATCACTTCGTTAGAAATCTTGGGTACGGGAAATGGCATCCCAATGGAATGATATTGAGTGTTGCTTACTTCGAAAGCATGGAAACTGACCATCTCAACATCGAAATTGAAACTGATGAGCGGTATGTCACCCTGTTGAAGGCATTCAGGTTCAGCGTTGACTGTGACTAGGCTATTGTTGATAATGTATTTAAGTTGTTGATGAAGAGTGGAGGGGACTGCCCCGACCATATGAATCCACGGTCTCCCCAGAAGCATGTTTTATCCTGTATCTATTTTGAGAATGTGAAAAGATACACAGAATGTATGGGGACCAATCTCAATTGGCAGCTCAATCTCTCCGACTGAATTCCGGCGGGATCCATCAAAAGCTTTGATGATCATATGGCTACTTCGTATCCGCTTGAGATTGAAATTCATCTTCAGCAATGTAGCATAAGGATAGATATTCAAAGACGAACCTCCATCTACCAAGACTCTAGCTAACATGTATCCAGAGGACAAAACTGCAATGTGTAACGGCTTGCAATGACCGGTCCCTTCGGGCGGTATATCATCATCAGTGAAAGAGATCACATTGTTGTTGGAAATGTGATCAACCAGATGTTAAAATTTTTCCACATCCACTGATTTTGGCAAGTAGGCTTCTTCCAAAACATTTAGTTGAATCTTCTTGTGATCTTCGGAAGTTAAAACCAAGTCTAATATTGAAATTTGATTTGAAGCTTCTCTTAAGCCTAAAACCACCTTGGCTTCATTATAACCCATAGCACGGAGAATTTTTCAATTTTCTCCATGGGAATTTTCCCCTTTGATTTGATAGCAGGCTTCATTACCTGTTGGGGAAGATACAGTGGATTTTTCTTCGACACTGCAGCGGTTGTATGAAATGTGAATCCTTTAGCTTCTCCATAATTCCAAGGAACTTTCTTTAAGCTGACAACAGGATATTGTGGTCTGAATGGCAAGATGATTGGCTCTGGAGTAGCCACTTTCAAAGGATTGTTAACTCCTTTGAGTTGAATTGTGAATGGTTTAACAGTCCCATCAGGCTCAGAGGATATAACTACTACCAGTCCCTTCCATTTAGTGGGATAGGAATTTTCACTTTCAAATAGCACAGTATCGTTGTCTGCCAGTTGCAGGACACCGCTATCAATTAAGTTCTGAATAAGGTGGCGGAGTGCCCAGCATTCTTCCGTGCTATGACCGTGAGAATGGGAGTGATACTGACATACTCCATCAGGATTGAACCATTCTGAACGGGGATTAATTGGAGGTATAAGGGATGTGATTCTTCCTATATTGATTAGCATATGAAGTATCTCCTCCATAGGTTGGCCCAGGTATGTAAATTCCCTTCTATTGGCAAAATCCCGACGGGCTTTGGCAGTTGCTCTCTTCGTCACTTTGTCCTCCAATGTGTCATATTTTGAAGGTGATGATGGAGTATTCATAACCAAGGGGAGGAGACTAGCATGCTCCTGGCTGACTAATTGGCGTGTGACTTGATGCTGATAGGTCACCAATTCGGCCAATTGCTCAATTTGCTTACACAGAGCTTTAATCTTCTGTTCCATCGTAAACTGAAACTTTGCATAATCCTATTTGTCAACACCGTCTTTGATGATCTGGGATGCGTCACAGTTAAAATTGGAACTCTATCCACTGCTCCAATTAATCATGTTGACCTCTTCCTCTTTGTGTTGAGGAAGAGGGTTGTCTTGCACGTGAGGTTAATCTGGTTTGGTGACCACGATCTCACCGTTGTCTATCAAATCTTGGATCTTGTGTTTCAAGGCCCAACAATCTTGAGTATCATGTCCAGGTGCCCCGGCATGATAAGTACATTTTTGAGCAGCATTAAAACCCCTCCCATTAGGGTTGGCTGGTGGAAGAAGATGCGTGATTTTCTTCTGAGTGGTCAGAAGATTGAAAATGTTCTCGAGTGAATCCCCTAGGGGTGTGAACACTCAAGAGCGTTTGGCTTCTCCACCCTTAGGCAATGAAGGGTTTGAAGACTGTGCTTGAAAGGGAGTGTAATTTTTCCGTTGGATAGGCATATTCTGATTACCTTTCTGACCTTGGAGTATCAAGGAAACATCCTCCTTTTTCTTTTTACCCTCCGGGGGTTGTTTCCATAAGTTCCAGATTGGATGTGCTCAGGAACAGCTTTAAGAGTGGCTAGGTCTTGAATCTTTCCTAACTTCAACCCCATCTCAGCCATCTCTCCACGTTTAATCATTTCAGAAAATGGTTTACCAATGCCAGCTAAGACACTTTCATAGAAAGGAGCTTCTTGTATGTCAATAAAGGCAATGACCATCTCTGACTCTATCATAGAAGGAATCACCTAAGCAGCAAGGCGCCTCCACCTTTGAGCATATTCTCTAAAAGACTCATTGGACTGTTTCTTGACCTTAGTAATCTGGTATCGATCAAGAGCCATCTGAGACTAGAAACTGTATTGTGTGAGGAAGGCATGAGCTAGCTCTTCCTAACTATGGATCTTTGAATTGTCTAATCTGGTATACCACGAACGGGCTTCTCCAGTTAGACTCTTTTGAAACAGCTACATTCTGAGCTTCTCGTCCTCTGCATAAGATCCAAGTTCTCCAATGAACACCTTCAAATGGGTGTAAGGATCTCCTAACCCATCATACTTTTTGAAGTCAGGAGTTTTGAACTTCTCTGGATAATGCACACCAGGGAATATACAAAGGTCAGCATATGAAACACTCCTGTGTGCTCCAATTCCTTTGATAGCAAAAAGGGTTTCTACCATTTGAAGAACTTTCTTTTTAATGTCACTGGTGTCTGGATCTCCTATGAGATAGGTGGCATCATGACTTTTGTTGGTCGTATCCAACTGCAGTTCAGGTACTGTAATGGCTTTATCAGAACCTTGAGTTCCTCCTTGTGCAGAGGATTCAGCATGTATGGGTATCTTCTTACCCTGAGTAGGTTGATGTAGTTCTTTCAGCGGAACAGCCAAATCTGTAATTTGTTTACTTAATCCGTCAAATTCTTCACGAGAAACTAGATTAGACTGGTCAAATGAAAACATGATTGGCTGTAGGCTCGTGGCCTTTTTGGACTTTTAACGGGTAATAGGTCTGAATGCTTCCCTGCGGCAAAACTTGCATAGTTTAGTTTTAGGGATTGTGTAAATGTTTACATGCTATGTGATGTGTCTGTTTTAGGATTATGATCAAAACGGATGTTAGTTGTTTGTAATACAGGATAGCATGTTAATTTAAATATGTACATGCACATATTTCTTCATATTTCTCATTACTAAGAGATGAATATGAAATGGAAATTACAAGTAATTGACTTTACGAGTAATTTGAAATGAGAAAGCATGAAGAGACTTTCCTCCGCATTTGGTTTATTAGAGGCTGACCTATCTTAGGTTTCTCTCGCGGCTTTTTGGCATGAAGGTTCCCAAATCATCGCAATTTACTCAACGGGAAATTAATCTGGTCTTTCAACTGGAGCGAATTTGGGTGGTGCCTTTCTTGAGCCTCGCGGGAATTAGTCTTCCTACGAGTCCAATAATCAAACACTGATAGGATAGCCTCCTGGTGGAGGGACCACACAACATACATTCACATACAACGTGTCTCGCTGTTTATGAAAATGATGACATGTACGAAGTTAATGTGTTGTTATTTGGAAGTAGTGATATGCCCCGTTTGCACCTATATACAAAGGGTTTGAATTTGTGTAAAAATTCAATTTTAAACAAGATATAGCAATGAGGTTTTATAAAAGAGGTTTTTCAAACCATGTGCTCAATAGTAATTGAGGCCTTTGATACTTCCATTTTGTTAAATGTTCGGCTTGATTGCTTTTATTTTTGAGATGTGAAGCATCTTCGAGAAAATAATATACAAAGCAGTGCCGAACTCCTCATGGGTATGAAAATCATCTGAGGAAATCCAAACACCGTGAATAAATTTACAAGCTGCTTACAGCTTAAAATGTCAATCACGGGAACCGAATCTAGATTCAGTAGACTGAATCTGTGATCACATGATTCCTAGGCTCACATGATACCGTAGTTTATATGAAAACTGTAAGCAGGTATATATATATAAGTTGTAAATATATATATACAGACATGATCAACCACCACGAAGCACCTCCATGGGGGATCAAAAATGTAAATATATAAAAGCGGTAAATATATATATATATATATTGACATGATCGACCACCACGAAGCACCTCCATGGGGAATCAAAAATGTAAATAAAGCTATAAAAGCGATCAACCGCCACGGAGGAAACTCCAGGCGGGACGAAATGTACAGAAAGTTGTAAAAACGGTCAACCGCCACGAAGTAACTCTAGGCGGGACGAAATGTAAATATATATATATATATATATATATATATATATATATATATATATATATATATATATATATATATAAAGCACTTTGTCAAAGCCTGGATTTTACATTCAGGCTCATTGAATATAAGTATATATATATATATATATATATATATATATATTTATTGCTTTGGTATATATATATATATATATATATATATATATATATATATATATATAAAATATAGAAAAGAAATAAAAGCCACTGACCAAAGTTCGGGCAAACACACGCAACACGACTCTCAACGTGAAGAATAGTGTGTGCAAAGATGAAGAGAAAGGCTTTAAAGTGTGTAAGAAGGCTTATAGTGGGCTGCCAAAGAAGACTTCTATAGCTTTAAGTGGATTAACACTCGGCTCCCGCCGGTAAAAAATAGCTATATATGAGCTTACATGTAAGACCCCGAAATTTATGAAATAAAAGTATTCAATTTTTCTAATTAGTAAATGGTTAAATTGATAACAAGTTAAAGTTAAGGGTAATATATGAAAATTTTCAAAATACGTAAGTGGTTATAAAATACTCATTATTGTCGGGAAATATTCGTTTGGTCGTAGAATATTCTTTCTGTCAGGGAATATTTGTACGACGGCACAGCCAGTTGTGGGCCCCATAACAGAATAACTGTCGAATGAAGAAAATGACAAATTTAAATTTTTATAAATAACGGCGTAATCGTTACCGTTAACACTGTTGGAATATCCGATGGTTAAAATACAGTAATACGTGTGTTTGCACAGTAGCACACGGTTTTTCACAGTATTTTTGAATTATTGATTCTTACGTAAGAAGTCACTACTCAATAATTGTTACAGTAATTACTGTAACAATATTTTATTTTATTGGTTCAATAATTGCTGCGTTGATATTTTATATTAATGTTGTTTCAATAATTGTTGCTGCACGTTATTTCCCATTATCAGATCAATAATTCATATTATTTGAATAATATTATTAGATAGCATTATTGAAAATGTCTAGAAAGTTCTGTCTAAGGAGAGGTTTGGTCATCTAATTGCACGCCAGTAAGGAGAAATCCTTATTGGAAAGCCCCCTCTTTCCTAGAAACGGTCTGGTTGTCATAATTGTGATTATTTAATATTATTTGTGAATAATTAATTATTGATCTATATGATAATGAAATATTTATTTGATGTGGATATAAATGATAGATTTATTTATGTGGTTATAAATGAAAGAATTAATGTTGAGGTATTTTATCAGTATTTTGTCAGATTGGAGGTATTAAAAAATCAAATCAGTGTTCTTACAGCTTTATTGTGTGAGTTATAATTTTTAATCGACCGTTGGATCGTTGTAATTTTTGGATATGTTATACATATATAAGTTGAGTATATGTTCACAAATTTTGAACCGTTAAAAATGAACGAATGATTTGTTATGAATTTTAAGAGGTGACTGATTCGGAAATTAGGTTTATAAATGATTTTGGTAGAAAATTCTAGAAATGGGTGGGCCCCACTTTTGGTTGTTGGGAAAGATGGCTGATTTTTGGTGGGTGGAATAGTTGCAGGTAAAGCCATCAGTTAGCAGATCAAGTCTGCTTCGGCGTGCTAACATTTTCCTATAAATAGAGTGCTAAGTTAGAATTGAAAATCACACTAGAATTCATAAGTTTTCTCTCTTTTTCTCTCTAGATTATCGAGTGTATTTTGTAAGTATTTGGATACTTAGTGAGTTGCTATTCATCAGTGCAAGTTTCCTTCAGTGTCATATCTGATATCCAGTCAGAAGTGCTGCTCTTTTGAGGTAGGGGATAGTAAGGGATTTTAAGGGTGATTATGTTTTTCAGTTTTGTAATTTTTCTGACCTTCAAAAATTTTGAAAAAAATTGAAATGATAATTTGATGAGTTTTCTTGATTGTGTCCAAAAATGGCGATTTTTGGATGTATAGATTAAGAGTTATGAATTTTATGAGAAAAGTCTATTTTAAAAGTAACCGCTTATAACTCCTTGTGGTTAACTCCAAAATTAGTAAAATTTTTATTAGGAGTACATGTATATAACAGAAGTATACTCTGTAAATTTCGGAATTTTTGGATAAAAGTGCAATTTTTGATAAATATCTAAATATTCGACGGTTTTGGCCATATAAAAAATAGTAAATAAATTTTAAAAATTTTGAGAAAAATATATGTTCAATATGGGACTATATTCTGCTAAATCTCAGAAAAGAAATATTTTTGGAACTAATTTGGTATTTTTCATGAAAATGAACTAGTTATGAGTAAATGAATTAAATATGTTATGCGAAGTAAAAAAAATTAGAAAATAGGATTTTATGGCTTGAGAATCCTATATGAGGTATATGCAGATTTTTGATGAGGGTTTTGGTTATTGGCGATGAGATCTTATGAGTTTGAAAATTTAGGATGATTAAATGCATTATTTAGTAAAGTGTAAACAATTAAAATAAATTATTTATAAGTTTAAGAAATGTTATTTCAATATCATTATACCGAAATATTGGTATAGATTTTATTGTGGAATTTTTATCTTTTTGTGTCAAGTTTACTATTCATGAGTTACTATTCACGAGTAACTATTCATGAGTTACTATTCACGAGTAACTATTCATGAGTTACTATTCACGAAGTTACTATTCATGAGTTACTATTCACGAGTTACTATTCATGATAAAATTGGTTTCTTTTTCTAACCAAATTATAGTTGATTTATGATTATTACTCTTGAGATTAAATCTAGATGTTTTGATTATATTGATTTTTCTATTATATATAACATTTTTATAACCCTAATGATGATATTTCTATTTGACTTGAGTGTAAAGATTGGTAGATTTTTTGTATGATCATGACTATGGGTTCTCTTTGGCCAGTAGTGCAAAGTTGAATTGTTGACTGGTATGATCATGACCATTAAATTTATAATTGAATATCTTTAGCTTAAGTGCAAATGTGAAATGATCAACATGGTTATAATTATTGTTTATATAAATTCTGAAATGATTATATATTTCTTTGAGATATTAATATATTTGGCCTGTAGTGTAAATATGAACTCTTGATGAATATATTTGGCATGTAGTGCAAATATGAACTGTTGATGAATATATTTGGCCTGTAGTGCAAATATGAACTGTTGAGGAATATCTTTGGCCTATAGTACAAAGATGAAATTGTTAGTATGATTATAAACAGGAACTGTGATTTGGTATAACCATGATCTTTGATGTTTCAGGTAAAGACATGTGATGAAAATTATCTTCGTCCTGGATACGAAGAGGAATTTAGAATTATAATTATGATTAAGAGTTATTCATATAATTGTGGAAAGGAACTGTTGATTAATGTTACAGGGATAAAACATTGTTGGTGAACTTTTAATGTAGAGAAGATAATAGACTTTATGGTCTATTTGACTCTTCTAATGGATTGCTCGTTCCGCTGCAACTATGGTTGAAAATTTTTATCATCTACCATATGTTCTAAATCTCTGATTTATTACTGATGAAGGCTATTGATAATTTAATTATCTTTAGTCATGATATTCTTTACTGGGCTAGTTGTGCTCACCCTTTTGCTTCACAATTCCTTTCAGGTAATAAGAGTGTAGCTGGGTCGAGCGGGGATAACAAGGGATAGAACGGTGGTCTCTAGGTGTGGAGTTCTCCCTAACCAGTATAGAAAAGTGTGTTGTATACATCATTTAGTAGTTATATTTGGTGAATCATTTAGGGTGAGACGAACCCAACGTTGGAAGGGTGTTTTGTCACTATCATACAAGATGTCTAATGACATACAACCTCGTGTCATCATAAGACACGGTTGTGCACATCCACTTGCTGAGTATATCTACAAGCACTACCTATATAAACTTGGTGTTTGTTTAAAGTATAATTCTCAATTGGAGACAGTGGAGATAATGATATGTCAAGAAAAGACCTACCATTGGAAAGAATATGATAGTAGTCTTCTCATTTTTCTTGGGGTCTATTGGGTCAACCAAGGATAATTTTGTGGGCATATGATATCTATCATAACCTAGACGCATGGCCTCCCATGTACGAAGGTTTTCTTGAGCACTTCCCAAAGATTCTAATTTCTAAAACAGTTTTTGACTATACATTTATGTAGGTATCACTGTGAGGTGCTATCCACTGATGGGACATTTGTCACATTACGGGTGGGACACGAGTCACAGTTGGTATATATTTGTATTCAAACTCACAGCATATGTGTTGTTGTATTTTGTACTACAATTATTGTAATAAAGTTGTAGTTATTTTCTGTACCATGTATTTGGCGACTCATAATGGGTTGGGTGGAATGGACCTATTTTAGGGTTGTCACATTTGGTATTAGAGCTTAGGGATATGATCTCTGGTGGAGATCGGGGAATAGAACTAGGAGGGGTGTGATGAGTAAATTCTTCGCTAGTGTGTCCTACATAAGCTTATTTGTTGGTCAGTCATAATATCGGGATATTATGTGATGTGTTAATTTATTCAATTAACCCTTGTTTTGAAGCTATATTCTAGAATGATATTTGAAATACAAGAGATGAGCATTAGAGAAATTATGATGACATAGAAGATGAAATCTAAAATGAAAGCAAGGTATTCTCAACTCTTCAAAATACCAGGTACGTAAATTTCGGAGACGAAATTTCATAAGGAGGGAAGATTGTAAGACCCCGAATTTTATGAAATAAAAGTATTCAATTTTTCTAATTAGTAAATTGTTAAATTGATAACAAGTTAAAGTTAAAGGTAATATATGAAATTTTTCAAAATACGCAAGTGGTTATAAAATACTCATTGTTGTCGGAGAATATTCGTTTGGTCGTAGAATATTCTTTCTATCGGGGAATATTCGTACGACGGCACAGCCAGTTGTGGGCCCCATAACATAATAACTGTCGAATAAAGAAAATGACAAATTTAAATTTTTATAAATAATGGCGTAATCGTTACCGTTAACACTGTTGGAATATCCGGTGGTTAAAATACAGTAATATGCGTGGTTGCACAGTAGCACACGGTTTTGCACAGTATTTTTGAATTATTGATTCTTACGTAAGAAGCCATTACTCAATAATTGTTACAGTAATTACTGTTTAATATTTTATTTTATTGGTTCAATAATTACTGCGTTGATATTTTATATTATTGTTATTTCAATAATTGTTGTTGCACAATATTTTCCATTATCAGATCAATAATTCATATTATTTGAAAAATATTATTAGGTAGCATTATCGACAATGTCTAGAAAGTTCTGTCTAAGGAGAGGTTTGGTCATCTAATTGCGTGCCAGTAAGGAGAAATCCTTATTGGAAAGCCCTCTTTTTCTTGGGAACGGCCTGGTTGTCATAATTGTGATTATTTAATATTATTTGTAAATAATTAATTATTGATCTATATGATAGTGAAATATTTATTTGATGTGGATATAAATAAAAGAATTAATGTTGAGGTATTTTATCAGTATTTTGTCGGATTGGAGGTATTAAAAAATCAAATCAGTATTCTTACAGCTTTATTGTGTGAGTTATAATTTTTAATCTGACCGTTGGATCGTTATGATTTTTGGATATGTTATACATATATAAGTTGAGTATATGTTCATAAATTTTGAACCGTTAAAAATGAAAGAATGATTTGTTATGAATTTTAAGAGGTGACTGATTCGAAAATTAGGTTTATAAATGATTTTGGTAGAAAATTCTAGAAATGGGTGGGCCCCACTTTTGGTTGTTGGGAAAGATGGCTGATTTTTTTTGGGTGGAATAGTAGCAGGTAAAGCCATCAGGTAGCAGGTCAAGTCTGCTTCAGCGTGCTAACATTTTCCTATAAATAGAGGGTTAAGTTAGAATTGAAAATCACACCAGAATTCATAAGTTTTCTCTCTACATTATCGAGTATATTTTGTGAGTATTTAGATACTTGGTGAGTTGCTATTCATCAGTTCAAGTTTCCTTCAGCGTCATATCCGATATTCAGTCAGAAGTGCTGCTCTTTTGAGGTAAGGGATAGTAAGGGATTTTAAGGGTGATTATGTTTTTCAGTTTCGTAATTTTTCTGACATTCAAAAATTATGGAAAAATTGGAAATGGTAATTTAATGAGTTTTCTTGGTTGTGTCCAAAAATGGCGATTTTTGGATGTATGGATTAAGAGTTATGAATTTTATGAGAAAATACTATTTTAAAAGTAACCGCTTATAACTCCTCGTGGTTAACTCCAAAATTGGTGAAATTTTTATTAGGAGTACATGTATATAACAGAAGTATACTCTGTAAATTTCGGAATTTTTGGATAAAAGTATATTTTTTGATAAATATCTAAATATTCGATGGTTTTGGCCATAAGAAAAATAGTAAATAAATTTTAAAAATTCTGAGAAAAATATATGTTCAATATGGGACTATATTCTGCTAAATCCCAGAAAAGAAATATTTTTGGAACTAATTTGATATTTTTCATGAAAATGAACTAGTTATGAGTAAATGAATTAAATATGTTATGCGAAGTAAAAAAAATTAGAAAATAGGATTTTATGGCTTGAGAATCCTATATGAGGTATATGCAGATTTTCGATGAGAGTTTTGGTTATTGGCGATGAGATCTTATGAGTTTGAAAATTTAGGATGATTAAATGTATTATTTAGTAAAGTGTAAACAATTAAAATAAATTGTTTATAAGTTTAAGAAATGTTATTTCAATATCATTATACCAAAATATTAGTATAGATTTTATTGTAGAATTTCTACCTTTTTGTGTCGAGTTTACTATTCATGAGTTACTATTCACGAGTAACTATTCATGAGTTACTATTTACGAAGTTACTATTCATGAGTTACTATTCACGAGTTACTATTCATGACAAAATTGGTTTCTTTTTCTAACCAAATTATAGTTGATTTATGAATATTACTCTTGAGATTAAATCTAGATGTTTTGATTATATTGATTTTACTATTATATATAACATTTTTATAACCCTAATGATGATATTTTTATGCCCTTCGATCTTCATACTTCAAATTCTATTTGTTACCCTACGTAATGGTCACTCGGGATTGGAATTCTTTGGTTCTTGTAGGACATTGCTGTGTAGAAATGTATGTCTGAAATGTTGAGACGGGGTGATGTGGCGTCAAGGTGGCAAGGTGGGAACTGTGGGAAGAATCACTCTGGTGAGTGTCTGAAGGGTAAGTTTGTATGTTACAAGTGCGGGAAGGAGGGCCATATTTCTCCCAACTGCCCCAACCCAAGGATAAACAGTGGGTGTTTTCTGTGTGGGTCGATGGAACATAAGGTGAAGGATTGTTCAAAGAGAAAAATGGAGGCAAGGAGTGTAACCAAGGGAAAAGGCAGCGGGACTCTGGCGATCATAGGACCGACTTCAACCAACAAACCAACAAAAGCAACCGCGAGAGTCTTCAACATGACGGTCCAGGATACTGTGGCAGCTGGGAATGGAACTCCAGGTATTATTCGAATACCTTTTATTTTCGTATATATATGATTTTCCTATATATAGCAAATTATGTTATAAAGATATTTTGAAGAAGGAATTTGAGTTCTTTTAGAAATCCAATTTTTTGTTTAATTAGATAGACAAACTTTATACTGAATAGTTAAAGTTTTGTTCGATCAATTATGATCGAGATCTATTTGCAATGATTGCGTAGGCTGTGTACTCTTGTATGTATGAGTTTTAAAACAATGATTCCGGAGACAGAATCTTTATAAGGGAGGGTGAATGTAATAACTCAATATTTTCTATATAAATAAATAAGAAATTTTGCATATAATTTTTTTTTATTTTAAAGGTGGGAATATGTGCCAAGTAATGTGTATGTATGTATGTGATAAATAAAATTTATTTATTACATGAATAATTTCAAATAATTTTATTTTAGAATTATTGATCATTATAAAGTATATTCTTATAATAATTAATTTTATAGTAGAAATGTCTTTCTTATTTATTTTCTATGAAAATATGATTTTTATATTTATTAAATAATATATGAAATGATTATTGGAATTATTATAATTACTATTTTATTATATGAATTTTAGTTCAGACTATTAAGTTAATTATTTTAACTTAATTAATAATGTTATATATGAAAGATAAATCAGATATGAAATCCAAACCCTAATTTTGAATTTTGAGCTAGGAATGAGAATAATAATATTATATTAAATATAATATTATTTTTCAGTGTTATAAATATATACTGTATGTGTTGGTCAATTATGGTGTATAATATCATAATCCTAATATTAATTTATTAAACCCTATTTTGAAACTCAAATGGGAGATTCAAGAATGTGTAGTAATTGTGTTATGTGAATTAGGTTGCATATTATAGGATTTTTGTTAATTAGGTAAACCCCTAATTAATATTTGGAAAACCCTAATTAAAATTAGAAACCCTAATTTGCTAATTAGGAACCTTAATTGCTAAAATTAAAAACCCTAATTATTATTTTAGTAAATTGAATTGTTAATTTGGGAACCCTAATAATATTAAGGAACCCTAATTATTTAAAATCCTAATTTGCTATTAAAAATCCCTAATTTTAATTAGTGTGTTTTAATTAAAATTTTATTAAACTTTAAACTTAATTTTTCAAACCCTAAAAATTATTTGGGAAACCTTAAGATTTAAAACATAGTGATTAAACCCTAGATTCAAGTACCATGAACAAGAATACCATTAAATTTAAAATACAATTGACCAAAGTACCCTTTTTGTCACATTCTTGAAATAATTGCTAGCAAATCTTGCCAAATCTTGGCAAGTCGCCACCCTAGTCTAGCTATGAGCTATAGCACTCCAGATCTCAGCTATGTAACCATCCAAGTTCATTGCATACAAGATATACATATAGATTAAGAGAGAGAAAGCTACTAAAATTGCTCATTTGGCTATCTAACTCTCAAATAACTTCTCTCTCTCTCTCTCAAACCTCCGAAATATATTGCTATATCAGTCTCAAAAACAAGCCCCACCATCTCCTCTAACAGATCATAAGCATAGAATCAAGAACTTGTTCAAAGAAAGGTAAAAACCTAATTTATAATCTGATCTTGAAGGCCATGTTAAATGTTATGATTTTGTGTTAAAACATGTTGTATGTAGTATATATTGATGATCTGGGTTGCTAGATGTTAGATCCATAACATCTAGAGGCTCGGATTTGAAGTTTCTAAAAATCTGGAAAATTTTATGTTTGTTGTCTGACAATGAATGTCAGACCTCAGATCTCAGTGACCTTTAATTATTTTTTTGCTTTGAAAGTTTGTAGTTGTTGTATGCTATGAGATCTTTGATCTGAAACTGGAATCTAGCCCAGATCATGAACAGGTTAAAAGTTATGGCTGGTCAAACCTAGTTGACCGAGCATGACTTTCCAAATCTGGAAAACCCGAATCGTTCCTAGAAGGCTCTGACAAGAACTTCATGGGCTCGGATCTGTCAGTGGTTTGATGATCTGTTAATTTTGTTGCATCTAAGTTATAGTATGTTGTATGGACTTCATATTTATGCTTTATAATCTCCTAACCATCAAATGGGTTGAAGTCAGTGGTTGGTCAAAGCTGGCCAGATGATCACGGACTGAGTTTCTGGGTAACCCAGAAAACTCAAGAGCGTGATCTCTGACAAGGTTTGACCAGCATAGATCTTGTGTTTCTGTTGTTCTTTTATTTATGTTTTGTAATAGACCTGTTCACTTTCATGTTAGCTACAGACTGAAAGTATTAGACCACATTAAGCAAACATAGAAGTCAAGATATAAGGATCCAAAGTAGCACACTCAATCTGTTCTTCATTTCTGGAAAACCCAGAAATTCCAGAAATGAAGAACAGCCTCTGACACGATATTCTGAGGCTTAGATCTTTCTGGTTAAGGATGTTTAGACTTGACTATTATTCAGCACATGTTCTATGTTAGTTTATATTCATAGCCCGACGTCTAGAACACATTTAATATGAACAGATTTCGCGATTTAAGGTCAACAAAAGCGTTGACCGGCCATGACTTAATTTTCTGGGCAGCCCAGAAATATGATGAACACGTCTGACAGTGATTTCAAAAGCTTTATATCTTGCTCATGTATTATGATTCGACCCAGATATTGCTTTACACTTGTAGTATTACATCAATACTACAAGATCAAAGTTATAGCTAGTCTAGAAACACTTTCTGCAATGAATTAATCATGGTCAAAAGTGGTCCCTCGAAACTGACTTATGAAGGTCTGTGTTTCTCAAGAACACATTAGACTACACTTTCTGTCACTAAAGGCTATAGCGACAGACTTTGTAATTTTATTTAAATTATTTTCCAAAAATCTTTTAAAAATAGAAATTTATTACTGAAAATTACAAAAATTATTTTAAAAATTATTTTAAGTTATAGAAATTAACTTTTAATAATTTGACATATTTTTCATAAATATTAGTATTTATTTGAATATTATTGCTATTTAATTTATTTAATAAATGCATTAAATAAATTAATTAAAAATGATTTTATTATATTAAAAATCATTTTAAATGATAATAAGGTATTTAATAATATTTTAAGATATAAAACATAACTTTTAATATTTTAAGATAAGTTTCATTAATTATTAAATATTAATGATATTAGATTTATTTGGTAATTATATTAAATAAATTAATTAAAAATGATTTTAATATTATAAAAATCATTTGAAATGAAAATAAATAATTTAAAAATATTTTAAGTTATAAAATATAACTTTTGATATTTAAAGGTAAATTTCATTAATAATTTTATATTAATTATATTTGATTTATTTAATAATTATATTGAATAAATAAATTAAAAATTGTTTTATTAATTTAAAAATCATTTAAAAAGGATATAAATGAATTAAAAATATTTTAAATTATAACAAATGACTTTTAATATTTTGATGAATAATACATTAATATTTAAATATTAATGGTAATTATTTAAAAATAATTTTAAATATTTTAAAAATTATTTAAGGATAATAAAAATATTTTAAAATATTTTGAGTTATTATAAATAACTTTAATATTTTGGCAAATGGTTTCATTAATAGTTTGATATTAATTAAATATTAATGATAATAGAATTAGTTAATATTTAAATTATTTAATAATGATTTCAATGTTTGAAAAATTATGATAAATTATAATAATTATTTAAAAAATATTATAAGTCATTTAAAAATAATATGACTGATATTTACAGTTATTGAATTATTAAATGGAGTTCTAGACTCGATAATTACCCGGTAAAATCGTCGGTACACCAAAATATTTCAGAAATTGATCCGGACTTAGATAATTGGACTAGATACGTGTTTATTTATGATTCAATGACCGCTAAATATATGTGACAATATGATTAGGTTATGTGCTTACTGCAAATAGCAGTACTATGCGATATGATATATTATTTTAATCGAGCGAATGATCTTATTAATGATAGGTTTCGGTATAAAAGATAAAACTAAGTTGCGTTATTGTAAGCAGCAGCTCAGGAAAGTATCCTAACTTTGCATTTACTTTATGCAATAGACATGAGTAAGAAAGTTTCAGAATCATATTATTGTGCCAGATTATTAACTCTATTGTTATTGATTATGTATCCAATTATTCATGTTCATACAAGTTCTTAAATTATCCTATCATTGTTTATCAACATAGTATTAGTGCATAATCCAGATATTTATTATGTTCGTTAGTTTCTAAATATGGTTATACAAGTGTTCCCACTTGGATAATCGTTGTATTTAATCATATGTTGATACATACTTATTGATTTCGAGTATGTATACTGTAAGACCCCAACTTTTATAAATAAAGATGAATTTTCTATAAATATCATTTTTGAATATTATGGAGTTAATTTGATATAATGTTATAGTTGTGGGTAATATTTATAAATTTTGCAAAGTACGCAAATTGTTATATAATATTCGATTGGTCGGGGAATATTCGTTTTAACAGGAAATATTCGTACAACGGCACAATCATTGGTGGACCCCACAACGGAATTATTGTCGGATTGAGAAAACGACAAAAATATTTTATTAAAAATAACGGCGAAAGTTTTACCATTAATACTGTTGAACTACTCGGTAGTAAACGTATAGTAATACGTGTGGTTGCATAGTAGCACACGATATTGATTATTAATGCTTATGTGAGAAGTCACTCAGTTTGATTCAATTATTGTCAGTTAATAATATGAATTATTTAGCGATAATGACGTTTTGTTTTATTCGTATTACTAACGTAATAAAACAGAAACATCTTTTTATATAAAACAGAATACTTTATTAAAGTTATTCTATAAATAGAATATTTTATATTTTATTTAAAAGATTTTTCTTTAAATATGGACCGTCAGATTAAAGTAATCAATCTGGACCGTTCATGGATTAAATACTATGCATTCTATTTTTCTATAAATAGAAGCTCATTCCTTCATTATTTCTTACGAATTCACTGAACTCTAGAGAGAGAAACTGTAGAGAGAAACTATAGAGAGAGAAGAAGAGTATTCTGCTACTTAACTACCTCCTTATTTCAGCTCTTCTTTAAAACGGTAAGGGGTGTTATTCTTCCTTATTCATGAAGAGAACTATTGTTATTTCATTATTTATTATTCTGTTGGAATAACCTGTATACGCGGTCTACCCTATACTTGGTGACATTCTTCTGTTATTCTGTTGGAACATCATGTCTGTGTATTTTACACCGGACCTAGTTTCGTTTTTATTTTTATTCTGTTGGAACATCCTGTCTGTGTGTTTTACATCGGATCTGGTTCCGTCTTGTTATTATTCTGTTGGAACATCCTGTCTGTGCGTTTACATCGGACTTGGTTCCATTATTTATTATTTTGTCGGAATATCCTGTCTGTGCGTTTTACGTCGGACCTGGTTCCATTATTTATTATTCTGTGGGAATAACATGTCTGTGCGGTCTATCGCATGCATGGTGATTTCTTTTGTTATTCCATTCTTTATTATACTCAGTTGGTTAAGTTTTGACTTCTATACTCCATGAAATTTGTGAAATATCCTTGATAATTGTGTTTCATCCAGTATCTTTTCATGAAAATATTCTTCTAAGTATTCTTGAATTTTACTCCACAAAGCAGTATCATGTTGACAATTTGGACGTTGTTAATTCCTGGATAAATTAATTCTTGAACTTGTTTTATTGAATTCTTATATCATTGTCATCATCCTCATGTTTATAAAATGTTGAAAGTCATCTGTGGCCTGTAGTGCATAGATGGACTTGGTATGATTATGACCAGGGATTATTCGGTATAATCATGACCGTAATGTTACAAATGATGTGGTAAAAGTCCTCATTGGCTAGTAGTGCATTGATGGACAGTTGTTGGCATGATCATGACCATTAATGAATACACGAATATCCTTGGCCGTAGTGCAGGGGTGATTCGATGATGTTGATTATTTTATTAAGCTGAGTCCCGGCGATCACAATGTTGAAAAACCTTTTAAATCATAAAAGATAGTAGAGTTTATTTTCTACTTGACTCTTTTAATGGATTGCTTGTTCCGCTGCGGTTAAACTTGATATCTATTATATTTTATCAGTTTAACATTGTTGAAAGCTAATGATAATTTATTCAGCATTATCTTAGTCATAATATTTTTTACTGGGCTAGTTGAGCTCACCCTTTCTTTCACTATTCTCTTCAGGAAATGAGAACGTAGCTGGGGCAAGTCGGGGAGCGGAGTGATGGTCCGAATGATAGTATTAGTTAGTAGTCCTCACTATTATATGTAATAGTATGTTAATAAATGTAATGAGGACTCCTTTTGAGTATGAATACTCTCTAGAAGATAATATTTGTATTCAAACTCACAGTTTATGTTTTGTCGTATTATACACGATAGTTGTATTAGTAAGTTGTATTTGTATTCTATACTATGTATCTGACGACCCAAGATGGGTGATGTATACCTAATTTTGGGGGCGTCACAGTTGGTATCAGAGCTTAGGGATATGATCCCTAGCTAAGATGTGAGAATAAAACTAGGAGGGGAGAGACGGGGAATTCCTTCGCTAGTATGACCTATCTAAGTTTATTTGCATGGTATTTAATTGGTCGGTCAAAATAAAAGGATAATATATGACATATCAATTAACTTTTATTTTGTGACAGTATCTGAAAATGGCATCTGAGAATGTTGAGAATAGCAATGGAGCACATGCGACTGTTGATTCACCACATATCAATAATCAGGATAATGTGCATCAGGAAGGTGACAATCCTCATGCAAACAACAACACTGACCAGATGATGAATGATGGAATGTTCAGAAACTTTATGCAGTTCATGCAACAGCAGGCGAGAGCGGCTCGTGTCCAAAATATAGGTGGAAACACTGAAAACTCTCGGACGGTCACCGCTAAACAGTTCAAGGAGCTGAGACCACCAGAGTTTAAGGGAGAGCCAAAACCACTTATAGCGGAAACATGGATAAAGCAGATTACCAAGATATTTGATGTCTTGGGATGCTCCGAGGAGCAAAAGGTTCCCTTTGCCACCTTTATGTTGCGAGGAGAGGCAGATTACTGGTGGGAATCGATTAAGCGTACTCAACCTGCCGCACTGAAGATGTCTTAGGAGAAGTTTCAAGAGCTGTTCAATGACAAATACTTTCCCGAAAGTGTTCGTCACATGAAGGAGGTGGAGTTCATCAAATTGGAGCAGAATAATATGACCGTGTCGCAGTATGAGGCTAAATTTGCTGAGTTGTCCCGGTTTGCGTCCCACTTGGTGGATAATGAAGAGCGAATGACACGAATGTTTTTGCGAGGTTTGAAACCTGAGATACGTCAACATCTTATTTCTCATAAACTGTGTTTGTATTCAGATGTTGTGAATAGGGCTCAGTTAGTGGAGCGCGATAACGAGTCAACGTAACCAAAAGAGAGCAGTCGATAAAATGATAATACCAGTGAGAGCAGTCATCGAAGCGGTGACAACAAGCGTGGAGGGAGTCAACAGGCCAGAAATGGTAACCACTTCGGTGGTAATCAGGGCCAAAACAATAAGAATGGTCATTTCAAGAAGAGGAGATTCAACAATGATGGAAAGAAGTCAGCACCAGCACCCGTTGTTAAGGAAGGAGAACGACCACCTATCATATGTTTCAAATGCGGAGGGGAGGGGCACATCAGTCCAAACTGCATGATGCCGTCTAAAGCATGTTATAATTATGGAAGAGAAGGTCATTTAGCTCGATTTTGTCGTTTACCAAAAACAAGTTCAGCCAAGATGGAGACACCAAAGGCCGTCCCAGAAAAGTCAAAACCGGTAGTGCAAGGGAGAGCGTTTGTTGTGACCTCCCAGAAAGCAAGAAACCCAAATGAGGTCATCACGGGTAAGCTTATCATAAACTTTAACGAAGTCTATACTTTATTTGATACTGGTTCTACCCATTTTTTTATTTCTCCTACTTGCGCTCATCGATTAAATTTGACTCCGGAGAAATTAGACTTTGATTTATCTGTTGAAACTCCATTAGGAGAAACCTTCATTACATCCACGGTTTATAAGTCTTGTTTGGTTCATGTTGGTACCCATACATTACCTGTCGATCTGATTTCATTAAAAATACTTGCATTTGACGTGATTCTAGGGATTGATTGGTTAACTACTCATCATGCAAAAATTGATTATTTTCGTAAGGTTGTTAGCTTTCATATTCCTAATCGACCTATTATGCGAATTCAAGCAACCAAACCATTAAAATCAATCGCTGTCATCTCAAGCCATAAAGCTATTCGTTTATTGAAAAACGGATGTCAAGCTTTTTTAGCTCATGTCACGGATCTAAACAAAAATACGTCAGTTTTGAATGATATTTCTATTGTTAACAAATTCCCTGACGTATTCCCTGAAGAACTTCCTGGCCTACCCCCAGAGCGTGAAATTAAATTTTGTATCGACCTTGAACCCGGTACAAAACCCATTTCCAAAGCCCCATATCGAATGGCTCCTATTGAACTTCAGGAGTTAAAGATCCAACTGCAAAAATTGTTAGACATTGGCTTTATTCGTCCTAGTACTTCTCCTTGGGGTGCTCCTGTGCTATTCGTGAAGAAGAAAGATGAAAGTATGCGACTTTGTATTGATTATCAGGAGTTGAATCATGTCACCATCAAAAATAGGTACCCATTGCCACGTATTGATGACCTGTTTGACCAGTTACAAGGAGCACAATTCTTTTCAAAGATCGATCTTCATTCTAGATATCATCAGCTGAAGGTTAGAACTGAGGATATTCCAAAGACGGCTTTCAGAACTCGGTACGGGCATTATGAATTCCTAGTCATGTCCTTTGGATTGACTAATGCTCCTGCTGCCTTCATGGATATGATGAACCGGGTATTCAAGAAATATTTGGATCACTTTTTGGTCGTCGTTATTGATGACATCCTTATTTATTCCAAAAGCCGTGAAGATCATGAGCAACACTTGAGGCTGGTACTCCAAAAGCTTCGTGAATACAAGCTTTATGCCAAGTTGAAGAAATGCGAGTTCTGGTTAGAGGAGGTAGCATTCCTTAGGCACGTAGTATCAAGTCGTGGAATATCGGTTGACCCGGTAAAGATTGAAGTTATTCAAAGCTGGGAGCAACCTAAATTAGTGACCGAAGTACGTAGCTTTCTTGGTTTAGCTGGTTATTATCGGAGATTCGTGGAAGGATTTTCTCGAATCGCTACTCCATTAACTCAGCTGACTCGGAAAGATACAAAGTTCGGTTGGAGCAAAGAATGTGAGAAGAGTTTTCAAGAACTCAAGAGGAGACTCATTGCAGCACCTGTTCTAACAATACCATCTGGCTCGGAGGGATTTATCATCTACAGTGATGCTTCGAGCAAAGGGTTGGGAAGCGTTCTCATGTAACATAGAAAAGTCATAGCCTATGCATCAAGACAACTCAAGGAATATGAGAGGAATTATCCTACTCATGATCTAGAGTTGGCAGCTGTTGTCTTTGCACTTAAAATTTGGAGGCATTACTTGTATGGAGAGAAGGTGGAGATCTTTACGGATCATAAAAGCCTCAAATATTTCTTCACTCAAAAGGAACTCAACATGCGACAACGACGTTGGCTTGAACTGTTGAAAGATTATGATCATACCATTCAATACCATCCTAGAAAAGTGAACGTGGTAGCTGACGCATTGAGTAGAAGATCATATACAAGTACGAGTGCGATATTGTCAACACAAAGGCCCATTTTGTGTGACTTGCAAAGGATGGAGATAGAGTTAAAGACTCCAGGGACCCATGTGATGATGACAAATATACGAGTAGAACCAACTTTAATCGATAAAGTTAAAGCTGCTCAAGCTACAGACCTGGAGCTGATGCGTATGAGGTAGAAAGTGCAAGAAGGTGCTATGCCGGAAGCAAGAATCGATGAAGAAGGAATACTTCGAGTAAACTCCAGACTTTGTGTTCCTAACAACCCTGATTTAAAGTATGAAATCATGATGGAGGCGCACAACACACCGTTTGCAATCCATCCTGGAAGTACCAAAATGTATCATGATCTTCGTCATACATTTTGGTGGAGCAATATGAAGAGAGAGATAGCGCTATTTATCTCAAGGTGTTTAACTTGTCAACGAGTCAAAGCGGAGCATCAAGTACCAAAAGGTCCATTACAACCACTTGAAATTCTAAAATGGAAGTGGGAGCACATTACCATGGATTTTGTTACCGATCTTCCTAGGGTTTCTCAAGGTATTGATGCGATTTGGGTCATTGTTGATAGATTGACCAAGTCTGCTCATTTCTTACCGATACGAGAAACTTATACACTTGAACGTCTTGCTCGTATGTACATAAACGAGATTGTAAGACTGCATGGTATGCCAGTATCCATAGTTTCTGATCGAGACCCAAGATTCACTTCACGATTTTGGGTTAGTTTACAAAAAGCTATGGGCACAGATTTACGATTTAGTTCGGCATATCATCCTCAGACGGACGGACAATCAGAGAGGACTATTCAAACTCTAGAAGATTTATTAAGACTCTGTGTCCTTGACTTCAAGGGAAGTTGGGACAAGTTCTTATCATTGGTGGAGTTTTCCTACAATAACAGTTATCAAGCAAGTATTGGCATGGCTCCATTCGAAGCATTGTATGGAAGAAAATGTCGTTCTCTAGTATGCTGGGATGAGGTGGGTGAAGCAACGTTGTTGGGACCGGAGTTGGTACGTATGACTAGAGAAAAGATTCAAACGATCCGACAACGTATAAAAACCTCACAAGATCGACAAAAGAGTTATGCTGATCTTCATCGAAAGGACGTGGAATTTGATGTAGGAGATCATGTGTTCTTACGTGTTGCTCCATGGAAAGGAGTTACGAGATTTAGAAAGAGAGGAAAGCTCAATCCTCGATTTATCGGTCCATTTTTAATCCTCGATCGAGTAGGAACTGTGGCTTATAGACTCGCTTTACCGCCAAGTATGTCTCGTGTTCATAACGTTTTTCACATATCCATGTTACGCAAATATGTGGAAGACCCGAACCACATTATTGAGTTAGAACCGGACGAAATAGCGGAGGATTTGACGTATGAAGAAGTTCCTGTTCAAATCTTGGATAAGAAGGAACATATTCTACGCTCCAAGGTTATACCTCAAGTCAAAGTTTTGTGGAGAAATCACGATGTTGAGGAAATGACTTGGGAGTTAGAATCTGAAATGAAATCAAGGTATCCTTACCTCTTCGACATACCAGGTACGTACCCTAATTTTGAGGGCGAAATTTTATAAGAAGGGGAGGTTGTAAGACCCCAACTTTTATAAATAAAGATGAATTTTCTATAAATATCATTTTTGAATATTATAGAGTTAATTTGATATAATGTTATAGTTGTGGGTAATATTTATAAATTTTGCAAAGTACGGAAGTTGTTATATAATATTCGATTGGTCGGGAAATATTCGTTTTAACAGGAAATATTCGTACAACGGCACAATCATTGGTGGACCCCACAACGGAATTATTGTCGGATTGAGAAAACGACAAAAATATTTTATTAAAAATAACGGCGGAAGTTTTACCATTGATACTGTTGAACTACTCGGTAGTAAAATTACAGTAATACGTGTGGTTGCATAGTAGCACACGGTATTGATTATTAATGCTTATGTGAGAAGTCACTCAGTTTGATTCAATTATTGTCAGTTAATAATATGAATTATTTAGCGATAATGACGTTTTGTTTTATTTGTATTATTAACGTAATAAAACAGAAACATCTTTTTATATAAAACAGAATACTTTATTAAAGTTATTCTATAAATAGAATATATTATATTTTATTTAAAAGATTTTTCTTTAAATATGGACCGTCAGAAGTAATCAATCTGGACCGTTCATGGATTAGTTACTATGCATTCTATTTTTCTATAAATAACAGCTCATTCTTTCATTATTTCTTACGAATTCACTGAACTCTAGAGAGAGAAACTATAGAGAGAAACTATAGAGAGAGAGAGAAGAAGAGTATTCTGCTACTTAACTACTTCCTTATTTCAGCTCTTCTTTAAAACGGTAAGGGGTGTTATTCTTCCTTATTCATGAAGAGAACTGTTGTTATTTCATTATTTATTATTCTGTTGGAATAACCTGTATACGCGGTCTACCCTATACTTGGTGACATTCTTCTGTTATTCTGTTGGAACATCTTATCTGTGTGTTTTACATCGGACCTGGTTCCGTTTTTATTATTATTCTGTTGGAACATCCTGTCTGTATGTTTTACACCGGACCTGGTTCCGTCTTGTTATTATTCTGTTGGAACATCCTGTCTGTGCGTTTACGCTGGACCTGGTTCCATTATTTATTATTCTGTCGGAATATCCTGTCTGTGCGTTTTACGCCGGACCTGGTTCCATTATTTATTATTCTGTGGGAATAACCTGTCTGTGCGGTCTATTGCATGCATGGTGATTTCTTTTGTTATTCCATTCTTTATTATACTCAGTTGGTTAAGTTTTGACTTCTATACTCCATGAAATTTGTGGAATATCCTTGATAATTGCGTTTCATCCAGTATCTTTTCATGAAAATATTCTTCTAAGTATTCTTGAACTTTACTCCACAAAGCAGTATCATGTTGACAATTTGGACGTTGTTAATTCTTGGAAAAATTAATTCTTGAACTTGTTTTATTGAATTCTTATATCATTGTCATCATCCTCATGTTTATAAAATGTTGAAAGTCATCTGTGGCCTGTAGTGCATAGATGGACTTGGTATGATTATGACCAGGGATTATTCGGTATAATCATGACCGTAATGTTACAAATGATGTGATAAAAGTCATCATTGGCCCGTAGTGCATTGATGGACAGTTATTGGCATGATCATGACCATTAATGAATACACGAATATCCTTGGCCGTAGTGCAGGGGTGATTCGATGATGTTGATTATTTTATTAAGCTGAGTCCCGGCGATCACAATGTTGAAAAACCTTTTAAATCATAAAAGATAGTAGAGTTTATTTTCTACTTGACTCTTTTAATGGATTGCTTGTTCCGCTGCGGTTAAACTTGATATCTATTATATTTTATCAGTTTAACATTGTTGAAAGCTAATGATAATTTATTCAGCATTATCTTAGTCATAATATTTCTTACTGGGCTAGTTGAGCTCACCCTTTCTTTCACTATTCTCTTCAGGAAATGAGAACGTAGCTGGGGCAAGTCGGGGAGCGGAGTGATGGTCCGAATGATAGTATTAGTTAGTAGTCCTCACTATTCTATGTAATAGTGTGTTAATAAATATAATGAGGACTCCTTTTGAGTATGAATACTCTCTAGAAGATAATATTTGTATTCAAACTCACAGTTTATATTTTGTCGTATTGTACACGACAGTTGTATTAGTAAGTTGTATTTGTATTCTATACTATGTATCTGACGACCCAAGATGGGTGATGTATACCTAATTTTGGGGGCGTCACATATACGTTGACTTAAAAGCCATCTAAGCTATTTGATTTGGCTAGACATAAACTTAAAAATATTGTTGAGCAAGATAGAACTTTATTGTATCCAACCAGATTGTTTTGGTTCGGATTCCCGACTAAGTATGAACATCCCGAATATGGGAAAACTTTTGTGCACCTAAGGTGGATAAGATGAAAGATAATATCATTCTTGCATGTAGTATTGATCAATATAGGGCATAACGGGCTGATCACCCCCGTGCCTGTAAGTTATGACGATCTACAGATGAATTTTTGTATACCTTTTTGAAAACAAAAAATAATGTTCATAGTTTGTTGACTGATCTCCAGTTATAGTCAGTACGTAGTTTTAAAAATTTCATATAGAAGTGATATGTTGTAATTATTGGTTCAGCTTCCTTCACAACTGTTGTTTCGTTATAGAAGTGTCATTCAAAGAAAATATTTAATTCTTTCAGCTAATATATATTATTATTATTACTTGTTGGGCAATCAAATGCTCATTCTTGCTTTAAAATTTAAATGTTTTCAGCTAAGTATGATCAACCAAAAGGTTCAGGCAAGAACAAGGGGAAAGGAAAGTTGTTCGAATGAGTTTTATAATATTTTGTGCAATAGTTAAAGTTTATTAAGACAATAATATTTATTATTTATTATGTAATGAATGTTTAAAGGTCGCGTACCTGGGATTTAGAATCTGATGCATATTTAAATTAAGTTTGGTATTTATATTATTGTTATTATTATTAGTATTATTTCGCTCATAGAAATGGTATCGTGAAGCACCAAGTTCAGTTTCAAGTACCTGAATTTGGGGGCGTCACAACAGCACTCCCATTAACCTTCTTGTACACACATGGTTTATCCTTATTTTTGATAAAATCAAGCTCTTTAATTGCCTTATCAAAATGTATGTTCCCTCTTCGACAAGTTTGCTTTAATCCATAAAAGGATCGTTGTAGCTGACTTACTTGATTTTCTCCATCTTTTGAAACAAATTCCTCTGGTTGTATCATATATACATCCTCTTCAAGTTTACCATTGAGGAAGATCGTATTCACGTCTATTTTCCAGATCTCGTAATCACTAAAGTTGTTATCGCAAGCAAAATCTGAGTGTACTTAAACATTGCAACCGGTGAGAATGTTTCATCATAGTCAACTTCTTGCCTTTATTTGAAACCTTTTGCAAGCAGTCTGACCATATAGATCTCCACATTTCCATTTACTTCAATCTTTCTCTTAAAGACACATTTACACCCTATAAGCTTAATGTCTTCGGTGGATTAACCAAAGTCCACACTTAGTTCTCATACATGGAGTTCATTTCAGATTTCATGACTATTTGCCATTTCTCGGAGTCTTTACTGCTCATAATCTCATCGTATGTTACTGGATCATCATCCTATATGATGCGTACCTCATTATCATCATCTATGATAAATCCATAATACCTTTTAAGTATCTTAGGCACGCTTTCGTATTTACGATTTGGTTGTGGTATAATAGGTTTCTCTTATTGGACAGGTTTCGTCATTTGACCTATAGTGCTTTGTGGTTCTTGAACTTTTTTAAGATCTAATTTACTCCCACCTATCCATTTAAGAATAATGTAATAATCTGAACCCCAATCAGGATTTTTAATAGAAATTATGATTATTAATACAATTATTATTATGATGATATATAAGATTAGGTGTAATATGTAATTAATAATAGGTATTGTTATATGGAAATATATGGGATGTAAATTTGTGAAAATTCTATTAGGAAACCCTAACTCGGGATTAGGAAGCCTTAACCCTAAATATTAAACCATAATCCTAAACCCTAATTTAATTATTAAACCCTAAACATTACAAGAAAATGCTCTAACAGCAACTAACAATATCAGCGACTGCACTTACGGTCGCAGATAGGATTATTAGCGACCGACAGTAGCGACCAATCTTAAATATAGTCGCTAGCTTATGTTAGCGACCGGGTGCAATCTCTAGTTGGTCGCTGGTTCAATTTTACCACTAAACAAATTGGCACGAAATGTTGTCGCGCTAGTTTGTTGCGACCTCTCACCATCAGCGACCACCTTTGATTGCTGATACTTCCACATCATTAAAATTTAGCGACTGCATACGGTCGCTGATCATTTTAATCTATCAGTCTTTCGCTCGACAGTAGCAGAATCAGAAAGGAAAAAGAAAGTGGGAGACCGAAAAGGGAGAAGGGGGAGAAGGGGGAGAAGAAGGAGAAGGGACATGTGGTTGCTGCTACCCCTCACGCGACTGGTGGTTGCTGCTACTCCTTCAATTGGTGTTCGCTAGTGCTCGCGCGACTGGTAGGTTTTTCTTCTTCATAGCCGATCTCATCCACGTATTTTCTCTCTCTCATCTCATACATATTGATAATTCTCTACTTACATTTCATATATATATTTCCAAATGGGATTTGAATTATGCTCATCTGTATAATGTCTCTCAAACACATGTATGCGTATCCTACTTTAGTTACTCACTAAATGTGTTTTTTTGGTTATGTTGAGATATGGTGATTGTATTTAATTTTACTCTATTTTTTTTCGGTTATGTTTAATGTGTTTCAGTAATTGTGTGGACTTTTACATTAAATATTTATGAGATTGTTATTTGGTATCAACTTCGATTTAGCTTTGAATTTTGATAACGTGTTGATTTTTTCTTTCTTTTTTTCCCCTTTTTTTTTGGAGATCTGTGGAAATTTAATTTAATTCCAGATTGGAAAGTTAAGGAATCATAATGAACGTAAATGTAGATAGGTTTTTGGAGGAACATTGATAGAACTGGAAAAGAATTGAAATTTGGCATTGAACAATGGACAAGTTGAACATTATATGAAGGGATTAAATCAGTTAAATAGTCATACTTCCGTGTCTTTGACAGATTATATTACTTCCACAAATTAGAGATACATCTTTGAAAGATAACTTCTAAGGAAAATTTCACTTTTCCAAATACACTCTTAGTATTCTGCTAGAAATGTAGTAGTATAATACACTAGTATATAAGCAATGACATGTTAAAAATTTCATGCGACTTTATTTTCTATAATATGAATGTATCTTTAATTTTGGGAAAATTACATTTTAAACCATGTCTCACTAAAAGCATAATACCATACTGATTAGACTGAACAAGCGCATGTACACCTTGTGTACAGTTTCACCACAGACCATACATATGGTCAGTATTATTTTTCGTCCTTTTTTAATAAAAATAATTTCTTCCATATAAATACAAATACAAGTTAATGCTATACTACTTTCTTGGAGTAAATCCTTTTCACACTTGCCTTAGGGTAGCAATATTTGTTTCTTTGATTTAATAGATAAGACTCAATTTATGGTTTATGATTGGTCTTATTATATTGGAAATTTATATATTTCTCTTGGTTTGTGTCTTGGGTGCCTAGAAATGACCATATATGCATGCCGTCGTGCATGTGGCTAGTTCATATTATAGGGGAGACTCTGGTGAAATTTTTTTGTTGGTCGGGTAGTTGTGAACATTTATAGTATTAACGAGCTAATCATATGCTTAAAAGTATGCTCAAGTTATATGCTTACTAGCTAGTATGCTCAAGTCATATGGTCGGCTGTATGCTCAAGTCAATTGATCACAAGTATGCTTAAATGTTAATCATATGCTTACAAGTATGCTCAAGTTAATTGATCACATTTATAATGTTTTCTGTAGTAGGTACCGTGGTATCATGGACCTCTATTTAGACCGTAGTTAGATGGCACGACGAAAGTCAAATGCCCAGATAGGTGCTACAGCTGAGTTTAGAGCTGGTTGCCAAGTGTTTTTGGAGTATGCATATAGTCACCCTACGATGTCCATGTTTAAAATGTAAGAATGTAAATTATATGGACAGAGACGTGGTAAACTATCATTTACTTGTTTCTGGGTTCATGAAAAATTACGAAGAATCCTGGTGGGCATATGGGCAAAGAAGAGATGGTGGCATCACAGAAGTACACAATTCGGGCAGTAGTACTCATCGTATGAATGAAATGGTTCATGATATTGTAGGACCAAATTTTGATTGGGAACAAGGCAGAGAGAAACCTATGAATTCTGATGCCAAAGACTTCTTTAAGTTGTTAGGCAAGGGTAGCGAGCCATTGTGGCATAGTTGCACCAAACACACTACATTGTCTGTAGTGGCGACACTACTTAACATCAAGGTTGATCACAACATGAGCCATGAGTGTTTTGAGTCGCTCTTGAAGGACATTAAGAGTATGTTGTCTAACATTGAGAAATTACCTGGTAACTATTACTTTTGTAAGAAAATGGTGAAAAAGTTGGGTCTTGGATACCAAAAGATCAATGCATGTCCCAACGATTGCATGTTGTTTTATAAGGAAAAAGAACAGATGACAAGGTGCACGTTTTGCAGTCATGATCGGTTTAGGCCTAATAAAGAGGGTGTGACTACAAAAAAATCAAGTATACCGTTTAAGATTCTAAGGTATTTTCCAATAACACATCAGCTAAAAAGATTGTACATGTCTTCAAGAACATCTGAACATATGAGTTGGCATGCGAAATCTCCAGCTAAAGATGGAGAACTAAATCATCCCGCAGATGGGAAGGTTGGGAACGATTTCAACTTAGCACATCCTGGGTTTCCATTGGAACCTAGAAATGTGAGGCTTGGATTGTCCACCGATGGTTTCAACCCGTTTGGCCATTCAGTTGTTCCGTACTCATGTTGGCCTGTGATTGTTACTCCATACACCTTGCCTCCTTGGATGTGTATGAAACAGCCATACTTGTTTCTTTCACTCGTGGTTCCTGGTCCTAAGAGTCCTGGAAAGAACTTAGATGTTTACTTGAGACCTCTTATAGACGAGTTGAAGGTATTGTGGGAGGATGGAGTACAGACTTGGGATGTTACAACAAAAACAAATTTCAATCTTAGCGCAGCGGTTATGTGGACTATAAGTGACTTCCCAAATTATGGTATGTTAGCTGGATGGAGTACACACACGGGAAGTTGGCTTGTCCGTACTGTATGGAGCATATAAAGTCTTTCAATCTATCTGCGACCGACTGCGGTCGCTAATATGTGGTCACAGATAGGCCTTTTTCTTATAGTGAAATAAGGATTTCGAGTCAAGATTCTTCAATACATGTATTGTTAGATTGTATTTAAAATTTTGGGATATAAAATTTAATTTGAAAACCGTAATTAAGAAACCCTAATTCAAGGTTAAGAAACTCAAACCCTAATTATGGAACCCTAAACCTAAATAGTGAACCCTAACACTGATTAACAAATCCTAAGGATTTAATATTTAAAGGAAGCATGTGAAAAGACTAAAATACCCTTAAAGTTAATTAGGAAATTACCAAACTACCCTTAGTAAATGTGAAATGACTAAAATACCCTTTTTTCGTTTAAGGAAAAGATAACATTAAATCTTGGTGGGTCATTAAATGGTAGATCTCCCATGTGCTAAAATCCTTTCTTTCCAACCATAAAGTGACACATAACCTCAGCCAAATTCATTGAGTCAGGGATTAGTTTGTAAAGAGTGGGTTAAAGGCTCTAAAACCATAATCTTGTCGTCTATACATAGCACAGCCTTACACTCATTAAGTGCATGAGATAAACATCAAATATAAGTTAAAAGTTGAATCATATCCATCCCATAGCTAGCCAAGATCAGAATCCAAGTGAAGAATTAGAAAGTTTGTCCATAAAGGTAAGAAACCTTAATCCATGTTAGATCTTTAAAGCTACAATAAAATTTATGTTTTAGTGTTTAGATATGTTCAATAATATGTTAATTAGTGATCTGCTTTGCTAAAATACCAATCCATAACATTTAGATACATAAAAATGATGATTTAAGCAAATTGTTCAAACCCTAAAAAGATAGTTTGACAGCCGAATGTCAAACCATGTAGATCTTGAGTTGTTGTGTGACGCCCCTAAAATAGGTATACATCACCCATTCTGAGTCGCCAAATACATGGTACAGAATACAACTACAAACTTAATTATACAACTGTCGTGTAAAATACTACAAAACATAGCTGAGAGTTTAAACAAGAATATTGCCTTCTAGACAATATCCACACTCAATAGAGTCCTCATTATAATTATTATCACACTATTTTACAGAATAGTGAGGACTACTAATGCACCATCTCGGACCATCACTCTATTCCCTGACTAGTCCCAACAATATTCTCATTTCCTGAAAAGAACAATGAAAGTAAAAGGGTGAGCTCAACTAGGCCAATAAGAAATATTATGACAATGCAGAATAAATTATCGTTAGCCTTCAACAGTGTTAAACTGATAAAATACAATAAAAATCAAGTTTAACTGCAATGGAACAAGCAATCCATTAGAAGAGACGCATGATATCCACTATCTTCTATGATTTAAAAAGTTTTTCATCAACTTTATCGCCGAGACTTAGCTTAATAAATAAAGCACATCATCGAATCATCCCTGCACTATGGGCCAAGGATATTCATTAGTATCACGACCATAAATTATCCATGCACTACGGGCTAAGGATATTCGTGTTTTCACCAATGGTCATGATCATACCGAATAATCCCTAGTCATAATCATACCAACAACTGTACATCAACGCACTACGGGCCAATGAGGACTTTTACCACATCATTTGTAACATTACGGGTCATGATTACACCGAATAATCCCTGGTCATAATTATACCAATCAATAGTACATCTATGCACGTAAGCCACAGATGACTTTTATCACAATATTAGCATGAGGATGATGACAATGATATAAGAATTCAATTAAAAGAAAGTAAAGGATAAATTTTTAAAAGATTTATAATTTAATTTATCCAGAATTCAATAATGTCTAAATTGTCAACATGATACTGCTTTGTGGAGTAAAATTAAAGAATAATATTGTATCAGAAATGATTTGGACCGAAAAAAAATCAATTTTTGTCATGAATAGTACTCCGGGTGAATAGTATCTGAGTGAATAATACTTCGAGAATAGTATCCCGTGAATAGTACCCCGACATAAAAAATGTCCCGAATACCCGAGTGAATAGTACCTGAGTGAATAGTAACTCGGTATGAAAAGTACCCCGAATCATCGGATGAATAATATTCGAGTGAATAGTAACCCGTAAATAGTACCCCGGGTGAAAATATTGATATTTAATAAGAAAGTTCAGATCAATATTCCAATGAAACAATACTAGATGAAGCGTAAAACTCAAGGATATTCCACTAATTTCAGGAATTATAGAAGCAATACTTACCATAGTAAGTTTAGATTTAAGAATATGAAAAGAATTAATATACAAAACTGCAAATGGATTTTCACTGTCATGCGGTAGTCCGTGTAGATAGATCATTTTCACAATTTAATAACAATTGAATACGAAGAGTTATTCACCAAGCATGTAGTAGTCCGCGTAGACAGGTTATTCCCACAGAATAATACAGAATGGAATAATGAAAAGATTTCACCATGCATGTGGTAGTCCGCGTAGACATGTTATTCCAACAGAATAATAAAGAATGGAATAACAAAAGGATTTCACCATGCATGCGGTAATCCGCGTAGACAGGTTATTCCAATAGAATAATAAAGAATGGAATAATGAAAAGATTTCACTATGCATGCGGTAGTCCGCGTAGACAGGTTATTCCCACAGAATAATAAAGAATGGAATAACAAAAGATTTCACCATGCATGCGGTAGTACACGTAGACAGATTATTCCAACAGAATAATAAAGAATGGAATAACAACCCTTACGAGTATTGAAAGAAAATAACTCTCTTCATGAATACGAAAGAAATAATACCCCTTACAAATACAAAATAAATAACACCCCTTACGAATATTGAACGAAGATAATATTTCTTACGAATACGAAAAATAATATCGTAAGTGAATATGAAATAAATAACACCCCTTACCTTAGTAGAAGATTGAATACTGAAGTAGGGTAGTAGCAGAATACTCCTCTTCTTTCTCTCTATAGTTTCTCTCTCTAGAGTTTCAGTGAATTCGTAAGAAGTAATGAAGGAATGAACTTTTATTTATAGAAAAAAGGACTGAATAGTAACTAATTCATAAACGGCCCAGATTAATTTACTTTCAAACGGACGATCCATATTGATTTACTATTAAAACTTAAAGCAACGGTCCATACTGATTTACTTTAAACCAGCGATCCATATTGATTTACTATTATAACTTTCCACCAGCGGTCCATATTGATTTACTATTATATCTTCAACCAACGATTCATATTGATTTACTATTATAACTTCAACCAACAGTCTGAAAAATTAGCATATCTCCTCATGGAATAATAAGTCAAACTTATAACAAACTCCCTTATATCAAAAATTGAATAAATATTTACCACAAATCACTTATCTTTAATCAACACATTTTTAATCTATTAACAATTATACATCATTAATATTATAACTCACAATATTTAACAACCAGATCATTCCCAGGAAAGAGGGGGCTTTCCGATAAGGATTTCTCCCTATTGGCGCGCAATTAGGTGACCAAACCTCTCCTCGACAGAACTTTCTAGACATCGTCAATATTGCAAATAATAATATGAATAATTTTGTCGTCTCAATTATTGATTTACTAATAATAAATATTATGCAAATGATACTGTGACAATAATTGAATCAATAATATGAGAGATATTATGCAGCAACTACTGTAGTAATAATTGAATAAACTGAGTGGCTTCTTACGTAAGCATTAATAATCAATACCGTGTGCTACTATGCAACCACGTGTATTACTATTCTTTTACCATCGGGTATTTCAATAGTTTAACGATAAAACTTTCGTCGTTATTTTATAAAAAGATATTTTTGTCGTTTTCTAACTCCGACAGTTATTCCGTTGCGGGGTTCACCAATGATGGTGTCGTCGTACGGATATTCCCTAACAAAAAGAATATTCCCCGACACAATGAATATTTTATATCAACTTGTTTACTTCGCAAAATTTTCACATATCACCCTTAACTTTAACCCTTTATCAATTTAACCATTAAATAGAATAATAATTATAAGAAAATTGAATACTTTCATTTCATAAAATTCGGGGTCTTACATGTTAAGTGTATCCGAGTTATACTATGACATGATGTTAATAATCTAGAAGTGATAGCATATTGATAGAATCATCAGGAAGAAAGATATAGCTGGGCAAACCCAGTTGACCGATTATAGAGTTTGGTTTTCTGGAATTTCCTGAAAACCTATGAACAAGCTCTGACAGCCATTTGACCGGCTTGAATCTCTTAAATATGATGTTGTTAGTATGTTAAAGTGTATCACTGATGAACAATGACATGTATACTATATATCTATTACACTATGACACCTTAATAATAAACAATACAAGTTATTAGAGGTCAAACCTCGTTGACCGTTCACAAAATGATTTCGAGAAAACCCAGAAAATCGTATGAAGGTCTGACAGGCTCTTTAACCAGTCCAAATCTCTAATCTCTGATGTTATTAGACTAAATAAGTGATACCCTGTTATACCCTAACATGTGTACTTCAAACTTGTGGCATTACAACACATAAAGAATGAACCGGATGGAAGTTATTAAGGATCTAAAGTCGTTGACAGAAGCTGTTCATCAGTTTCTGGAATTTCCAGAAACTGAAGAACAGGTTGGTCAGTGTACTTTGACCATCTATATTTTCTAGTAAATGAGCTATATAAGCTAAGTAATTGTTATGTTCTTATAGATCTACATGAGTACTACCACAATAAAACACCTAAACTTCCAAAAATCAAATCAGATGAAAAATAATGCTAGTCAAACCAAGCCCTCGATACTGACTGGACTGATCTTCATGAATAAAGAACACTTATAACGACAGGCATGTCCGTCGCTATAGGGCATTTAGACCATACTTTCCTTTCTAAGCCTTTTCAGCGACGCTTCCTATCGCTATACACTTTCAGCGACGGATCTGAATAAAATTAATAGAAATAATAATTAATAATTATTAATAATTAATAATTAAGTTTTAAAAATAATAATTACTTATAAATAATAATTTTTGATATTTTGACATAAAATTTCATTAATATTTAATTATTTAAATATTAATGATATTAAAATTATTTAATAGACTTATTAAATAAATTAGTTAAAAATGATATTAATAATTTAAAAATCATAATAACTGATAATTAATTATTTAAAAATAATATTAATGATAATAAAATCATTATAAAGGATAAGTAATTATTTAAAAATAGTATTAATGATTTAATAATTATTATCAATAGTAATAAATTACTTAAAAATAGTAATAATAATTTAAAAATCATTATGAAGAATAATAAATCATTTTAAAATGATATTAATCATTTAAAAATTATTATGAACTTCTAAAAATTATTTTAAATTACCAATTGAAGCTTTTAAATAGAGTTTAGTAAAAAACTTACTCGATAATTATTTGATAAAGCTATAAATCACCGAATAGACATCGAAATCAACCTAGACACTAATAGTATAATTAAATATTATCTATTATTGATTCTAACGACGGTTATAAACATATTTAGATTACAAAAATTTGTTGTTGCTGAAGCACCATTTTTTTATAATGTAGCATTAAATAGTTGTTCTTCGATCATGCAAGTTTTCTAACTTCATTTAATTTCTATATTATATGTAAGTGTTATATTTTTGCGTTACGAACTTGTTACAAACATTATTCATGATATCTATTATTGAAAGGTTATTGCTTCTTGATTCAGCATAACCAAATAAAAAGAGTTGTTATTTGCGTAAAATGAATTTGATTTGATATCAAATCATAGATTGTGATGAAACCAAAAATATTTGGTGCAAATATATATACTGATACTATTTATGACCGATAATTATTTATTGATCGGGGGTTATTTATGATCGACATTTGTAGCAATGACCAGAGGTTATTAAAGTTGGATGATATGCATACTCCTAGGGTGTCTGGTTGAACAAATCAACCTGGGTGGCTAAGTCTTTATGACTGACAAAAACTCGTAATGTGTGGGGTTTGGCAGATCAAACCTCAATATATATATATATATATATATATATATATATATATGTGTGTGTGTGTGTGTGTGTGTGTGTGTGTGTGTGTGTGTGTGTGTGTGTGTGTGTGTGTGGAAAAACTCTAAACTATATGGTCATTCAATTCAGATTTAGTGTGACTGATGTGATAAAAATATGTACTGCAAGTGCACATCGTAGATTTGGAAAGTGCAGGTCGAACCACATAGACTAGATCAATTCTTTAATATATCCTTAATTAATATTTTAGGCAAATTAGAAACAAAAATGGTGGAGAAGATTTATTAACTAAATTATGCAAACTATTAATTAATAACGAAAACTATTAATGAGAAAAGATACCTAGGAATCAGAATTCACCAATTATTAACATAATAAATAATTTTTTATTTTCTAAATTATTTCCCTTCCATTTAAAAATAATGATTTATATAATTAATATGGTCAAGTATAAGTTATGAAAAATTCACAGATTAACTATAACTTATCAAAACCTCGCAATCAATATAAGAATCATATGTAATTTATGCGGAGAAAAATATGAAGGCAAAAATAATTTGGCATTAATTTCGAAACGGAAAGAGAATATTATTATGAAATACCTAATTTCATCATCATCCTAGGTATTAGAAATTTAGCTAGCTATGGAATTAAAAACAAAAACAAATAATATTAGTAATACTATTTGCATGAAATAAGAACAATAATTAAAAGAGAATTTTTATTTTATCAATAAAAGAAAGATACAAATACTCCCTGACACTAGTTCCACACATGATTGGAATAAGAGAAAAGACAAACTCTAAATATCTTACTCCCTTCTACACCAGTGAAAAACTAAGAAAAAAAATAACAAGTGGTATCCTTCTCTCTAAAGCAAGAGGTCTATTTATAGGGAGAATACATGTGTGCCCTAATTTAGGTTCATTGAACTTGAATAATTTTATTCTCTTTTTTTTCTCTTCTTTCCTTCTTGACTTCCATCTCTATATGGTAATCCTCCAAGAGTCTTTTTTCATATTAAAAAGTTAGATATAAATCCTTTATTTGCTCACCAAGAAAAATAAATGTTATTTTCTACAAAACAAAATAAAATGAATTAGTTAAATAAAATAAGCATATAAAATAATAAATATGAGAATATTAAAATGTATTAATTATGTGTCTTTCAAATACCCCCATACCTAGCTTTTGCTCGTTCTCAAGTAAAATAAATAAAAATAAAATTAAAAATAAAAATAAAAATAAAAGAAAAATTATACTATCCCATTTTCTTAGGAAACACGATTGCACTTAGCTTGTGCAACAAGTCTTTAAACCTCAAGTGGACGAGTTGTGTCTCGTAAGGGTTTGCAGTGAATATACCTACAAAATTCAAAAATATTTTTGAGTTCAACAAGTTATGAAATTGAAAGAAAACTTCTAAATATCCATGGACATTATACATAAGCAAGATTAAATTCAAAATCACACTTTTACTTTATCAAAAATACTCAATCTTTATTTTAGACACCATCCTTCAAAAAATTATGTCCATGTAATGCATGCATGTGCATATGATGTAACTCTTAGTAGGGATTTTTACCATGAAAATCAAGCAAGCTCATTTTTATTTTTCTTTCTTTTTTTCCTTCTTTTTTTCCATTTTTTTCAATTTTGATTCTTGACTTGTGCAATGTCTCGTTTTCTTAGGCTTTTCAGGGTTACTCATGAAGCGAGCGGTGGACCAATGACTCCCAAACCAATTGGCTTTAGGGCACTAGGTGTAGAGACACCCCTAAGGGCTTACTAACTCGAGTAACAAAGGCCACAAAATTAGATTAGTCAAGCTGTTTTTATCCATCACACTTTTCAGCGTGAATATCGATATTTCCCGAGGCTTGGATACCCAATTATTTCGTTTAATGGACATTGAAGCAATTATTTATTTTCTTTTTCAACTTTCTTTTCTTCCAATTTTTTTCTTGAAATTACTTGAATCGTGGTTTATACCCCACAACTCAGAATTAGTTCAAAAATGTTCGTTAAATAAATTTTAATCCAAATGGTGTTTTGAACTAAGATTTCATATATTATCAAAAATTTAAGAGTTCTAAATCTTTCAATTTTACTCATGAGTTTTGCTCCACAATTATTTTAATTTGTGTTTTTTACTATTTTTTTCCTAAAAAGAAAAAAAATCTAATATAATAATACAAACAAACTCCCCCCCATACCTAAATCATACATTGTCCTCAATATATGCAAATGAAGAAAAGAGAACAAAGATGTAAAAAAATTGTACCTTGTATGCGGGGGGGGGGGGGGTATTTGTTCTGTAAGAAAATGTGGTGAGAAAGAAAACAAATGTACATATCTAAAAAATTTATGCATCCTAAAAACTATACGACTGTAAATTATACAAATAGACAACCTAGAATGGATTTCGTATGATTTTCAGGAGGTCTGGGTAATTGGAAATAGTTAGAATTTGCAACAGAAGAATAATTGTGAGAATACTCGACTTATTCTTTTAAAATTGAGTAACAGAATGACAACGAAAAAAGATAGTTCCTTTTAAAAAATTCTAACTTCATAAAATCCATCCAAACTTGCTATCCTTATTCGTTACCAAGGGGCACTAAAATATTTTCATCATTTTGAATAACTGTTATACCAAGATTTTTAGACACCACTGGATTAACACATGCATTATCTGAAATGGGAGATATGATCTCATTATCTAAACATGGAAGATTATCATTATCCACAACCTAATTAGTTCATTTGTTAAATAACATTTAGTGTTTCTGGAAGGCACTTCGGATGGACCCAATGAAGACTTAAAATGATCATAAGAGGATTTAAGGTCAATTTGATTCTCTTGAAAATGCTCAAAATGTGTCAAACTTGATTCAACTATAGGTTCCAATCTAGATTAAGATTTTTGGGCTATGGAGTCCAACATCTCATTGACCTCATTCAAGTATTCAGTTTCATCCCAATTTTAACCAAAATAATTTAGACAAAAGTTAATAATTTCATCTTCCCCCATAAGTTCATTTCTTGACATTTTTTGAATCATGTTCACTTCAACGGACTAGGCTGCTCTCCCACATTAAACACATTTAAGTCAATTGTCATGTTTCTAAATGTCAATGTCATTAGTCCATTTCTATTATTAATCAACGCATTAGAGGTTGCTAGAAATTGTGACGCCCCCAAAATAGGTATACATCACCCATTCTGAGTCGCCAAATATATGGTACAGAATATAAATACAAACTTAATTATACAACTGTCGTGTAATATAAACTGAGAGTTTTAACACGAATATTGTCTCCTAGACAATATCCAAACTCAAATGAAGTCATCATTACAATTATAATTACATTATTTCACAAAATAGTGAGGACTACTAAAGCAACCATCTAGACCGTCACTCCATTCCCCGACTAGTCCTTGCTATATTCTCATTTTTTAAAGAGAACAATGAAAGAAAAGGGTGAGCACAACTAGTCCAGTAAAGAATATTATGACTAAGATAATGCAGGATAAATTATCGTTAGTCTTCAACAATGTTAAACTAATAGAATACAATAGACAACAAGTTTAACAGCAGTGGAATAAACAATTCATTAGAAGAGTCAAGTAGAGCATGATATCTACTATGATTTAAAAGTTTATCATCAATTTTATCGCTGAGACTCAGCTTAATAAATAATCCACATCACTGAATTATCCTTGCACTACGGGCCAAGGATATTCATTATTATCACATCCACGAATCATCGATGCACTACGAGCCAAGGATATTCGTATTATCACCAATGGTCACGATTATACCGATAAATAGTCATAATCATACCAATCAACAGTCTATTTATGCACTACGGGCCAAAGATGACTTTTATCACAATATAAGCATGAGGATGATGACAATGATATAAGCACCAATCAAACGAAATCAAGGATAAATATTAAAGATTTTTAATTTATCCAAAGTTTAAAAATCTCCAAATTATCAACATGACAACTGCTTTGTGGAGTAAAATTCAAGAATAATATCCATGTATCAAAAATAATTTGAACAGAAAAGAAATCGATTTTCTGGGTGAATTGTACCCTGACATGAAAAGATTAAATTTTAACAAGAATATTCAGAAAAATATCCTTGTGAAACGATACTAGATGAAGCGCAAATTTCAAGGATATTCTACTAATTTCAAGGAGTATAGAAGCAATACTTTACAAAATAAGTGTAGAATTCGGAATCTAAAATGAAATAATATTACTTACATACTACAGAGTATGGAAGAAAATATTATTTCTTAGGACTATTGAACAAAAATAATATCACTTACCCTAGAAGGAGAGTAATTCCTACTGGTATAACAAAGATATTCTTGAAGCAAACTTTCACTATTTGATACGCTCAAAGTATCCTTATGCTCAAAAGAAATACTCTCAATATTATAGAAGAAGAATTCTCTGATTCTGGCGTGATTTTCATTTCTAAACTAAGCATCATATTTATAGGAGAATGGCAAGATACTATTTAAGAAAATAATCACGGACTGTACATGAAAAAAAATCATTCGGGCGCAACTATCAACACACCATTTAATTAGCCTATAAGAGAATACCCTCTTCTGAAGGTAATTAGAAATTGGGAGAGATAGACCAATGGGAGAGCGCCCTTATTAACAAGTTAGTGAATAGTTCTAAGAGTTTGGTCAATATTAACAAAACCAACCAATCATAGAATTATCTCCTTTGAGGGTAATTGGGGCCACGAAAAAAATATACGCATCCTAAAAAACTAAATGAAAAAACACCAATTTAAAAGGATAATTTAACAAACATCTTCCACTCATTAATTATTTATTCTTATCTTTAATCAACACGAACTTATTCATCATTAATATTATAACTCATAATATTAACAACCAGATCATTCTCAGGGAAGAGGGGGTTTCCGATAAGGACTTTTCCATATTGGCATGCAATTAGGTGACCAAACCCCTTTCCTTGACAGAATTTTTTAGACATTGTCAATAATACAAATAATAATATGAATAACTTTGTCGTCTCAATTTTTGATTTAATAATATAAAATATTGTGCAGATGATACTGTGACAATAATTGAATCAATAATATGAGATACTGTGCAGTAATTACTGTGGCAATAATTAAATAAAACTGAGTGACTTCTCTCGTAAGCATCAATAATCAAAGATACTGTATAATACCGTGTGCCACTATGCAACCACACGTATTACTGTACTTTTATCATCGGGTATTTTAACAGTTAACGGTAAAACTTTTGCTGTTATTTTATAAAAAGATATTTCTGTCATTTTCTAACTCCGACAGTAAATTTGTTGTGGGGTCCACTAATGATTGTACCGTCGTAATAATATTCTCTGATTAAACGAATATTCCCTGACCAAAAGATAATTTTATGACAACTTTCTTACTTTGCAAAATTAGTAAATTTTACCCACAACTATAAAATTATATCAAATCCACACCTTAATATTCAAGAGTAATATTTAAAAAAAATTAATCTTTATTCATAAAAGTTGGGGTCTTACATCCTCTCCTTCTTATGAAATTTCATCCTCGAAATTAGCGTACGTACATGGTATGTCGAAGAGGTGAGGATACCTTGATTTCATTTCAGATTGTAACTCCCAGGTCATTTTCTCAATATCGTGGTTTCTCCACAAAACTTTGACTTGTGGTATAACCTTGGAGGGTAGAATATGTTCTTTCTTATCCAAGATTTTAACAGGTACCTCTTCATACATTAAATCTTCCACTATCTCGCCTGGTTCTAACTCAATAATGTGGTTTGGGTCTTTCACATATTTACGTAACATAGATTTGTGAAAAACGTTATGAACACGAGACATACTTGGCGGTAAGGCGAGTCTATATGCCACAGTGCCTACTCAATCAAGGATTTCAAATAGGCCAACGAATCGAGGATTGAGCTTTCCTCTATTTCCAAATCTTGTAACTCCTTTCCATGGAGCAACACGTAACAACACATGATCTCCAACATTGAATTCCACGTCCCTTCGATGAAGATCCGCATAACTCTTTTGGCAATCTTGTGAGGTCTTTATATGTTGCTGGATCATTTAAATCTTTTTTGTAGTCATACGTAGCAATTCCAGTTCTAACAACATTACTTCACCCACCTCGTTCCAACATACTAGAGAACGACATTTGCATCCATACAATGCCTCGAATGGAGCAATGCTTATACTTGCTTGATAACTGTTGTTGTAGGAGAATTCTACTAATGGCAAGAACTTGTTCCAACTTCCTTTGAAGTTAAGGACACAGAGTCTTAATAAATCTTCAAGAGTTTGAATAGTCATCTCTGATTTCCCGTCTGTCTGAGGATGATATGCCTAACTGAATCGTAAATCCGTGCCCATAGCTTTCTGTAAACTGACCCAAAATCGTGAAGTGAATCTTGGGTCTCAATCAGAAACTATGAATATTGGCATATCATGAAGTCTTACAATCTCATTTATATATATACGAGAAAGACGTTCAAGTGAATAAGTTTCTCGTATATGTAAGAAATGAGCAGACTTGGTTAATCTATCAATAATGACCCAAATTGCATCTATGCCTTGAGAACCCTTGGGAAGACCAGTAACGAAATCCATGGTAATGTGCTCCCACTTCCATTCTGGAATTTTAAGTGGTTGCAATGGACCTTTTGGCACTTTGTTGGGTAAAATCTAATTACGCGCAACACGCAAGTATACGTGGTCAACAAGTAATACAATAGTAAGTAGAGTATCGTTCCCTCAGAGACTGCAAATAGAATTTAAACCTCACAATTACCAATTTTCTATTAAACCTAATGTTATTAAACTAATCAATTTCTAGTTTATAACTAAAAGTATTAAAAATATTAAAATCACCAAACAATCAATAAACGTTAAACACTGAATCTTCAAACAAATAATGGAGAATTAGACTTCCGACTTCACTCTAAGCATCACTCAGATTATTATACCTTTATTCCCGTTTAACTCACTATCCAAGTTTATTAATCAAGAACACGTATGCAGCACTAGCCACCTCTCGATGTACTAATACCATATTAACTCAAATCACAATTAAGATAGAATTAAGTTAAACACCTTAATCAACTAACTCACTATATCTCTATGTGAATTACACTTAAAGAAGGTTTAAGTTCAAGCTCTTTATCTGATTACATGCGCTGTCAAGCATATCTATACCCTAACATTCATCAAGATTCTGTTCATTTACATAAATCAAGAACACATGCTATATCAACTAAGTCTAGACTCGTATTTCATCTCTCTAGTTCATACAAGTCCACAAAGAATCGTTGATCAGGCAATTCATAAATTCACGCTCAAATTAATATAGATAAACCAGATAATAGCTTATTAAACTGAAATCAAATATTACATAATCATCGTTCCACTTAAAGATCCGTCTAAAGCCTAAAAAGTATTTAGTTCATCATAAATGAAATAATAACTGAATAAATTAAAGATACCATCCTTTCAATTACAGATATAAAACTAAAGAAGAAGAATAACGCAGAACACCCTTCACTTTAGCCTTAATCCGCAATCGATATGAAAGTTCTTTAAAATCTTCACTCCGTTACTCAATATGAAATTCTATTTTCAATCTTCGTTAATTGCTTTGCATGATGATGATTTCATTGTTTGTTGCTCAATATATACCATACATGAGTTTTGGTCGAAGTCCCATCTCTTTTAGAGTCCATACGCCTAAACAAGTCCTAAAATCCAAGTCCCAGCATAGTTTCAAACCATTCAGGACAATCAGAATTCGGCACCCTCCGCCCCGGCGAGGGTATTTGCATAGGAAACGCCCGCCACGGCAAGCTAGGCCCCTGTTAGCTGGGATTGAAGACCCCCCGCCCCGGCGGGGGTAGAAGGCCAAAACATGCCCGCCCCGGCGGGGGTAGGCTTTCTCAACTAACTTCTGTTTTCTTCTTTTCTTGCCACATTGTTGCCATAATTTCACTCCTTTTATGCTTAAACACCACACCACCACACCTACGCATTAAATAACCATAAAAAAGTAAAATAAACATAAACGTGAAGAATTAACGCCAATTAAGCTTGGATTAGGAACCTATTCGTGGATATAAAATCCACTTATCAAAATCCCCCAAACTTACAATGTGCTAGTCCTCGAGCACATGCAATCAACAAACTAACATGCTATGCAATGCAATGAGATGTAATGCATCTAACTATATGTCTACGAATCTAACAATATCATAGAATCAAATCTATTCCTTCGGCCTCAGAAAAATCAAGCAAACACTACAACACTTCATATTAAAACCAATCAATAACTTCTTATCAATCCTTGAATCTTAGACTATCATCACTGATATAGTGTGTGTGTGTGTGTGTGTGTATGTGTGTGATCAACATCTATGCTAACTGATATTAATTCAAATTTAACACAATACCAATCTCTTATTAGGAATCATACAGAATAAACTCAAAAATTTCAAAAACAAACAAGTTCCAATTAAAATCAAACATTTACCAAGATTAGGGGTCCGAATAGGGTATTCATGCTCTCTTTTTTTTCATTGACGGGGCTCTTTGCCTTTATTTTTTCGTCTTCTCTTTATTTTTCTCTTGTTTTTTTTCATAGATGGTTGGTGAGTGCGTTTTACGCTCTATCTCATGCCTGTGTTTATGGAGAGTATTTCTCCTCAACCCATCACAAGACTCAACTAGCTTTTACTTTCTTTGTCTTTTGCTTTTTTTTTCTGAAGCTTATATACCTTACTCTTTCCCTAAACTTAGGTTCTTGTCTAATTTGTCGTCTTCACTGCCTATTCTTGTCATTCTCTTATTTACACTAGCATTATCCTTTAGAAACTGTATATATATATATTAATTTAAACTAATCAGTCAACACAAATGTTATTACGTGCTACCCTTTTTACACCAGTTTCAAATAAGCACAAGATCCGGATCATAATTAAAAACTACATCATAGTTCTAATACTGGGTAATGTATTTGTTTACTTAATCTCAATCTCATCATTGGCCATAATAAGAATGATCTACAATGACTGCATATATGCAACATAACACAATTCTAACTAAAATTTATTTATTTTTTTTATAAATATTTTTTTATATAAAGCATAACGTAACAAAATGTAACATAACAAAATGCAAAAATATCAAAAATAATTAGTATGCACCTAAGCTACTATGCAACTATATGATTATATGAATGCAACACTTGATCAACCTAAACTAAACAATAAACTACTATGCAAATCTAGCTTAATGAACTTAAATATGCAAACATGAAATGCAAATATGAAAATAAATCCCCCAAACTTAACAATTACAATGCCCTTATTGTATAGATCTAGCAATAAAAATATGAGGACTTCCCTGTAATCACGTTAGGCCTGGGGTGGTGGTGTGTTGTGTTCTTCTTCTTCCTCAGAATCACTTGGTGGAAATCGTGGCATTGGGCCCGGTTGCTGGTATGGAAATTAAGCAGTAGGATTGAAGCTTTGGAGCGTCGTGTTTAATGATGCGAACGACATGTTCATTGCATCAAACATGTGATCCTGCCTAGCTGCGAGTCGCCGCATCTCCCGTCGTGCTTCCTTGTTGTGCTCCTCCATTTGTCGTTGAAAAGTAAGAAACTGTGGGCTAGATATTGTATCAGACTGTGGTATCGCCTCTGTTCCTTGCTCACCCATCATCGCATCCTCATCATCTGAGGTGTCTTCAGCATCAGCTTCGTCCTCCGAAGCTGATGGAAATACAAAGCCTAAACCTCTAGGTTATGATTCACCTCCGACCCACACCAAGTACCACGAGATCATTCTGGAATCTAGTAGCTACAGTGGCATCTGAGTGGGTTCATCATCAGACTATCGAACTCCTTCTTGGTGACACAACCCATAAATGAGAGATGGGTGTGGTAAGCCGCCTCAGAAATTCCCTCGTAAGCATCGGCGAATGGAGAAACTAATTATGGCCCCGACGTCGATGATGAAATCTTTCACAATCGCATATAAAAGTAGCGCCTTCTCTTTGGTCACATCAGAGGTGTGCGTGGATGGAAACAATTTCGCACATAAAAAGGCGTACCATATCTTACCATGCCGGTTAAGATCCTTGCTGTGAAAAATTGTGCCTACTTTCTGACCCTTGATCCATGTTATTCCCGGCTTTGTCAATTCTGTGAGAACAACCTCAAAGTCAGGATCGAAATCAAGTAAGTGAGCATATTGGCACTGTCGAGGCACTCGTAACTGATAATAAGTGTTAATGGCATCGGCACTGAACATAATCAATCTACCCCATACAAACGCGTTGAAATGGGCTTTGTCCTCGGTGTTAGCATAAAACTCTTTGACCACGTTGACAACGGTGACCTTGGGTTCCTCCGTGAATTTGTTCCACCCTTTCTGAAAAATCTGCTGCATCATCTCCCAATCCACATGATTCGGTGCCAACCCCTGCTCTAGTGTAAGTGCTTTAGTCACCATGTAGTCGTAACGGTTGGCGGCGGCGGCACTTTTGAATTTACGACGATCAAAGGTCCGTGTCGGTTGTGCGGGCCTTGAACTTTCTCCCCTTTATCGTTTTGTTGTGGATTGAGACGCCATTGAATTGAGTAAGCAGTAACATAAATATTTCCCCCCAAACTTGACTCACACACTCTGTCGAACACTTGGTGTGCACACTGATTTCTTCCCCCAAACTTGGCAATTTTTGTGGCAAATATGGTGAGAGAAGATGAAGAACTTGTAGAATCGTGACTCACACTCAATTGCTATACATTTGCCTCAGTAATTTACGTAATTCGTAGCTTTTGGAGATAGAGATGGAAGGATGTGGTGAACTTGGGTTGAGAGGGTGTGTTTATATAGAGATGGTGTATGGAGAAGAATAGGAGTAAGTGATGGAGGTAATGGGTTCGTGTGTTTTAATGAACTGAGATGATGGAGTTGTACTGGCCAAATCGTGGGTAAGGATGGTTATAATGGGTAGGAGTTGAAGGTGTAATGGAGGAGGAAAGAGAAGTAATGGGAGGAAGTAGTGGGGAAGTGGTATAAGGAAGGCAACTGCCGTAACTGGTCTTTGGAATTCCAGGACCCCTACTTCGGCGGGTGGTATAAGGCATATGAAACCCGCCCCGACGAGCATGCTCCCTGGAAGTTTGATGGAAGGACCCCCGCCCCAACGGGGGGTTTATGCTTGAATGAGCCCGCCCCGTGGGGTGAGTTTTCTGCACCTGGCCTCTTTTCTCCTTTTTCCTTCCTGTCTACTTCAAACTATTATCAAATTAAGTCCTGCAAACCATGAAACATAGCTATGAGTAAAGATTGAGCATTTTTAAACATGGTAAAGCAATTATCAAGAACAATACAACTTTGCGACTACTTAATAAAATTATTGTATCCTAATCAATCTAAACTATAATCTACTAGCATGACTAAAATATATGAAAAATAAAAATACGATTGGGTTGCCTCCCAATTAGCGCTTGATTTTAAGTCGTTCAGCCTGACTACTTCCTGTTTATGGTACGTTGGATAATCTGATTGTGATGACGTCCCAATTGGACTCACCACCCCAATAGTGCTTCAGCCGTTGACCGTTGACCTTGAAAGTCTCCAATGGGTTTCTACTGTATAGTTCAACGGCGCCATGTGAGAAAACTATTTTGATGGTGAATGGTCCCGACCACCTTGACTTAAGCCTACCTGGGAATAACCTCAATCGTGAGTTGAACAGCAGTACAGATTGCCCCGGCTCAAACATTCGGCGCATGATTTTCTGGTCGTGCCATTTCTTGACCTTTTCTTTGTATAATTTTGAGTTATCGTAAGCTTGCAGTCGGAATTCATCGAGCTCATTTAGCTGAAGTAGTCTCTTTTCACCCACTACTGCTTGATCGAAGTTTAGTTTCTAAATAGCCCAGTAGGCCTTGTGTTGTAACTCGACAGGTAAGTGACAAGCTTTCCCGTATAGTAGTTTATATGGTGACATACCAATCGGTGTTTTATACGCAGTTCGGTAAGCCCATAGTGCATCGTCCAACCTAAGAGACCAATCCTTTCGATTCGGATTCACTACCTTTTCCAAAATTCTCTTCACCTCCTTGTTCGAAACCTCAGCTTGACCACTTGTTTGGGGATGATACATTGTAGCTACCTTATGTTTGAGCCCATACTTTGCCAAGAGAGCTGTAAACGATCTGTTGCAGATGTGACTACCTTCATCACTTATAATAGCTCTTGGCGTGCCAAATCTCGTAAAAATATTCTTCTGCAAGAATTTGAGAACCACTTTGGCATCATTAGTCGGGAGTGTTACGGCTTCCACCCGCTTTGATACATAGTCCACCGCAAGCAAAATGTACTGATTGGTAAATGATGAAGGGAATGGCCCCATGAAATCTATGCCCTATACATCAAAAATCTCAACTTCTAAAATTGTTTGTAGTGGCATCTCACTCCTTTTCGATATGTTGCCCACCCTTTGACATCTATCACAAGTTTTAACAAATTGGTGGGCGTCTTTAAATAATGTAGGCCAATAAAACTAGGCTTGAAGTACTTTTGTCGCTGTTCTCTCACTACAATAGTGTCCCCCATACGCAAATGAGTGACACTCATGAAGTATGTTCTTCACTTCTCTATAGGGCACACATCTTCTGATCATCTTGTCGGCGCACTATTTGAATAAGTAAGGCTCATCCCACATATACCATTTGACGTCATGAAGAAACTTCTTTTTCTGTTGTCGTGTAAGATCAGGGGGAAGAATGTTGCTCACTAGATAATTCGTGAAGTCTGCGTACCATGAAAATTATGTATTTATCCCAAATAGTTGCTCATCCGGGAATGACTCGTTGATTACACACTTGTCCTCTTCCTTTTTACCCTGATTTTCTAGCCTAGACAAATGATCGGCGACTTGGTTCTCTGTCCCCTTTCTATCCTTTATTTATAAATTAAACTCTTGTAAAATGCGAATCCATCTGATAAGGCGTGGCTTAGCATCTTTTTTCGAAATTAAGTACCGAATGGCCGAGTGATCTGTATAAACTACTACCTTTGTCCCTATCAAATATGCCCGAAATTTATCGAACGCATATACCACTGCAAGCAATTCCTTTTCCGTAGTTGTGTAGTTCATTTGAGTCTCCGTGAGTGTCTTACTTATATAATATATGGTGTGAAATACCTTCTCTCAGCGTTGACCCAAAATAGCCCCAACCGCATAGTCGCTTGCATCACACATTAACTCAAAGGGCATGGTCCAATCCGGCTCGATGATTACAGGAGCTGTGGTCAATTTCTTCTTCAACAACTCGAATGCCAATTTACACTCCTCATCAAACTTGAAAATCAAATCCTTCTCTAAAAGACTGCACAGAGGTTTTGCAATTTTAGAGAAATCCTTTATGAATCTTCTATAGAACCCAGCATGCCCTAGAAAACTTCTAATTCCCTTAACTGAACTCGGTGGAGGAAGCTTTTCAATCATTTCCAACTTCGCTTTATCAACCTCTAATCCTTGAGCCGAGACCTTGTGCCCCAAATTATGCCTTCTTCAACCATGAAGTTGCACTTTTCCCAGTTAAGGATCAAATTCGTGTATGTGTATCTTTGTAAGACCATTACCAAATTCTCCAAACATGCATCAAAATCATCCTCATAGATAGAGAAGTCGTCCATGAAGACTTTCATATTTTTCTCCACCATGTCTGAGAAGATGGCCATCATACACCACTGGAAGGTAGCGGGTGCATTACACAAGCCGAATGACATTCTCTTGAATGCGAATGTGCCATATGGGCACATGAAAGTAGTCTTCTCTTGATCTTCAGGAGCGATGACAATCTGATTATAACCCGAATATCCATCCAATAAGCAATAGTACTCATGTCCCGCTAATCTATCCAACATCTGATCGATAAAGGGCAAAGGAAAGTGATCTTTGCAGGTCGCCTTATTCAACTTCCTGTAGTCCATGCAAACCCTCCAACCAGTCACTGTCCTTGTCGGAATTAGCTCATTGTCATCATTCTGAACCACAATCATTCCTCCTTTTTTCGGCACACATTGCACCGAGCTGACCCACTTACTATCTGAAATCGGGTAAATGATACCCGCATCCAACCATTTCAGGATTTCTTTCTTGACCACTTCTTTCATGATTGGGTTAAACTGTCTCTGTTGCTCCACTGTCGGTCTTGCATCGTCTTCCATTAGAATTTTATGCATGCAAAAGGATGGGCTGATTCCTTTGATATCCACGATTGTCCATCTTATAGCCGATTTGTGGTCCCTAAGCACTCTCAACAACTTTTCTTCCTGTAATTCAATTAAGTGCAGCAGAAATAATAACAGGTAAAGAATTAGAATGGCCTAAGTATGAATATTAAGAGTCGGTGGCTCCTCCAATGATGGTTTTATCCTTGTTGTGGCTTTTTCATCCGTGTGAAATGGTTCAAATGGTGCTCTAAATCTGCTAACTCGTGGCAGGGAGTCTAGCATCTGCAAGTAATCCATAAATTCTGGATCATCAGATTCTTTATCTCCCAATAATGTCGTTTCCAATGGATCGTTAACCAAACTTTTACCCATGTCTTCGCTGATTATCTGATCAATGATATCCATCCGGAAACAATCTTCTTCATCCGTAGGAAATTTCATGGCCTTAAAAACATTGAATTTTATCTTCTTGATCTTGGACCCTCATCGTTAGTTCACCTTTTTGTACGTCAATGAGTGTCCTACCCGTAGCCAAAAATAGTCTCCCGAGGATGATTGGGATGTTCTTATTTCCTCAAAATCCAGAATAATGAAATCCACGTGGAATATAAACTTGTCTACCTTAACCAATACGTCCTCCACAATGCCTCTCGGGTACGTGACTGACCTATCCGCCAACTGCAATGAGATGTTCGTAGGCTTTGGAGCGGGCAAACCTAGTTTTGTATAATTTGATAATAGCATAAGGTTCACACTTTCCCCCAAGTCACACAAGTACTTGTTGAATGACATGTTCCCAATCGTGCATGGAATGGTGAAACTCCCCGGATCTTTTAACTTTGGTGGCAACTTTCGCTGTAATACCGCACTACACTCCTCTGTTAATGCCACTGTCTCGAAATCTTCCAATTTCTTTTTCCTGGACAAAATCCCTTTCATGAATTTCGGATAACTTGGCATCTGCTATAGGGCTTCTGCGAACGGGATATTAATCTGAAGTTTCTTAAAAACTTCCAAAAATTTTGCAAACTGTTTATCTAATTTCTGATTTTGAACTCTTTCCTGAAAAGGTGGTGGAGGATAAACAACCGGTGTGTTAACTGGTGTATTCTTTTTCAATTACTTTTCTTCTCCCTGTCTATCCTCAACCACTTTATTCTCATTATCTGTCTCAACCTCCTTTGTAGCCAAATTTTCTATTTTCTGACTCTCAAGCTGTTCTCCACTTTGCAACATGATTTCCTGACATTGCTCGTGATTACCTTTCGGATTTTTCTCTGTATCACTGGGTAATGTTCCTTGCGGCCTGTTATTCAATGTAAACGCTATCTCTCCCATCTGATTTTCTAAATTCTTGATGGCTATTTCTTGTGATTTCATTGCCATTGCTTGATTTTTCATGGCTTCCTCATTGCTCATTATATACTTTGATAGCAACTCCTCTAAATCTGATTTCCTCTCTTGACGTTGAAATGGTTGTTGTTAATTCTAAAATCCTGGGGGATACGATGGTCGTGGACCTTGCTGATTCTGATTATTATTCCATGACAAATTCGGATGATTCCCATTCCCTTGATTATATGCATTCTGGTGCGTATTTTGTGGAATTCTGTTGTAGCTACCCATAAATTATACTAACTCTGGGTTGATTGCACATTAATCAGTTGGATGTTCACCCGCTCACAATTCACAAATAACTGCAACTTGTTGTGTCTGTCCTCCTGACCAAACGTCGAACTTCTTGGAGAGTGCTAAAATTTGCGCTGTTATTGCCGTCACTGCATCTACCTCTAACACTCCAGCGATGGTAGGTTGTGTCATTCTTGCCCTGGGCCACTGATAGTTGTTAGCAGCCATTGTCTCTATCAACTGATATGCCTCCTCATAATTCTTTACCATAAAAGCTCCCCCCGACGCTGCATCAATACTGGTCCTGAGATTCCCATGTAGTCCGTTGTAAAATGTGTTCATCTACAACCACTTAGGAAATCCGTGATGTGGGCATTTTTTGAGCAATTCTTTGTATCTCTCCCATGCCTCGTACAATGACTCCCCATGTTGCTGATTAATCATGGTAATCTCATTCCTCATCTTCGCAGTCTTCATTGGCGGGAAAAATTTAGCTAAAAATTTCTGAGCCAGGTCATCCCATGTCGTTATCGAACCCGATAATAGAGAGTGTAACCAACTCTTCGCCTTGTCCCGCAGAGTGAATGGGAACAAGTGAAGTCTAACTACTTCATCTGACACCCCATTGTACTTGAATGTGTCGCATATTTCTATAAAGTTGATCAAATGCTCGTTCGGATCATCATTTACAAGTCCTCCAAACTGAACGGAGTTTTGGATCATCTGAATAGTCCCAGGCTTAATCTCAGATGTATTCGCAGCTATAGCGGGTCTGGTGATACTCGACTGTAGCTTAGTCACCTTGCGTGTAGCAAAATCCCTCAATGCTTTCTGGTCTTCGGCAGCTATTGCTTCTTCTTTTTCAGAATTTTCGAAGTCGTCCCTTGTTTCCTTGATCCACTTACTTAACCTCTGAAACCTTCTCTCAATGTCGTCCTCAAAAGGAAGCAAGCCTGGATTTTTGGATCGAGTTTGCATAAACCAACTTTAAAAACCTGAAATAAGATGAACAAACAAAAAACAAAAAGTGTTTAAGTAAAACTGGACCAATTAAACTGATATCTCAAAATAATAAAATCTATACTAAAGTCCCTTGCAACGATGCCAAAAATTTGTTGGGTAAAATCTAATTACGCTCAGCACGCAAGTATACGTGGTCAACAAGTAATATAATAGTAAGTAAAGTATCGTTCCCTCGGAGACTGTAAATAGAATTTAAACCTGACAATTACCAATTTTCTATTAATCTTAATTTTATTAAACTAATCAATTTCCAGTTTATAACTAAAAGTATTAAAAATATTAAAATCACCAAACAATCAATAAACGCTAAAAACTGAATCTTCAAACAAATAATGGAGAATTAGGCTTCCGACTTCACTCTAAGCATCACTCAGATTATTACACATTTATTCACGTTTAACTCACTATCCCAGTTTATTAATCAAGAACACGTATGCAGCACTAGCCACCTCTCGATGTAATAATTCCATATTAACTCAAATCCATAATTAAGATAGAATTAAGTTAAATACCTTAATCAACTAACTCACTATATCTCTACGTGAATTACACGTAAAGAAGGTTTAAGTTCAAGCTCTTTATCTGATTACATGCGATGTCAAGCATATCTCTACCCTAACATTCATCAAGATTCTGTTCATTCACATAAATCAAGAACACATGCTATATCAACTAAGTCTAGACTCATATTTCATCTCTCGAGTTTGTACAAGTCCACAAAGAATCGTTGATCAGGCAATTCATAAATTCACGCTCAAATTAATATAGATAAACCAGATAATAACTTATTAAACTGAAATCAAAGATTACATAATCATCGTTCCACTTAAAGATCATTCTAAAGCCTAAAAAGTATTTAGTTCATCATAAATGAAATAATAACTGAATAAATTAAAGATATCATCCTTTCAATTACATATATAAAACTAAAGAAGAAGAATAACGCAGAACAACTTTCACTTTAGCCTTAATCCGCAATCGATATGAAAGTTCTTCAAAATCTTCACTCTGTTACTCAATATGAAATTCTGTTTTCAATCTTCGTTAATTTCTTTGGATGATGATGATTTCGTTTTTTGTTGCTCAATATATACCATACATGAGTTTTGGTCGAAATCCCATCTCTTTTAGAGTCCATACGCCTAAACAAGTCCTAAAATCCAAGTCCCAGCAGAGTTTCAAACCATTTAGGACAGTCAGAATTTGGCACCCCCCACCCCGGCGGGGGTATTTGCATAGGAAATGCCTGCCCCGGTGGGCTAGGCCCCTGTCAATTGGGATTGAAGACCCCCCACCCCGGCGGGGGTAGAAGGCCAAAACATGCCTGCCCCGGCGGGGGTAGGCTTTCTCAACTAACTTCTATTTTCTTCTTTTCTTGCCACATTGTTGCCACAATTTCACTCCTTTTATGCTTAAACACCACACCACCACACCTACACATTAAATAACCATAAACAAGTAAAATAAACATAAACGCAAAGAATTAACACCGATTAAGCTTGGATTAGGAACCGATTCGTGCATATAAAATCCACTTATCACACTTGATACTCCGCCTTAACACGTTGATGAGTTAGACACCTTGAGATAAACTCCGCGATCTCTCTTTCAATATTGCTCCACCAAAATTTATGTCAAAGATCACGATACATTTTGGTACTCCCAGGATGGATTGCAAACGATGTATTGTGTGCCTCCATCATGATTTTATTCTTCAAATCAGAGTCGTTAGGAATACAAAGTCTAGAGTTGACTCGAAGTATTCCTTCTTCATCGATTATTGCTTCTGGAACAGCACCTTCTTGTACTTTCTTCTTTATACGCATCAGCTCTAGGTCTGTAGCTTGAGCAACTTTAACTTTATTGATAAAAGTCGATTCTACTAGTATATTTGACATCATCACGTGGGTCCCTAGAGTCTTTAACTCTATCTCCATCCTTTGCAAGTCATACAAAATGGGCTTTTGCATTGACAATATCGCACTCGTACCAGCATATGATCTTCTACTCAACGCGGCAGCTATCACGTTCGCTTTTTTAGGATGGTATTGAATGGTATGATCGAAATCTTTTAACAGCTCGAGCCATCGTCATTGCCGCATGTTAAGTTCCTTCTGAGTGAAGAAATATTTGAGGCTTTTATGATCTGTATAGATCTTCACTTTCTCCCCATACAGGTAATGTCTCCAGATCTTTAGTGCGAAAACGACTGCTGCCAACTCTAGATCATGAGTAGGATAATTCCTCACATAATCTTTAAGTTGTCGTGAGGCATAGGCTATGACTTTCCCATGTTGTATGAGAACACATCCTTACCCTCTGCCTGAAGCATCGCTGTATATGACAAATCCCTCCGAACCAGATGGTATTATCAGAATAGGTGCTGAAATGAGTCTCCTCTTGAGTTCTTCAAAACTCTTTTCACATTCCTTGCTCCAACCGAATTTTGTATCTTTTCGAGTTAGCTAAGTTAATGGAGTAGCGAATCAAGAAAAACCTTCCATGAATCTCTAAAAATAACTAGTTAAGCCCAAAAAGCTACGTACTTCGGTTACTGACTTAGGTTACTCCCAGCTTTGTATTGCTTCAATCTTCGCTGGGTCAACAGATATTCCGTGATTCGATATCACGTGCTCAAGGAATGCTACTTCCTGAAGCCAAAACTAGAATTTCTTTAACTTAGCATATAGCTTATTTTCACGAAGCTTTTGGAGTATTAACCTCAAGTGTTACTCATGATCTTCACGGCTTTTGGAGTATATGAGGATGTCATCAATAAAGACAACCACAAAATGATTCAAATACTCCTTGAATACTCGGTTCATCATATCCATGAAGGTTGCAGGAGCATTAGTCAATCCAAAAGATATGACTAGGAAATCGTAATGCTCGTACCGAGTTCTGAAAGCAGTCTTTGAAATGTCATCAGTTTTAATCTTTAACTGATGATATTCGGAATGAAGATCGATCTTTGAAAAGAATTTGGCACCTTGCAACTGGTCAAACAGGTCATCAATGCGAGGTAACGGGTACCTATTTTTAACGGTTACATGATTCAACTCCCGATAATCAATACAAAATTGCATACTCCCATCTTTCTTCTTTACGAACAGAACAAGAGCACCCCAAGGAGACGTACTAGGATGAATGAAATCGATGTCTAACAATTCCTACAGTTGGATTTTTAACTCCTGAAGTTCAATAGGAGACGTTCGATATAGGGCTTTGGAAATGGGTTTTGTATCGGGTTCAAGGTCAATACAAAACTCGATTTCATGCTCTGGGGGTAGGCCAGAAAGTTCTTCAGGGAATAGCTCAAGAAATTTATTAACAATAGAAATATCATTCAAATCTGACATATTTTTGTTTAAATCTATGACATGGGCTAAGAAAGCTTGACATTCGTTTTTTAATAAATAAATAGCTTTATGGCTTGATATGACAGTGATTGACTTTAGTGGTTTGGTTGCTTAAATTCGCATAATAGGTTGGTTAGGAATATGAAAGCTAACAACCTTACAAAAATAATCAATTTTAGCATGATGAGTAGTTAACCAATCAATCCCTAAAATCATATCAAATGCAAGTATTTTCAAAGAGATGAGATTGACAGGTAATGTGAGGGTACCGATTTGAATCAAACAAGACTTATAAACAGTGGATGTAATGAAGGTTTCGCCCAACGGAGTTTCAACAGATAAGTCAAAGTCTAATTTCTCCAGGGTTAAATTTAAACATTGAGCGCAAGTAGGAGAAATAAAAGAATGGGTAGAACCGATATCAAATAAGGTATACACTTCGTAAGAGTTTATAATTAGCTTACCCATGATAACCTCGTTCAGGTTCGTCACTTTTTGGGAGGTCAGGATAAACGCTATCCCTTGAACTATCGGCTTTGACTTGTCTGGGACGGCCTTTGGTTTCTCCATCCCAGTTGGACTTGACTTCACTATACGACAAAATCGGGCTAGGTGACCTTCTCTTCCATAGTTGTAACACGCTTTGGATTGTTGCATACAGTTTTGATTGGTGTGTCCCTCCCCTTTGCATTTGTAACATACGACCAATGGTCATTCTCCTTCCTTGAAAATAGGTGTTGGTGTTGTTATCCTTTCATCATTATTGAACCTTCTCTTCTTGAAATTTCCACTTAACTCATTTCTTTTATAATCTTGGCCAGGATTACCACCGAAATGGTTACCATTTCTAGCATGTTGATTTCCTACACATTTGTTATCACCACTTCGATGACTGCTACCACTGGTATTATCATTTTGTCGACTGCTGTCTTTTGGTTGAGCTGACTCATTATCGCGCTCCAATAACTGATTCATATTCACAACATATGAATATAAGCAAAGTTTGTGAGAAATGAGGTATTGACGTATTTCGGGTTTCAAACCTCGCAGAAACATTCGCGTCATTCGCTCCTCATTATCAACCAGATGGGATGCGAACTAGGACAACTCGGTAAACTTTGCCTTGTACTGTGACACGGTCATATTGTTTTGCTCCAGCTTGATGAATTTCACCTCCTTCATGTGACGAATACTTTCAGGAAAGTACTTGTCGTTGAACAATTTTTGAAACTTCTCCCAAGACATCTTTAGTGCGGCAGGCTGAGTACGTTTTACATATTCCCACCAATGATCTGCCTCTCCTCGCAACATGAAGGTGGCAAAGGGAACCTTTTGCTCCTCAGAGCATCCCAAGACATCAAATATCTTGGTGATTTGCTTAAACCACGCCTCTACCTTAAGTGGTTTTGGCTTTCCCAAAACTTCGGTGGTCCCAGCTCCTTGAATTTCTTAGCGGTGACCATCCGAGAGCTGCTAGTGTTTTCACCTGCATTTTGAACAGAAGTCTCTCTCGCTTGGTGTTGCATGAATTGTAGAAAGCTCCTAAACACCCCGTCGTTCATCATTTGGTCGGTGTTGTTGTTTACATGAGGATTGTTGCCTTCCTGATGCACAGTATCCTGGTTATTGATATGTGGTGACTCAATGATCTCCTATGCTCCACTGCTTATCTAAATATTTTCAGATGCCATTTTTAAATATTGCCACAAAATAAGGGTTAATTGACATACCATATCTTATCCCTATATTCTGACCGACCAATTAAATAACAAATAAAGTTAGGTAGGTCATACTAGCGAAGGATTTACCCGTCTCTCCCCTCCTAGTTCTAGTCTCAAATCTCAGCCAGGGATCATATCCCTAAGCTTTGATATCAATTGTGACGCCCCCAAAATAGGTATACATCACCCATTCTGAGTCGCCAAATACATGGTACATAATACAAATACAAACTTAATTATACAACTGTCGTGTAACATAAGCTGAGAGTTTTAGCACGAATATTGTCTCCTAGACAATATTCAAACTCAAATGAAGTCCTCATTATAATTATTATTACACTATTTCACAGAATAGTGAGGACTACTAAAGCAACCATCTAGACCGTCACTCCATTCCCCGACTAGTCCCAGCTATATTCTTATTTCCTGAAGAGAACAATGAAAGCAAAGAGTGAGCTCAACTAACCTAGTAAAGAATATTATGACTAAGATAATGCAGAATAAATTATCATTAGTCTTCAACAGTATTAAAATGATAGAATACAATAGACAATAAGTTTAACTGCAGCAGAACAAACAATCCATTAGAAGAGTTAAGTAGAGCATGATATTTACTATCTTCTATGATTTAAAAGTTTATCATCAATTTTATTGCTAATTTTATCGCTGAGACTTAGCCCAATAAATAATCTACATCACTGAATTATTCATGCACTATGGGCCAAGGATATTCATTATTATCACATCCATGAATCATCCGTGCACTACATGTCAAGGATATTCGTATTATCACCAATGGTCATGATTATACCGATACATAGTCATAATCATACTAATCAACAGTCCATCTATGCACTATGGGCTACAGATGACTTTTATCACAATATAAGCATGAGGATGATGACAATGATATAAGCATCAATCAAACGAAATTAAGGACAAATATTAAAGATTTTTAATTTATCCAAAGTTTAAAAATGTCCAAATTGTCAACATAACAACTACTTTGTGGATTAAAATTCAAGAATAATATTCATGTGTCAAAAATAATTTGGACAGAAAAGAAATCAATTTTTCGGGTGAATAGTACTTCATGAATAGTACCCCGGCATGAAAAGATTAAATTTTAACAAGAATGTTTAGAAAAATATCCTTGTGAAACGATACTAGATGAAGCGCAAATTTCAAGGATATTCTACTAATTTCAAGGAGTATAGAAGCAATACTTAACAAAATGAGTGTAGAATTCAGAATCTGAAATAAAATAGTATTACTTACATACTACAGAGTATGGAAGAAAATATTATTTCTTAGGAATATTAAACAAAAATAATATCCCTTACATTAGTAGGAGAGTAATTTCGACTGGTATAGCAGAGAAATTCTTGAAGCAAACTTGCACTATTTGTTACGCTCAAAGTATCTTTATGCTCAAAAGAAATATGCTCAATATTATAGAAGAAGAATGATCTGATTTTTGTGTGATTTTCATTTCTAAACTAAGTATCATATTTATAGGAGAATGGCAGTATACTATTTAAGAAAATAATCACGGACTGTACATGAAAAAAAATCATTTGGGCGTAACTATCAGCACACCATTTAATCAGCCAATAAGAGAATACCTTCTTGTGAAGGTAATTAGAAGTTGGGAGAGATAGACCGATGGTAGAGCGCCCTTATTAACAAGTTAGTGAATAGTTCTGAGAGTTTGGTCAATATTAACAAAACCAACCAATCACAGAATTACCTCCTTTGAGGGTAATTGGGGCCACAAAAAAATACCAATTTAAAAGGATAATTGAACAAACATCTTTCACTCATTAATTATTTATTCTTATCTTTAATCAACACGAACTTATTCATTATTAATATTATAACTCACATTATTAACAACCAGATCATTCTCAGGGAAAAGGGGGCCTTCCGATAAGGACTTCTCCTTATTGGCGCACAATTAGGTGATCAAACCCCTTTCCTCGACAGAATTTTCTAGACATTGTCAATAATGCAAAAAATAATATGAATAACTTTGTCGTCTCAATTTTTAATTTAATAATATAAAATATTGTGCAGATGATATTGTGACAATAATTGAATCAATAATATGAGATACTATGCAGCAATTAATGTGGCAATAATTGAATAAAACTGAGTGACTTCTCACGTAAGCATCAATAATCAAAGATATTGTACAATACCGTGTGCCACTATGCAACCACGCGTATTACTGTACTTTTATTACTGGGTATTTCAACAGTTAACGATAAAACTTTTGATGTTATTTTTTTAAAAAGATATTTCTGTCGTTTTCTAACTCCAACAGTAATTCCGTTGTGAGGTCCATTAATGATTGTGTCGGCGTATGAATATTCTCTGATAAAACGAATATTCCACGACCAAACGAATATTTTATGACAACTTGCTTACTTTGCAAAATTTGTAAATATTACCCACAACTATAACATTATTTCAAATCCACACCTTAATATTTAAGAATAATATTTAGAGAAAAATTAATCTTTATTCATAAAAGTTGGGGTCTTACAGAAATGGTCTACCTAAAATGACAGGAATTTGACCCTTGGGATTGACAATAGGCTGGGTTTCAAGAACAACAAAGTCAATAGGGAATACAAAATTATCAATCTTAATGAGTACATCCTCAACTATTCCCTTTGGCACTTTAATAGAATGATCAGCTAGTTGGAGTGTGACACTTGTCTTTTTTAGCTCCCCTAAGCCCAATGTTTGGTACACAGAAAATGGTAAAAGGTTCACACTAGCTCCTAAATCAAGTAAAGCTTTTTTAATTAAGGTGTCACCTATGATGCATGGAATAGTAGGATAATCGGGGTCCTTATATTTCACAAGGACTTGGCATGACAAGATAGAACTAACATGGGCTGTTAGAAAAGTTTTCTCAGAAATATGAGTGGTTCTTTTGTGTGTGCACAAATCTTTTAGACATTTAACATATGAGAAAACTTGTTGAATAACATTTAGATGGGGAATATTAATTTTCACTTGTTTGAAAACTTCTAGATTTTTGTCCAACTGGGATGACTGCTTGTTTGAAATAAGTCTTTGAGGGAATGAGGCTTTTGGTTTAAAGACTTTTTCATTTGATTCAAAAGATGTGGTTTGATCATTTTTTGACACAAGCTTAGTAGATGGACCTATTAACTCAGAGTTTGTGGGCTTTTCAAGCTGGGCTGACTTTGAAGATGGATTGTTAAATTCAACATTTAAATTGTTCTCTTCTTCATTATCAATGCTAGCATGATTATTAAAATAATTTCCAGACCTTAAAGAAATTATAGAATTCACATGATTAACATGGTTGTTTACAAGTGAATTAGCATGATATGGTTTTTAATTAGGGACTGTAAATTTTGGATTGGTCTCGGGTTGATTAGGAAGCTTACCCTTCTCTCTTTCACTAACTATAGTGGTCAATTGACTCATTTGGATCTCTGGACGAGATAAGGCGTGGTTAATGTTTTGCATGAAATTATTATGAGATTTTATTAAAGTTTCTATGCTCTTCTCTAAAGCGTTAAGTCTCTTCTCACTTTCATTAGAAAAACTTAGTCGATATTGGGTTGTTGAACTTGAATTTTGGTACGAATCAGGATTTACCTTTTGGTAAGGTTGAAAAGATTGATTTAGAGACTGATTGACCTGATTTGAAGAATTATTTGGGTAGGGTCCTTGGTTCCATGAAAAATTTGGATGATTTCTCCAACCTGGATTATAAGTGGGTAGAAATGGGTTATTCCCAGGTCTTTGAAACATTGCATTGACTTGTTCATATTCTTCAGGTTGGGGCATGACTCTAGAACATTCCTCAATCACATGGCTTGGTGAATTACACCTTAGACACAAAGATGCTGGTGTTGAGACTTGGTTAACGTGTGATTGTCCCCTAGTTTCTAAAGTTTTAAGTCTTTTAAGTACACCAGCCAACTTAGCTTTGGTAGCAATTGAATTGTCAATTGTATGAACACCCCTAGATGAACTAGGTTTATCGGTCTCTCGGGTGGTTTCCCATTGCATGGTTTTTTCTGCTAAGTCTTATAAAAACTCCCAAGCCTTTTCCTCATCGTTATTCAAAAAATCCCCTTGACATATTGACTCTAACATTATTTTAGTGGGATAGTCTAAACCTTCATAGGCAATTTGACACAATCTCCATTTCTCAATTCCATGGTGTGGGCACTAGGATAAATTTTTTTAAAATCTATCAAAATATTTCCAAAAGGACTCTTTTTCAAGTTGGCAAAATTAATGAATTGTAGTCCTAATTTTAGCAGTTTTATGATTTGGAAAATATTTTTTTAGAAATATAACAACAAAACCCTCCTAATTTTAGCATTATCTTTTAAAGCAAATGTGATAAATCTTAGCCTAATTGAGTCATCAGACAATTGTTAAATTTTCATTAAGGCGCAAACTTCCTCAAATTCCTGAATAAATAAGTATAGATCTTCTATACCAGTGAACCTTGGTAACATAATTATGAAATGCGGTTTAAGTACAAAATTAATACCATTTACCGGTGGTAGACTTATGCATGAAGGTTGGGAAGAGTGGGAAGGATAACATCGATCCCTTAAAGAAACAGTTTGTGAGCCCTCCATTTTTCTTAAAATGGGATCTTTTAGAGTGAAATTCGAAAAATCAAGTTTTCTCACTAATCGGGATGTTTCGTCTCTAGTCCACACTTTTTGCATACACTACTTAGTAAATAAGTAGATAAGCACAAAAAAACAAATTATAATAATTAAAAAAAGTAACAAAAATTACTTCTAAGGTCAACCTAAATAAAATCTAGACAGCTCCTAACTGTTCCAAGTTACACCGCAAGGTCCACCAAATTCGAAATTAATCACACCACTAGCCAGGTAAGTGTAAGAAAGGTGGGAGTCTCTCCGTAGATACGGTGACTAATTGAATAACCACACAATCTTTAGGCATTTACCTTTTGAACCACTTTCCTAGACACCGGTAGTTTGATTAATTTAAAATTCAACCTCCTCTTGGAGTTTCTTGTCCTAATTGAGCTCAAGAGTCCTAGGGGCCAACGTCTACTTGATTTTATTAGTTCATGGTTATGCAAAATGCAAATTGGGTTGTTTGTGGGCCAAGGAAGGTTGATGAAATCCCCACCTTATCTTGTTACAGGTTGTGCCCTTAATGTTAGATTAAATATGAAAATGCACAAATAAAAAAAACTTAAACAAATAAAATGTCCTAAAACTATGTGAATTACAAAAGAAGGAGAAATTTTGACATACTTCAATCCTCCAGCAATCACCACAGCTTATATTTGACAAAAAAATAAAAAAATAAAAACCTAACAGGATGTGCTCTAAGTGAGTGAATGCATGATTGTGGCAATTAGTTTTCTAACTAACAAAAGAAAAACTAAGCTACTAATTTATTTATTTTGTTTTGTTTTTGAGTTAAAATACAAAATGTCAGGAAAAGTGCAGCAATAATCTTGTATTTCCGCACCGTTGATCCACTTCGATAATATTGAAAAAAAATATTAGAAGAGAAAAAAAAATCAAATAAATAAAAATTAAGGAATATAAAATTAAGTCTAGACCCCGGTAACGGCGCCAAAAACTTGATGTGATAAAAATATGTACTGCAAGTGCACAGCATCTATTGTAGATTTGGCAAGTGCAGGTCGAACCACACAGACTAGATTAATTCTTTAATATATCCTTAATTAATATTTTAGGTAAATTAGAAACGAAAATGATGGAGAAGATTCATTAACTAAATTATGCAAACTATTAATTAATAACGAAAATTATTAATTAGAAAAGATACCTAGAAATCAGAATCCACCAAATATTAACATAATAAATAATTTCTTATTTTCTAAATTAATTCAAAAATTATTTTCCCTTCCCTTTAAAAATAATGATTCATATAATTAATATGGGCAAGTATAAGTTATAAAAAATTCACAGATTAACTATAACTTATCAAAACCTCGCAATCAATATAAGAATCATATGCAACTTACGCGGAGGAAAATATGAAGGCGAAAATAATTAGGCATTAATTTCGTAACGGAAAGAGAATATTATTATGAAATACCTAATTTCATCATCATCCTAGGTATTAGAAATTTAGCTAGCCATGGAATTTTAAAAAAATAATATTAGTACTATTATTTGCATGAAATAAGAATAATTATTAAAAGAGAATTTCTATTATATCAATAAAAGAAAGATACAAATACTCCCTGACAGTAGTTCCATACGTGATTAGAATAAGAGAAAAGACAAACTCTGAATATCTTACTCTCTTCTACACTAGTGAAAAACTAAGAAAAAAAATATAACAAGTGGTGTCATTCTCTCTAAAACAAGAGGCCTATTTATAGGGAGAATACATTTGTGCCTTAATTTAGGTTCATTGAACTTGGATAATTTTATTCCCTTTTTTTCTCCTCTTTCCTTCTTGACTTCCATCTCTATACGGTAATCCTCCAAGAGTCTTTTTTCATATTAAAAAGTTAGATATAAATCCTTTATTTGCTCACTAAGAAAAATAAATGTTATTTCCTACAAAACAAAATAAAATTTATTAGTTAAATTAAATCAACATAAAAATAATAAATATGGGAATATTAAAATGTAATAATTATGTGTCTATCAGTGAGTATAAAGTATTACTTATTTAAAACTTGCTGAGCTTTCTGTAGCTAGTCCTTGCAAATATTCTTCTCCATTTACAGTCAGGAATTATGTACCCGGTAGTTTCAGTACCTGTGGATAGGAAAGCTTAATTTTATTAAGACATGGTTATCCTTTTTGAAGACTCTGATGTAATAGTTAACTAAATTTGAGATCTATGTAATTATATGTTAAGTTGTGTAATATATTATTAGTTTTTATACATTGTTTAGTTTTACCTTTCAAAAGAAAATAGAAAAGAGCATAGTATCTATATGAACTATACATCTGAATGAGGGTATTGAATGATCTTGGGAGTTCTGTACAAATTGAGGTTGCACCCCTCGGTTCCAGGAACAATCTTATCATTCATACTGTGAATGTCATATAGATAAGGACTATTGATATGAAAGAAATATCCGTGAGATTATAAATCTATACATCCAAGTGAGGGTATCCATACATAGTAATTGTTCTGACGAGAACTACTATCTGTGATGGAATACAATGAATTTTGGATTTATAGAAGTTATTGTCTTATGGAATGTTTATGTGAGCACCAAATCTGCTACAAGGAATGTAGAGAATTTGGGGGCGTCACAGATAAACTCCTTTTTTAAGAAGGTGGCGTGTTTTGCAATAAACATCTGTTGATCAGTAGGATTATAAAAATAATACCCAAAACTTTCTTTAGGATATCCCATAAATTTTCACTTATCAAATCTTATCTTAAGCTTATAGTTTTGAAGTCCCTTTAGATACACCATTTAATTATGGTGTACCATGAGGGGTCCATTGTAAGAGAATACCATTATCTTTGAGACAATCTAGAAACTCATTGCTCAAGTATTCACCTTCTCGGTCCGATTGAAGAATTTTAATACTCTTACCTGTTTGTTTCTCTACACCACTTTTGAATTCTTTAAAATTTTCAAATGATTCAGACTTGTATTTCATCAAATACACATATTTAAATCTTAAATAATCATCAGTGAATGTAATAAAATATGAATACCTCCTCTAATATGTGTTTTCATAGGTCCACACACATCACTTTGTACTAACTCTAACAACCCTATGTCCACTAAATGGAGATTTAGTCATCTTACCCATAAGATAAGATCCACAAGTTGGATATGATTCATAATCAAATGGCTCTAAAAGCCCATCTTTATGCCAATTGTTTAGTCTTGTTTCATTAATATGGCCAAGTCTACAATGCCACACGAAAGTATAATTCACATCATCTCTTTTCCTTTTATTAGTGTGTTCAATTTGTAAAATGTTTTCATGTAAGTCAAGAATATAAAGTCCATCAAGTAATCTACCAGTTCCAAACAAAACATCATTATTATAAATAGAACAACCATTGTTCTTTATTATATTGATAAAACCTTCCTTGTCTAATAATGGAACATAAATAATGTTTCTATTAAGAATTGGAACATAGTAATAATTTACTAAATTAATAAACTCGATCGTAGACAATGCTAAATTATAAATTTCTATGGCTAATGCAGCAATCTTTGCTCCATTCCCCACATGCAGGATTATTTCTCCTTTGTTCAGCTTTTTACTTATGCTTAGGCCCTACATAAAATTGCATATATGAGGTCCACATCTGGTATCTAATACACAACTAGTACTTTGACTTACAGAAAGATTTATTTCAAACATGAATAAACCTATATCTATAACTGAAGCTTCACTAAGTTTCTTTTGCTTAGCCTCTGCAAGATACTCCTTACATTTTCTCTTCCAGTATCTTAGCTTGCTGCAGTGAAAGCAAACTCCTTTGCTAACAGCATCAGCTTTCTTTTTATCCTTGGTTTGGACCTTTCCTTTTGCCTTCTTCTTTTTCTTCTTTTTAGAAGAACCATTGGTCCTCCTCCTTTTCTTGGAAGACTCATCTACAAGTAAGACTTGGTCTTTCTTCGCTAGAAAGTGATTTTTCGTAGTTTTCAACATGTTAAGCAATTCAGACATGCTGACATCTAGTTATTCATGTGAAAATTCACAACAAATTATGAAAAAAAAATGGGAGTGACTGTAAGATCAAATCCTAGCTCAACTATCCATCAATGACACAACTCAGCTATCCTAATTATTCAATCAAATTGATCATTTTGAGGACATGGGTTTGTACTATAGTGTCATCGATTATTCTAGATCGGAAGATCTCTTTGGAAAGTAGGTGCATCAATTTTCTCGTGTTGATGTTATAACTCGTTATTTATGGAAACCAACATGATTCACCGAGCCACATGTGCATCATCTTGCCACTTTTTTAAACTGGGAATCTCTTCCTCAGAGGCATTGTCTGCAACAGTTGCAGGGACTAACGAATTAAGGACATAAGATAATTTTTCAGCAGTGAGAACAATTCTTAAATTTCTTAATCAATCTGTATAATTCGGCCGGTTAACTTATTAACATCCAATATGCTCCTCGTGTGATAGTGAATTAGACATAGTAAAATTTTGTAAATGAAATTTTAATAACAATATTAGCATGCATTCATTTTAGTAATCACTAAATTAATTAGGTTTTTATTAAATGGTCTCCCACTATTTTATTAAACTATATGACCCCCCATAAATAGTTCGAAAAATCTAGTTAAAATTCGCTAGTGAGATCAAGGATCCTATTTCATAAATATAGCCTTGTGTGTGCGCAACAAACTATAGGTTTATGCAATAGGTAGATAACTTTTGTCAATTACATCCAATGTAACTACTTTTTCTTTTACCTCTTAGATTATAATGGTCATGTGTGTGCACATCCAAACCAAAATTATCAAAGTTAAGTTCAACCTAGCACTTCCATATAAGTGAAGAGAAAAATACAATTTTTATGTGTGCAGAACAAAACATGTATTGTTCAATTCCTTATAAACATCTGATGTAATAAAGCAACATCTCCAATACTTAATATAAGTTTTGTGTGTGCACAAAAAATTCATTTTAAATACTTAATACTTTATTGCTTCATCATGCTAGGAGGCTACATCCGACATTCTTAATGTGCTTGAATGTTACAACTTAATATTTTCTTCTTGAGGGTCTTTGTTATTAATGGTTTCATCTTATTAAGCGCACATGCAAATATATAAATAAATACGCATCATATTAAACATACATAGTATGTATATATATATATATATATATATATATATATATATATATATATATATATATATATATATATATATATATATATATAAAACTAGTATGCACATATAGAATACTATATTCTACTTAGGATGATTATGGACTTGATTCTAGTTTGGTTTGCTCGAACTACCAAGTGAACCAAAAGGTCAAACCTAGGGTGCAAGAATAAAACACGAACATAACTATTACATTCAACCCATGCTCCATTACAAATGGGTCTTCATTGTTTATGCTCTCCAGCTCTAATTTACTAAGTAATTCTACTAAATCCTATTATAATATATCTTACAATAAAATAGAAACCCTTGATCAACAGTCAAGGGGAAGTACATAGAAGGGAGGTAGAATTTACACCAAAAAATTAGATAGGTGAGGTACGCATACCCCATTTATAAAAGGTTAAAAGTAATATGCCCTCAAGCCAATCACATTGGATGTGATAAGCATTTACTTTGTAATCTTGTTCATTTATTAATAAAATAATTTATTTAATTAAAAGCATTCTTTATCCATGTTTAATTTGTGACGCCCCCAAATTCGGATGCCTGAAACCCGAACTCGGTGCTTCACGATACCATTTCTATGAGCGGAATAATATTAATAATAATAACAATAATATAGATTTATCAAATTTAATTTACATATTATCAGAGTTTCCCAAATCCAAAGTACGAAACCTTCAACATTCATTATATGATAATAATAATATCTATCATCCATATCCTAATAAAGTTTGATTATTACAAAAGATAGCATAAACAGTCATTCAGCAACTTTTCATTTCCCTTTATTCTTGGCAGATCCTTCGGGTTGCTCATCCTTAGCTGAAAATATTTAAATTAAAGCAAGGATGAGCATTTGAGTGCCCAGCAAGTAATAGCAACAATAATAGTTAACTGAATGAATTAAATGTTTTCTTGGAAGGATACTTCTACAACGAAGCAACAGTTGTGAAGTAAGCTGAACCAATAAATAACAACATATCATTTTTATTTCAAATTTTTAGAAACTACGTATTGACTATAAATGAGGATCAATTAACAGACTATGAACATTGTTTTCTATTTTTGAAAGGGTTAAACAGAAATTCATCTGTAAACCGTCATAACTTACGGGCACGGGGGTGATCTGCCCGTTATGCCCTGTATTGATCAATACTACATTGCTAGAACAATATTATCGTTCATCCTTTGTCCGCCTTAGCGCATAAAAATTTCCCATGATTGGGATGTTCATGACAGTCTTGAATCCATACCAAAATAATTCGGTTGGATAAGTTTTATCTTGTTCAACAACAACTTTAAATTTTATGTCTAGCTGGATCAAATAGCTTAGACGACTTTTATTTCAACGTATACATACTAGGCAACTATAAGTATGTATCAACATGTGATAAAATATAATGATTATCCAAGTGGGGACACTTGTATAACCATGTTATAGAAATTAACGAACAGAATAAATAACTTGATCAATATTAACAGGATAAAGGAAATTGTACAACAATTATTGCTTAATAGCTTACTTATACAAAATCATTGCATAAGTATATACAAAGGTTGAAATATTTGAACAATTGATATAAATAATTCAGATATTATCTTACGCATGTCCATTGCATAAAGTAAATGCAAAGGGTTAGATACTTGCCTTGTCAGCTGCTTACACAACTTAGATTTATCTTTTCTATCAATCCCTATCATTAAATAGATCATTGGTCTGATTAGAATAACATATCATATCATATAATACTGCTTATTGCAGTCAGCACATTCCTAATCACATTGTCACATAACTTTAACACCATTGAATCACAAATAAACAGTTATCCAGTCATCCTATCTTAGTCCAGATCCATTTCTGAAACATGTTAGTCTACCGACAGCTTTATCGGATAAATATCGAGTCTAAAACTCTATACAGTAGTTCAATATTCATTTGGATAACTTAAACACCCGTCACACTCTTTTTCATGGCCTTATAATAATTTTTAAATAATTATTACCATTTATCATAATTTTGAAATATCAGAATCATTATTAAATGATTTAATAATAAATAATTCTATTATCATTAATATTTAATTAATATTAAGCTATTAATGAAACCATTGCCAAAATATTAAAGTCATTAATAATAACTTAAAATATTTTTAAAACATTTATATTACCCTTAAATGATTTTTAAAACATTTAAAAATCATTATAAAATAATTACCATTAATATTAAATTATTAATGAACTATTTATCTAATTATTAAAAGTTATTAATTATAACTTAGAATATTTTTAATTCATTTATATCCCTTTTTAAATGATTTTTAAATTAATAAAACCATTTTTAAACTATTTATTTAATATAATTATTAAATAAATTTAATATCATTAGGGTTAAATTAATATCATTAATATCAAATTATTAATGAAATTATCCTTTAAATATTAAAATTTATATTTTATAACTTAAAATATCTTTAAACATTTTATCTTCATTTAAAATGATTTTTAAAATATTAAAATCATTTTTGAACTAATTTATTTAATGTAAATATTAAATATCTTTAATATCATTAATAATAATTAATTAATAAATTTTACCTTTAAATATTAAAAGTTATATTTTATAACTTAAAATATTCTTAAATATCTTATTATTATTTAAAATAATTTTTAAAATAATAAAATCATTTTTAAATTATTTATTTAATTCATTTATTAAACAACTTAATTATCATTAATATTAATTTATTAATGAAAATTATCACAAAATATTAAAAGTCATTAAAAATAACTTAAAATATTTTCATATATCATAATATAATTTTTAATGATTTTTCATGTATTTAAATCATTTTTAAATAATTTATTTAATATTATAATTAAATAAATTAAATACTTTTAATATTCCAAAAATATTAAATATTTATGAAATATATCCAAAATAATTAAAATATAATTTTTGGACTTTAAAATAATTTTTAATAATTTATTTTGTATTTTTCAGAATTAAAAACTAATTAATACTAATTATTAAATAAAAATAATTAATTTTCGCAAAAACTGTCGCTAAAGGGCCCTATAGCGACGAAACTGTCGCTATAGGTGTTCTTGAGCTGTCCAGAACCTTCATACCCAGTTACCGAGTGGACTAGTTTGACCAACTTTAAATCTTTGTGTAGTGTGTTTCTGAGAATTACAAAAGTTATATCTTGTAGACAAAGTGCAAGACTACAGGTTCTAACAAACAACACGTTCAAACAACCTAACACAAGCTAGATCTAAGCAACCAAAGTTGCTGTCAGAGCTGTTCTTCATTTACAGAAATGAAGAACAGTTCGAGCAGTCACTTTTAAGCTATTATAACTATCAATCGTGTTGATGATTTTGTGATCTACAAGTTATAATGTGTAGACAACATACCAATGTACATATATATATATATATATATATATATATATATATATATATATATATATATATCATAACATCAACAAAATAACAACAAATTAAGCAGGTACAAGCCGGTCAAACCTTGTTAGAAAAATTGTTCAAAAATTTCTGGGTTTTCCCCAGAAAATGCAGTCACGGCCGTTTGTCCTACTTTGACCGGCCACTGTAGTCAGATTACTTGTTGTTTAGGAGATTATAAGGCATAATATTAAAGTACTAATACCAGTCTATAATCTGGTTACAAAAACAAACACATAACATCATCAAGCAGTTAGATCTAAGCCCGCAAAGAACCTATCAGAGGCTTCTGGGTTGTTCTGGGTTTTTTCCAGATTTTGAAAGTCATGGCCGGACAACGAGGTTTGACCGCCCATAACTTTCATTCTGAGCATGATTTGAGCTATCTATCTGTTCCAGATTACAGACAACATAACATACTACAAGTATCAACCTTTAAAACACAAAACCCAATTACAGAAATGGATCTACAAGGTCTGACATTCGTTGTCAGACCATAACATGAAATTTTTCCAAAAATTTGAAAATCATTGATTTGAGCATTTAGATGTTATGGACTTGTAATATATCAATCCAGATCATTAAATTAGACTATAAACAACATCTTTTAACAACAAATTACAAGATCTAACAACAGATCATTGGAAAAAAATTATGGTTAGGATTTATACCTTTGATGAACAAATTTATCATTTTTTGTTGCTGATTTGATTATGGTGTTAGTGGAGATTGATAATGGGACTATAATGCTAGATAATTTCGGAGGTGTGGTGCTTGAGAGAGTTGAGTAAGGTTTTTGCACAAATTTAGTGAACAAAATGCAATTTCTCTCTCCAATCCATATATATAGACAATTAGATACATATATGGGCTGACCTAGAGATGATTTGCTGTCATTTGAAGGTCAAGGGAGTTGTTGGTTTGGTAAACCACTCAAAATTTATCTAGATTTGCAAGCAAGCTTCTTAAAGAATTAAAAAGGGCATAAAATACATTTAATAATTCAATTTTAATGGCCAAAAATGAAACTTGACAAATCCTTAGGGTTTGACCTTTAGGGTTTAACCCTAATGTTTAGCAAAAAGCAAAAATACAATTTAGCAACTAGGATTTGTAAAATTATAAACTAAATTTAGTTTCCAAAATTTGAAAAATTAAAATTATTAATTAGAATAAATTAATAATTTTATTATACAGGAACATTAGGGTATTATAACATAATTAACTTTGCTATTTAAACAATTAGTGTTTAAAATTAGCAATTAGGGTTCCAAGAAATATCGGTTAGAGTTTTAATTTCGCGATTAAGGTTTCGATTTCAAATTTAGGGTTTTAATCATTATGGTCTTAAATCACTAATTAGGTTTATTTAAATTAGCGATATAAAACCTATTCTACCTGACATTAATCACTGTAACACAATTCTTGACAGATCAAACCTCCGGTCTAGGTTTCCGGATTAAGGTTTAATAGAAATTCATATAATTAGGGTTTCCTAATTAGCATAACACGAAGTAACACATAACACATATCATATAACACATATATTAAATAATCTTAAATTTCCCATTTAAATTGATAAATAGGATTAAATCAATTAATGCTAGGGTTTGATCAATATACCATAATTGACCAACCATCAACAGTACGTTTTTACATTACATATTTATAGCACTGAAAAATCAAAATATTATAACATTATAATATTATTATCATTTCTTGATCAAAACCCAGAATTAGGGTTTGGATTCCATATCTGATTTTATCTGCCATAATTAACCTTATAATTAAGTAAAAATAATTTACTTAATAACCTGAACAAAATTCATATAATAAAATAATTATTCTAATTATTCTAAAATCATTTCTTATATTATTTAAATAATATATACCTATATTTTCATGGAAAAATAATTAATAAAACATTGCTAATATGAAATCAATTATTATAAGAATATAATTGGTAATAATCAATATTTCTAAAAAATAAATTTATTTGCAATAATTAATGTAATAAATAAATTTTATTTATCACACATATAATTATAATTACATATTACCTTGGCACATATCATCCATATTTATTTTAATAAATAAAAAAAAATTATACACAAAATTTATGATTTATTTTTATAGAAAATATCGGGTTGTCACATAATTAATTGAATTAAATAAATGTGATAAACCCATAGTTTTGGAGCAATATTTTTAGAATCATGATATTGATCATGCTAATGAGATCTAAATTCTAGATAGCTCAAAACTAAAATGTTCCTAATCTTTGGATCACTAATGTGGGGTTACTGATTACAGATAGATTAGTACATACTATGCTTGCTCTGTTGGAGATGATGATTGATCTCATAATTATTTCTGTGGAGACACTAAAGTAAGTATGTAGGTGTTTATTGAAGAATAAGTTTATTGAACGTGGCTCGCTTAAAAGAACACCTAATGGAGTTTTACTTGTCTGACAATAAGAGTTCTTATAGTGATAGTAGTACAAGTGATCCTTGGACTTAAGATCATCATAGGACCTTATGTATTCTGAGTTATACTTTGTCATATTCTTTAATACGTCAAAGTATATTATAGGGAATGTTCGGGTATAATAAAGTGTACATGGAGGTAGGTGAATGATCAACAAATGATCTACCATTTTCGATAAAGGAAGAGAATGTCATATGCGATTCGATAAATGATAACTCGAAAATCTTTGGCCAAGGTGAATGGAAATTAGAAAGGAGTTTCTAATTTACATTAATCATAGTTGTGAATTTTATGAATCGAAATGCATACATGATTTAATAAAAAAGACTTGTCAGTAATTCCATATTTTATGTTTAATCGAGACATTGTATGGTAGAAGGATTGAATTGCACGGTAACTATTCATGTACGAAATAGGTTCTTTGTGATTAAATGTTGATTTCATATTATCCAGATAGTCATGATACACTAACGTAAGGTGTCAATCTTGATGTAGAATAAATATTATTTATTTATATTTGAATTAACGGAGTTTAATTCATTATAAATAATATTAGAATGATTCTAAGTTATTTATTCTACTTATCAACTTAATATTGAACCTAAAGGATCATATCTCAAAAAGAGAAATATAATTTTAGAAGTAATTTTTAAGAGCCTAATTTTTTTTTAATAAAGTTGAGTTTTCTATAAATATCATTTTTAAATAGTATGGAATGAATTTGATATAATGTTATAGTTGTGGGTAATATTTATAAATTTTACAAAGTACGCAAGTTGTTGTATAATATTCGATTGGTCAAGGAATATTTGTTTTATCAGGGAATATTCATATAACGGCACAATCATTGGTGGTCCCCGCAACGAAATTATTGTCGGATTAAGAAAACGACAAAAATATTTTATGAAAATAACGGCGAAAGTTTTACCGTTAATACTGTTGAGCTAATCGGTAGTAAAAGTACAGTAATACGCGTGGTTGAATAGTAGCACACGGTATTAATTATTGATGCTTATGTGATAAGTCACTCAGTTTTGTTTTATTAGTATTATTAATGTAATAAAATAGAAAATTTTTGATATAAAACAGAATACTTTTATAAAGTTATTCTATAAATAGAATATATTATATTTTATTATGCATAGTGTTGCATAGTGCCTACATAGTATTTTGCATAGTAAAATCTTTTTATATAAAGCAGAATACTTTTATAAAGTTATTCGTTTTATTAGATTATAAATAGAATATATTATATTTTATTTAAAAGATTTTGCTTTAAATATGGATCGTCCGATTAAAATTAAATCAATCTGAACCGGTCATGAATTAGTTACTATGTAGTCCATTCTTCTGTAAATAGAAGCTCATTCCTTCATTATTTCTTACGAATTCACTGAAACTCTAGAGAGAGAAATTATAGAGAGAAAGAAGAAAAGTATTCTGCTACTTCACTACTCCTATATCCAGTACTCTTCTTCTTAAGGTAAGGGATATTATTTCTTTTGTATTCATGAAGAGAACTTCTGTTATTCCATTATTTAATATTCTGTTGGAATAACCTGTATATGCGGGCGCGCTACCCTATACTTGGTGAAATTCTTCTGTTATTTCATTCTTTATTATTTTGTTGGAATATCATGTCTGTGCGTTTTACGCCGGACCTGGTTCCGTCTTTATTATTTTGTTGGAATATCATGTCTGTGTATTTTACGCCGGACCTGGTTCCGTCTTTATTATTCTGTTGGAATATCCTGTCGGTGCGTTTACGCCGGACCTGGTTCCATTATTTATTATTCTGTCGGAATATCCTGTCGGTGCGTTTACGCATGACCTGGTTCCATTATTTATTTTTTTGTTGGAATAACCTGTCTGTGAGGTCTATCACATGCTTGGTGAATTCTTTTGTTATTCCATTCTTTATTATACTCAGTTAGTTAAAGTTTTGGCTTTTACACTCCATGAAATTAGTAGAATATCTTTGATATTTGCGCTTCATCCAGTATCTTTTCATGAAAATATTCTTCTGAGCATTCTTAAATTTTACTCTACAAAGTAGTATCATGTTGACAATTTGGACGTTGTTGGTTTCTGGATAAATTAATTCTTGAACTTGTTTTATTGAATTCTTATATCATTGTCATCATCCTCATGTTTATATTTTATTGAAAGTTATCTGTGGCATGTAGTGCATAGATGGACTTGGTATGATTATAACCAGGGATTATTCGGTGTAATCATGACCGTAATATTACAAATGATGTGATAAAAGTCCTCATTGGCCCGTAGTGCATTGATGGACAGTTGTTGGCATGATCATGACCATTGATGAATACACAAATATCCTTGGCCCGTAGTGCATGGATAATTTATGGTCGTGATACTAATGAATATCCTTGGCCGTAGTACAGGGATAATGTGGATTATTTATTAAGCTGAGTCTCAGCAAAAAAAGTAATGAAAAACTTTTTAAATCATAAAAGATAGTAGATGTTATTCTCTACTTGACTCTTTTAATGGATAGCTTGTTCCGCTGTAGTTAAACTTGATGTTTGTTATATTTTATCAGTTTAACACTGTTGAAGGCTAACGATAATTTATTCTGCATTATCTTAGTCATAATATTTCTTACTGGGCTAGTTGAGCTCGCCCTTTTGCTTTCATTGCTCTCTTCAGGAAATGAGAACGTAGCGGGGACTAGTCGGGGAACAGAGTGACGGTTCAAATGATAGCATTAGTAGTCCTCACTATTCTATAAAATAGTATGAAAATAAATGTATTGAGGACTTATTTTGAGTTTGAATACTGGTTAGAAGAAAGTGTTGTATTAAAACTCACAGCTTATGTTTTGTCGTATTTTACACGACAGTTGTATAATTAAGTTTTATTTGTATTTTGTACCATGTATTTGACGACTCAGAATAGGTGATGTATACCTATTTTGGGGGCGTCACAGTTGGTATCAAAGCTTAGGGATATGATCCCTGGCTGAGATGTGAGATAAGAACTAGGAGGGGAGAAATGGGGAATTCTTTCGCTAGTATGACCTACCTAAGTTTATTTGGTATTTATATGGTCGGTCAGAGTATAGGGATATTATGTTACATGTCAATTAACCTTTATTTTGTGGCAATATCTGAAAATGACATCCGAGAATGTTGAGAATAGCAATGGAGCACAGGAGACCGTTGAGGTTCCACATATCAAAATGTGCATCAGGAAGGCGACAATCCTCATGCAAATAACAATACTGACCAAATGATGAATGATGGAATGTTCAGAGGCTTTATGTAATTTATACAACATCAGGCGAGAGAGGCTCCTGTCCAAAATGTAGGTGGAAACACTGAAAACTCTCGGACGGTCACCGCTAAGCAGTTCAAGGAGCTGGGACCACCAGAGTTTATTGGAGAGCCAAAACCACTTAAGGCGGAAACGTGGATCAAGCAGATCACTGAGATATTTGATGTCTTGGGATGCGTCAAGGAGCAAAAGGTTCCCTTTGCCACCTTTATGTTGCGAGGAGAGACAGATTACTGATGGGAATCGGTAAAGCTTACTCAACCTGCCGCATTGAAGATGTCTTGGGAAAAGTTTCAAGAACTGTTCAATGAGAAGTACTTTCCCAAAAGTATTTGTCACATGAAGGAGGTAGAGTTCATCAAGTTGGAGCAGAATAATATGATCATGTCGCAGTACAAAGTTAAGTTTGCCGAGTTGTCCCGGTTTGCGTCCCACTTAGTTGATAATGAGGAAAGAATGACGCGGATGTTTTTAAGAGGTTTGAAACTGGAGATACGTCAATATCTTATTTCTCATAAACTGTGTTTGTATTCAGATGTTGTAAATAGGGCTCGGTTATTAGAGCGCGATAATGAGTCAATGCAACCAAGAGAAAGCAGCCGGCAGAATGAAAATACCAGTGGTAACAGCCATCGAAGCGGTGACAACAAACGTGGAGGGAATCAACATGCCAGAAATGGTAACCACTTTGGTGGTAATCATGGCCAAGGAAATAAAAGTGGACATTTCAAGAAGAGAAAATTCAACAATGTTGGAAAGACGTCATCACCAACACCCGTTGTTAAGGAAGGAGAACGACCACCTATCATATGCTTCAAATGCGGAGGGGAGGGACATATCAGTCCAAACTGTGTGATGCCATCCAAAGCGTGTTATAATTGTGGAAGAGAAGGTCACCTATCCCGATTTTGTCGTGCACTAAAGACAAGTCCAGTTGGAACGGTGACACAAAATACCGTCCCAAACAAGTCAAAACCAGTAGTTCAAGGGAGAGCGTTTGTTGTGACCTCCCAAAAAGTAAGGAAACCGAACGAGGTCATCATGGGTAAGCTTATCATAAACTCTAGCGAAGTCTATACCTTATTTGATACCGGTCTTACCCATTCTTTTATTTCTCCTACTTGAGCTCAACGATTAAATTTGACTCCGGAGAAATTAGACTTTGACTTATCTATGAAAACTCCGTTGGGAGAAACCTTCATTACATTCATTGTTTATAAGTCTTGTTTGGTTTAAATCGGTACCCTCACATTACCTGTCGATCTTATTTCATTTAAAATACTTGCATTTGATGTGATTCTAGGGATTGATTGGTTAACTACTCATCATGCTAAAATTAATTATTTTCGTAAGGTTGTTAGCTTTCATATTCCTAATCAACCTATTATGCGAATTCAAGCGACCAAACCATTAAAATCAATCACTATCATCTCAGGCCATAAAGCTATTCGTTTATTAAAAAATGGATGTCAAGTTTTTTTAACTCATGTCATGGATCTAAACAAAAATATGTCAGTTTTGAATGATATTTCTATTATTAATGAATTTCATGATGTATTCCCTAAAGAACTTCCTGGCCTGCCCCTAGAGCGTGAAATTGAATTTTGTATTGACCTTGAACCCGGTACAAAATCCATTTTCAAAGCCCCATATCTGATGGCTCCTATTGAACTTCAGGAGTTAAAGACCCAATTGCAGGAATTGTTAGATATCGGTTTCATTCGACCTAGTACTTCTCCTTGGGGTGCTCCTGTTCTATTCGTGAAGAAGAAAGATGGAATTATACGACTTTGTATTGATTATCGGGAGTTGAATCATGTCACCATCAAAAATAAGTACCTGTTGCCTCGCATTGATGACATGTTTGACCAGTTGCAAGGAGCATAATTCTTTTCAAAGATCGATCTTCGTTGTGGATATCATCAGCTGAAGGTTAGAACTCAGGATATTCCAAAGACTGCCTTCAGAACTCAGTACGGGCATTATGAATTCTTAGTCATGTCTTTTAGATTGACTAATGCTTCTGCTGCCTTCATGGATATGATGAACCGAGTATTCAAGGAATATTTGGATCACTTTGTAGTCGTCTTTATTAATGACGCCCTTATTTATTCTAAAAGCCGTGAAGATCATGAGCAACACTTGAGGCTAATACTCCAAAAGCTTCGTGAAAATAAGCTTTATGCCAAGTTAAAGAAATACGAGTTCTAACTAGAGGAAGTAGCATTTCTTGGGCACGTAGTATCAAGTCATGGAATATCTATTGACCCAGCAAAGATTGAAGGTATTCAAAGCTGGGAGCAACCTAAATCAGTGACCAAAGTACGTAGCTTTCTCGGCTTAACTGGTTATTATCAGAGATTCATTGAAGGGTTTTCCCGAATCGCTACTCTATTAACTCAGCTGACTCGAAAAGATACAAAATTCGGTTGGAGCGAAGAATGTGAGAAGAGTTTTCAAGAACTCAAGTGGAGACTCATTTCAGCATCTGTTCTGACAATACCATCTGGCTCGGAGGGATTTGTCATCTACAGTGATGCTTCGAGCAAAGGGTTAGGATGTGTTCTCATGCAACATGGAAAAGTCATAGCCTATGTCTCTCGGCAACTCAAAGAATATGAGAGGAATTATCCTACTCATGATCTAGAGTTGGCAGCTGTTGTCTTCGCACTTAAAATTTGGAGGCATTACTTATATGGGGAGAAAGTGCAGATCTTTACGGATCATAAAAGCCTCAAATATTTCTTCACCCAAAAGGAACTTAACATACGGCAACGACGTTGGCTTAAACTGTTGAAAGATTATGATCATACCCTCCAATACCATCCTGGAAAAGCGAACGTGGTAGCTGACGCATTGAGTAGAAGATCATATGTGGGTACGAGTGCGATATTATCAATGCAAAGGCCTATTTTGTGTGACTTGCAAAGGTTGGAGATAGAGTTAAAGACTCCGGGGACCCATGTGATGATGACAAATATACAAGTAAAACTGACTTTAATTGATAAAGTTAAAGCTGCTCAAGCTACAGACCTGGAGCTGATGCGTATGAGGAAGAAAGTGTAAGAAGGTGTTATGTCGGAAGCAAAAATCGATGAGGAAGGAATACTTCAAGTCAACTCCAGACTTTGTGTTCCTAACGACCCTGATTTATAGTATAACATCATGATGGAGGTGCACAACACACCGTTTGTAATCCATCCTAGGAGTACCAAAATGTATCATGATCTTCGACATACATTTTGGTGGGGCAATATGAAGAGAGAGATAGCGCTATTTCTCTCAAGGTGTCTAACGTGTCAACGAGTCAAGGCGGAGCATCAAGTATCAAAAGGTCCATTGCAACCACTTGAAATTCCAGAATGGAAGTGGGAGCACATTACCATGGATTTTGTCACCGGTCTTCCAAATGTTTCTCAAGGTATAGATGTGATTTGGGTCATTGTTGATAGATTGACAAAGTCGGCTCATTTCTTACCTATACGAGAAACTTATACACTTGAACGTCTTGCTCGTATGTACATAAACAAGATTGTAAGATTGCATTGTATGCCAGTATCCATAGTTTATGATCGAGACCCAAGATTCACTTCACGATTTTGGGTTAGTTTGCAGAAAGCTATAGGCACGGATTTACGATTTAGTTCGGCATATCATCCTCAAATGGACGGGCAGTTAGAGAGGACTATTCAAACTCTTGAAGATCTATTAAGACTTTGTGTCCTTGATTTCAAGGGATGTTGAGATAAGTTCTTACCATTGGTGGAGTTTTCCTATAACAACAGCTATCAAGCAGTATTGGCATGGCTCCATTCGAAGCGTTGTATGGAAGAAAGTGTTGTTCTCCAGTATGTTGGGATGAGGTGGGTGAAACAATATTGTTGGGACCGGAGTTGGTACGTATGACTACGAAAAAGATTCGAACGATCCGGCAACGTATAAAAATCTCACAAGATCGACAAAAGAGTTACGCTGATCTTCATCGAAAGGACATGAAATTCGATATTGGAGATCATGTGTTGTTATGTGTTGCTCCATGAAAAGGAGTTACGAGATTTGGAAAGAGAGGAAAGCTTCAATCCTCGATTCATTGGCCCATTTTTAATCCTTGATCGAGTAGGAACTATGGCCTATAGACTCGTTTTACCGCCAAGTATGTCTCGTGTTCATAACGTTTTTCACATATCTATGTTACATAAATATCTGAAAGACCCGCACCACATTATTGAGTTATAACCGGACGAAATAGCAGAAGATTTGACGTATGAAGAGGTTCCTGTTCAAATCTTGGATAAGAAGGATCATGTTCTACGCTCCAAGGTTATACCTCAAGTCAAAGTTTTGTGGAGGAACCATGATGTTGAGGAAATGACCTGAGAGTTAGAATCTGAAATGAAATTAAGGTATCCTTACCTCTTCGACATATCAGGTACGTACCCTAATTTCGAGGGTAAAATTTCATAAGAAGGGGAGGTTGTAAGACCCCAATTTTTTTTTAATAAAGATGAGTTTTCTATAAATGTCATTTTTAAATATTATGGAATGAATTTGATATAATGTTATAGTTGTTGGTAATATTTATAAATTTTGCAAAGTACGCAAGTTGTTGTATAATATTCGATTGGTCAAGGAATATTCGTTTTATCAGAGAATATTCGTACAACGGCACAATAATTGGTGGACCCCGCAACGAAATTATTGTCGGATTGAGAAAATGACAAAAATATTTTATGAGAATAACGGCGGAAGTTTAACCGTTAATACTGTTGAACTACTCGGTAGTAAAAGTACAGTAATATGCGTTGTTGCATAGTAGCACACGGTATTGATTATTGATGCTTATGTGATAAGTCACTCAGTTTTGTTTTATTAGTATTATTAATGTAATAAAATAGAAAAGCTTTTTATATAAAACAGAATACTTTTATAAAGTTATTCTATAAATAGAATATATTATATTTTATGATGCATAGTGTTGCATAATGCCTGCATAGTGTTTTTGCATAGTAAAATCTTTTTATATAAAATAGAATACTTTTATAAAGTTATTTGTTTTATTAGATTGTAAATAGAATATATTATATTTTATTTAAAAGATTTTGCTTTAAATATGGATTGTCCGATTAAAAGTAAATCAATCTGGACCGTTCATAAATTAGTTACTATGCAGTCCATTCTTCTATACATAGAAGCTCATTCCTTCATTATTTCTTACGAATTCACTGAAACTCTAGAGAGAGAAATTATAGAGAGAAAGAAGAAAAGTATTCTGCTACTTCACTACTCCTATATCCAGTACTCTTCTTCTTAAGGTAAGGGGTATTATTTCTTTTGTATTCATGAAAAGAACTTCTGTTATTCCATTATTTATTATTCTGTTAGAATAACCTGTGTGCGCGGGCTACCCTATACTTGGTGAAATTCTTCTGTTATTTCATTCTTTATTATTCTGTTGGAATATACTTTCTGTGCGTTTTACGCCGGACCTGGTTCCGTCTTTATTATTCTGTTGGAATATCCTGTCTGTACGTTTCTGTTGGAATATCCTGTCTGTGAATTTTACGCCGGACCTGGTTCCGTCTTTATTATTCTGTTGGAATATCATGTCTGTGCGTTTTACGCCGGACCTAGTTTCGTCTTTATTATTCTGTTGGAATATCTTGTCGGTGCGTTTACGCCAGACCTGGTTCCATTATTTATTATTCTATCGGAATATCCTGTCAGTGCGTTTACGCATGACCTAGTTCCATTATTTATTTTTCTGTTGGAATAACCTGTCTGTGCGGTCTATCGCATGCTTGGTGAATTCTTTTGTTATTCTATTATTTATTATACTCAGTTGGTTAAAGTTTTGGCTTTTATACTCCATGAAATTAGTGGAATATCTTTGATATTTGCGCTTCATCCAGTATCTTTTCATGGAAATATTCTTCTGAGCATTCTTAAATTTTACTCTACAAAGCAGTATCATGTTGACAATTTGGACGTTGTTGGTTCCTGGATAAATTAATTCTTGAACTTGTTTTATTGAATTCTTATATCATTGTCATCATCCTCATGTTTATATTTTGTTGAAAGTCATCTGTGTCATGTAGTGCATAGATGGACTTGGTATGATTATAACCAGGGATTATTCGGTGTAATCATGACCGTAATGTTACAAATGATGCGATAAAAGTCCTCATTGGCCCGTAGTGTATTGATGGACAGTTGTTGGCATGATCATGACCATTGATGAATACACAAATATCCTTGGCCCGTAGTGCATGGATAATTTGTGGTCGTGATACTAATGAATATCATTGGCCGTAGTGCAGGGATGATGTGGATTATTTATTAAGCTGAGTCTCAGCGATAAAATTAATGGAAAACTTTTTAAATCATAAAAGATAGTAGATGCTATTCTCTACTTGACTCTTTTAATGGATAGCTTGTTCCGCTGCAGTTAAACTTGATGTTTGTTATATTTTATCAGTTTAACACTGTTGAAGGCTAACAATAATTTATTCTGCATTATCTTAGTCATAATATTTCTTACTGGGCTAGTTGAGCTTACCCTTTTGCTTTCATTGCTCTCTTCAGGAAATGAGAACGTAGCGGGGGGAACGGAGTGACGGTTCAGATGATAGCATTAGTAGTCCTCACTATTCTATGAAATAGTGTGAAAATAAATGTATTGAGGACTTATTTTGAGTTTGAATACTGGTTAGAAGAAAGTGTTGTATTAAAACTCACAGCTTATGTTTTGTCGTATTTTACACGATAGTTGTATAATTTAGTTTTATTTGTATTTTGTACCATGTATTTGACGACTCAGAATATGTGATGTATACCTATTTTGGGTGTGTCACATAATTGGCTTAATAATAATAAATTTAGTATATTTAATTTATTGATGGAATAAATTAAGTAGCTTAATATTTATAATTAAGTATTTAGAGAAATACTAAATTATAAATTTATAAGAGTAATGTTATGAATTTAATGACTCACTAATAGATTTAACTTCAGACAAAGCAACATAGCGAGGAACAAATTGAACCTAGATTTTTGCTATAGGTAAGATAAACAAACAATAAAGAATCTAAATTTCATGACTCACAAATAGATTCAACTTAAGACAAAACAACATAGCGAGGAACTAATTGTACTTTATTTATAAGAAGTAAAATTACATTAGTTGTACATAGAAGATAAAATTTTCAAATCCTCAAACATCATAAAGAACCAATAGCAACTCTGAGAGTGCAACTAATCTCATTATTATAATTAAGACACAATGAATAGAGACAAGATGTCTCATTGTTACTATTATTGTAAGCATCACAGTGAAAGGTTGTGAATCTCCTCTTCTTTTTTCAATATGTTAAAAGAAAATCAATAGAACTAAACTGTGTAAAAGCAATGTGGATAGGAACTTCTGGAAGAAAAAATTGACAAAAAATGAGAGGAAGTAAGGAATAACAATAGAATAAAATCATGCATTAATATCTCTACTGCTGTAAAATTGTGTACATAAACAATGGTAAATATTATTTAACAAAAACGGTATATGAATCTCAACTTTGGGGTATACTCTGAATCTCTGATAGAGTAATTAGACTAAAACATTTATCTAGAGTTAGTGCCTTCTAAAATTGGTGACACAAAAAAGTTCGACTTATTTACAATGTAACATATACATATAGTTACATAACATGTATACAACATCTCAACCGTCAATTTCTAACAATGGAAATCCTCATAACCTCCTATAACCCAAAAATTTAGACCTTATTGACTGTGCATAGAAATTGGAGCTAAAAATCATAACTTGGAAATCTACAAAACATCGCAAGACTTTATATCACTATAATCCATGAGAAATATCTGCCATCAAATAAAAAAGTTGCCTACTCTTAATTAATAATATTGTATAAGGTGTGTTGGGATTAACTTATACTTCTGCGGGTTCGATTAATGATAACTACGACAGGATAGTCAGGGGTCTCACTCACCGATGAGCGAGCAGCTGCCCAACTCGCCCCTGCTCGCTCATCGATGAGCTGGCAGGGGTTGTAAGGGGGCAAAGCCCCTAGAAGCTAAGCACAAAGTGCAATTGGGCTTAGTGATTTATTAATAGCCCGATCTTGGGTTTTACAAATGAATTGGGCCTCATGTGTTTGAGCTCATGTTATAACAGCTAGGGTTTATCTAGTTACTATAAAAATTTTATTTGGTGTGTGGATCATTATAAAGTGTGTGTGAGGCATCTTTATGAATACATTAGACAAGCAAGACTAGTCAAATTGGTTAACCTGAGTATATTGTGTGTTCTTACTTTTCCATCTTTCATATAATATATGTGTGATTACAATATTATTCGTTCTTAAATTCTTACATTTGCTATCAGCGCTACGTTTGAGTGTTCTGAGATTGTCAAATTTAAGATGTTGAATATAGGGTCATCATGGATTGAAATTGATAAATTCAACGAAAATAGTTTTGAACTCTGGAAACTAAAGATGGAGGATCTGCTCTTAGATTTCTGAACAATAATTGAAGATCCAAAGCTGATTGTAATCACTCAAAAGAAGAACGTCTTCGACTGAAATGGAGTTGAAGGAGAAACTTGTTGAATGGGAGAAGTTGGATCGGAAGGCTCGTGACCTAATTCGACTCAGCCTTGTTGATAACGTCCTGATTAATATTTATGGGGAGAAGACTGCGAAGGATCTCTAGATGAAATTGGAAGCCTTATATCCAAGTAAGTCCTTAGTTAATAAATTGTTTCTTAGGAACAATTGTATAAACTTCGAATGGATGATGGAAGTTCATTTTTTGCAAACTTACATGAATTTAATACCCTAATTAGTTAGTTGTCATCAATAAGTTGTGATATCAATGATGATGATAAAGTTATTACCTTGCTCTATTCACTGCCTGATTCATGGGATAATCTGATTATTGTGATTGGTAGTGGTACTATATAATTGTCATTTGAGGGGGTTATTTTAGCTTTATTGTTAAAAGATATGTGACGACAGAGTATGGAGAGCTCAACCAAGGAGGCTCTGTTAGTTCGAGGTTAAAATCAGGATAGAAATTCAAAGAGGTTTGGAAACAAGTCCCAATCACGAGGAAGATCTAAGATTACTGATAGGTCAAAAATTAAATGCTGGAAGTATAATGAATTTGGGCATATGAAAAAGGACTGCAAGAACAAGGGTGGTAAATCTGCAAAGGAATAAGGATGAAGCCATTGGAGACTTATACATAGCAGCTGCTTGTGTAGCCCAAACATATGATGATGTCTTGTTTATTGATACAGGAGTTTCATATTATATGACACCTCACAGGGATTGGTTCTGTCAATATGAAGCATTCGATAGAGGTAATGTTATGATGGGTAACGAGGCATCAGTAAGAATTGTTAGTCGTGAAAAGTTGAAGCTTAGGATGTATGATGGTACTGTTAAAATACTTCCGGGAGTTATGCATATTCCTGCTATTAGTAAGAACTTGATATCGGTTAGCACAATGACAGATGGAGGTGTCAATTTCATTTGTGACAAAGACTCATGTAAGATGACTCATGGGTCAATTGTAATAGTGCGTGGTAGAAGACATGGTACCTTATACAAGTTGTTGGGAAGTACCATAAAGGGGAAGTTTGGTGGCTCATTTATTTCTGAGAAAGAAGAAACTGTGGAGAACAGTTCTTCTATGTTGTGGCATCAATGGTTGGGGAATATTAGTGATAAGGGGTTGTCCACTATAGCATTAAAGAAACTGGTAGAAGGGGTTCCAGATTGCTCCATGGAATTCGAATTCTGTGAGCATTGTTTATACAAAAAATAGAATAGAGTCAAGTTTAAGTCTACTGCCACTAGAGCAACTGGAGTATTGGATTTGATACACAGTGATTTGTTTGGAGAAACTCCAGAAGCATCTCTTAGAAAATCAAGGTACTATGTGTCTTTTGTAGATGATTTTCCAAGATATGTTTGGGTTTATTTTATTAGAAGAAAGTCTAAAGCACTTGAAAAATTCTGAAAGTTTAAGGCACTAGTTGAAAATTAATTTAATAGGAAAATAAAGGTTCTTCGAACTGATAACGGTAGAGAGTATTTTTCCAGTTGATTAGTTTTGTGCTAAGTAGAGCATTGCAAGGCAGAATACAAGTCAGATAACACCTCAACAGAATGGTGTGACTGAGAGATTAAATTGGACACTCATAGAGAAGGTGAGGTGTATGCAGAGTTGGGCAGACTTGGAGCCTGAATTATGGGCAGAGGTAGTTGCTACAACATGTTACTTGAACAACCTAACATCTACAACTTCATTGAAAGATCAAACTCTTTTTGAGGTACTTTTCGGGAGGAAACCTACTATATCTCATGTTCGAGTGTTTGGTTGTGATGCATATATGCATATGCCGAAGAAAAAAAGGAAAAAACTTGACTTCAAGTTTGAGAAGTGCAAGTTTATTAGCTACAAGGAAGGTGTCAAGGGATACAAGTTATGGAATCCATAGACTAGAACTATTTTGTACAACAAGGATGTGGTGTTTAGAGAAACATCAAATGACCCAATTATGGATAAGTCTTTTGAATAACTTGATCGTGTGTAGATTGATGTAAGCATGGGAAAGCAGGTGGAGACTAGAAATTCACAATTGGCTGCATATTTTACAAATGATGAACTTGTTGAGTCTGAACATGATGTTTTGCATAATGAGGAAGATGGGGATGATTCAGATGTTGAGGTGGAGGCTAAGGAAGAAGTCACTCCTACATTGAGGAGGTCCACAAGGGTTCAAAGGCGACCAAGCAGGTAATCACTTAGTGTGTATCATACCTTACATGTCACTAGTGATGAACCATGCACAGTTAAGGAGGTGAAGGCCTCGGGGGAGTCAGATCAGTGGGAGTTTGCTATGAATGAGGAGATGCAGTCACTTGATAAGAATCAGACCTCAAGTCTTGTTAAATTTCCCAAGGATCGAAAGGCGATTGGATGCAAATGGGTGTTTAAGAAGAAGACAAGTATAGATAGAAATATAGAGAAGTACAAAGTGCGACTGGTGGCAAAAGGGTATTCTCAAATAGAGGGAATTGACTATAATGAGATCTTTTCTCCAGTAGCAAAGTTGACATCCATCGAGACAGTTCTATTTGTAGCAGCTATTTATGATCTAGAGGTTGAGCAACTAGATGTCAAAATAATGTTCCTTCATGGTGACTTGGAGGAGGAGATTTACATAAATCAACCAGATGATTATGAAATCAAAGGCAAGGAGAATCTGGTATGTAAATTAAAGAAGTCCTTGTATAGGTTTAAGCAATCTCCGAGAATGTGGTATTAAAAGTTTGATTTTTATGTTTTATAACTTGGATTCATGCGGTGTCAAGATGATCACTGTGTTTATGTGAAAAGGTTGGGTGACAATTTTGTTATTCTAACCTTAATGTTGATGATATGTTATTGATTGGAAATTAACAGGAAAATGATCAAGTCTGTAAAAGGTTTGTTGGCATAGTAGTCTGTAAATACGTTTAGCGGATGAATGTTGATCAACATAGAGTACTATAGGCTGATCACCTAGAAGTGCTCGTAAGTAATGCTGGATGTACAGCCTTAGTACTGTGATGTCCTTTTCAAGTATGAAAACAGAAAGATATTGTTCATGGTCTTTCGACCGGTTCAAAATTCCTAAACTATTATATACTTTGGGAATTGATGTTATGAATTATTAAGTATTAATATTTCGTAATACTTCATGACTATTTGTTCAGTTCTGAAAGATTTTCATATAATTCACGAAGGTGGTATTCATATTATTCTTTGTTAGACTTGTTGAGCTTGTTATGATCACTTCTTGCGCGAATTATATGATTGCAGTTAAAGCCGAGCATACTGAGAATGCTAAGAGAAATAAGGGCAAGGCTAAGATGGATAGTTAACCATCTTGTAATAGATTAGTATGGTTGTATGTATTATACTTACGAACAACGAGTAATGTAATCGGTTTATGAACCTGAGAAAGGATTTCACTTTGATTGTAATAAGAAGATAGTAATTACATTCATTATGTTGTGTTTTCAATGGAATGATTGTATAGTTATGAGTACCGTGTAGCACCATATGTCGGGTTGGAAGATACCCGAATTTGGGGGCGTCACAAACAAAGCCTTATGGCTTTTGAAATTGAATTTAAAAATAATAATAATAATATATTAAATATTTTTATAACTGATACATAATTATTATAATTAATAGTATGGCAGTTTTATACGTTTTAGTGTGTCTGTTTTATTGTTATGTAAGGTATTGGCCTAAGCCTGAGAATAGAAAGAAAGAAGAACAGAGAAAAATAGAGAGAGGAGAGAAAGAAAAGAGAGAAATTTTGAGTTTAAAGGAAGAAGGTTGAGGAAACAAAACTAAGCATTCTTGTGGATTAACCAAGCAATTGAAGGTATAATCTCTAAAACTTTACTTTTACATATGTGGAAGTTGTGTGTTTTGAGTCTTGTATTCTCTGTAAATGCCATTTTTATGAATTCTTGATATATATAAAGTGTTGATTGTGTTTATTAGTAAATTGTGATGTTATAACTAGCATCTACCCAAGGATTTGAGATATTAATTTAGATGAATTATGTTCAAAAAGAAAGAAATCGTTTACAGTGAATATGGGTATGAATATGGCTTGTTGGAGTCCAAAATTAATAGTTGATTTGTAAACTAGATGGTAAATTGAGTCTTGAATGAGTTAGTTCAGTAAGAAACAAAAAGAATACAATTTGAATGAGCTAATTTGGTGTAGTAATGAGACTTCAGTGTTAATTTTTATTAAGGATATCCAAAAATGAAGTTTTTCAAAAGTATGGAATTCAAATGCTTTAATTTGATTGTAATTGTTATTTAATTATTCTACATCGGTATATACGTGATGGGTAATGTTTATATGAAGATTATTTCATTTGGGTGTGTGTAAATTGCTGCTTAGTTGATGAATTCGTGATATTTGGGTCTGAGTAGAGTATGAAAATCGACTGCGTAGTTTCTGTCTGCGCACCAGCGCAGCTGCACTGGTGTCAAGGTCAGAAACGGCGTAGCTACGCTGCAGCGCAGCTGCGCTAGTTCCAGGGTTAAACACAGCGCAGCTGAGCCATACCAGAACATATACAGTGATGCCTGTTGATTATGCAGACCTTAAAAACTTACTATAACCTAGACTAACGAAAGTGTTAATGTGATGAGCATGTAATAGAGATACTATAACAGATTTGTCTCATGTTTGCAGTAATTGCAAAGTTGTGAAAATTAGTAAGTCGTGAAACCATACGATGTGATTTATTAAAATCTTGAGTTTGTGACTAAATTTTGTAATTTTAAGACTTGTGATTCTGAAGTGTATATGGTATGATGTGAAATTGGTACTAAAGTAACAAGTTCAACTAAAAATGAGATTTAATTTAGAAAGTGGATGTTAGTATATCTAATAGATGTTGTGATTTTAATAATATGTGTAGGTGAACGTGAGTTGTGAGTTGTAATTTATAGCTTAAGCATGAGGCAAGTTCTTTAACCCTAAACTTATTTAGGCAAGTTATGAACTCTAATCCTTATTTGATATATTCTAACTTGTTTATAATTAAGCAAGTTTTCTCAGTTTTATTCTCTTTATAATGAATGTAAGTTCTTTAACTTAAATCTCTAAATGAGTTATCCTATCTCATTTACTTTACACAGTTTCTAACCTTTATTATAATATTGAGCAAGTTTCGTTCTCAGCTTGTTATTCATTAATGCATGTTTAATAATTCAATTCTCTTATTCGACAAGATTATAGCCTTAGCTTAATATTGTTCAAGTAAGGTTTAATGTATTACTCAATGCTTATGCTTTCTAGTTTATTTCTAAGCCTGACTTTGATATATAGTTGGTTCACCTATGATTTCTAATTATTCCATATTATGTTGTTATTGATCATTCGAAATGATATTGAACGTCGTTGATTCAACTAATCCTTAGTTGATGATCGTTAAACCCTAAATTACCCTTGAATCTTATCCAAACCAAACTTTCTTTGGTGCGGACTTGTACTCTAAAACTGAGAAGAACAACCTATTATAGGGGAATTATTTACACAATGCGTTTAGATGTTTGTGCATAATACATGGTACGAAGGGTTGATCACCCTAAGTACGGGGAGTCCCTATAGTCTTATGATTGTTTAGGTTTAAGTTGAAAGATTACTTATAACCTTGGACATAGTTCGTGGTCTTGTGACCCTCAGTTATATTTCGTATGGTGATTTCAGTTCTTGATTATCATTAATAGAGTATAATTCAGTTCTGTTGAGCCTGATCATTGGCAGTTATTATACTGTTGTTATTCATTGCTATGTCAAGTGAGCATTTGTTTTGTTCACTCTTGCATATATATAATTATTGCAGCTATGGTTGAGAAGGTTGATGAACCTACCACTAGCAAAGGAAAAGGAAAAATGAACAAGTGTTGAAGAATTGTAATTTATTTAATTTCATGATGACAGACTTTATTTTAAATGATGTGATGTAATTATTTTAATTTTCGCACTTGATGGATGTTAAAGGTTAGATAACCTGGGAGACATACCTTTTAATGGGGAGGTTTTATTGTTTAAATTTTATTATATTTGGGTAGTTAGATATGAATGAATGGAAAGTGAACACCAAGTCTTGGGAGAATGAAGTACCCAAATTTGGGGATGTCACAAGTTGGTATCAAAGCTTTAGGTTATGAACCTTGGGTGGGGGGAAAGCCTTAGGAAGTAACCTTATAGGAGATTGAAAAGATAGTGACGATGAACTCTTATTGAGTTTTAAGAAAGAAGTAATAAAACACTCTGTGTGCTTATGTGATTGCAACCTATGTGCTCGTGAGTGTCGAGTAGTGATGATTAGTAATTAAAACTTAAAATTTTGTTGTCAAGATGGCTAATGTAGGAGAATCCATTTAGGCTAGGGAGGAAGGACCCCAGATGCCTAAAGAGGAGGAGCCTTATGATATTCAGGTGGTCTGTGAGCAACTACTACCAAGGGAGTCGTCTCCATTGGTTACAGTGGTTGAGCATGAGGACATACCGGATTAGGAGGATGTGGTAGAGACAAATGAGGAAGTCCCCGTTGAGTTGCCACCGATGGGCGAGGATGAGGAGGAGGAGGAGGAAGAATTTCCACCAAACTTTATAGCAGCTCATATGTACGACAAAGTATACGACCACAATATTAAGCTTCAGGATAGAGTCGAGGAATTGGAAGAAATAGTAGCTGAACGCCAGACTTTGATGGCGCAGAAGGACGATGAGATCCGAGATCTAGACGAGCATCTGAGCAATGTCGAATGGAAGCTGATTCATATTAAAGGGGAGAACGAGCAGTTGACAGAAGAGATTGCGGAGCTGAAGAACAAATTGAAAGAAGAATCCACCAAGAGAGAAAGAGTTGAAGACGTGTACGATGAAGCTTCTCAGCGTGCACAAGTAGCAAAGAGAGAAGTACAAGCAAAGAAGATCAAGATGGAGCAGATGAATGGCATTTTCAACACCGTGATAAACCGAGCTCAAGACCGAGTCATGTATTATCTGATTCAGTTCGAGACACTGCCATGGTACATGTTAGATTGTCGAACAATGTTTTGTATTATGGAAGAGGAGCGTCGTAAGGCTATGCAACATTTTAGTAGGTCATCATAAGAAATGCAACTGTTATGTGATTAATTATAAATAAGATGTAAATCCCAAGTATTATATAACCAATGGGATGTGATGATGAAGTTATCCTGAAACTTTTGTAGTTTAGGAAAGTGATGTAGATAGCAGGGATGCTATCATTATTATGTTTTAAAAAGATTATGAATCAATAAAAGTTAATATTTATTCAAAATGTGATGTGTTATGTGGTGATCTTTTATGATGTGCAAGTTTAGTAGAAAATACTTAAAAAGATTGAGTAAGAATCTAATGAGTGTATTTTAATAGAAAATGCCTCCAAGAAGTCAACCACGATAGAGAACCCCTGAAGGATCTACTAATAACAACAATACCGATGCTAACCCAGTTCAGCAATTAGTAACGTTACAGACGGGAGCATTACAGAATCAGCCACAGAATCAAGCTACGACTTTTAAGGATTTCAAGGCGGTGGGACCACCAGAATTTCGTGGAACCATGAATTCGGTTGAGGCACAGACTTGGATCTTGGAAATAGAAAAGGTATTCAATGTTGCTAGAGTCGGTGAGAACCAGAAGACTGCTTTTGCAACATTCATGTTGTAAGCAGAGGCTAGTTATTGGTGGCAAGCCAATAAAACTAGAAGAGGTCAAGGAGTGATGACTTGGGAAAGGTTTAAGGAAATATTTTTCGAGACATATTTCCCAGAGGGTTCGAAGAATCAGGTGGAAGTGCAATTTTTAGAACTGAAGCAGGGCTCAGTGACGGTATCGGAGTATGCCGCAAAATTTAATGAGTTAGCGAGGTTTGCGCCATATCAAGTCAACACAGATGAGCGCAAGGCAAATAGGTTTGAACAAGGACTGAAACCCTGGTTGTGACGCCCCAAAAATAGGTATACAACACCCATTCTGAGTCGCCAAATACATGGTACAAAAAGAAACTACAACTTCAATAATACAATTATCGTGCAAAATACGACAACACATACTGTGAGTTTAAATACAAATATTGTCTTCTAGACAATATCCACACTCAAGTAAGTCCTCATTACAATTATTCAAATACTATTTTACAGAAATAGTGAGGACAGCTAAAACATCTTTCTAGAACCATCACTCCATACCCCGACTAGATCCTGCTATGTTCTCACCTCCTGAGAAAAAAAATGGAACAAAAAGGAAAAGGGTGAGCTCAACTAGCCCAGTAAAGAATATTATGACTAAGATAATATACAACAAATTATCATTAGTATTCAACAGGGAAAAATCTGATAGAATATAATCGACAACAAGTTTTAGATTAACAACTGCAGCGGAAACAGCAATCCATTAGAAGAGTCAAGTAGAGAAAGAATTCTACTATCTTCTAAGATTTAAAAGTTCATCATCAATATTTTATCCCTGTAACATCAATCAATATACATCTTGAATTAAATATTCATCTTTGCACTACAGGCCAAAGATATTCATTTGTAACACCAGTCGGTCATGTTCATCTCAACACCTGTTCATCTTTGCACTACAGGCCAAAGATATTCATCAGGTAATCATACATCTTTGCAATACAGGCCAAAGATATTCAGTAATATCATCATTTAGGACTGAGGATGATGAAAAATATCTTAAAGAAAACAAATCCAGTGAGACAGGAGGACAAATAGTAGGGATTCGTATAACAGTTTATCCAAGATCAATAATACTTCATAATAATCAATTGTGAAGCATAATTCAAAAATAAAGATAAAAATATGGATACAATCAAATATAGTAACCATAATAGATATCTTGGGCAAAAAGGGAAAAATTTTATTTTTCGGTGAATAGTGTCGTATTCGTGAATAGTTCCGTATACGTGAATAGTAACGTATACATGAATAGTAACCCCGACACAAAAAGTTTCAAATTTGATAAAAAGTTCATATCAATATTTCGGCATAATGATATTGAAGAAAATAATATCATTTAAGAAAAAAATAATATCCCTTACCTCAAAATAACCGTACTTCAGACTGAATATCGGATATGAGGCTGAATGAAACTTGTGCTGCATAGCAACTTTCAAAGTATCTAAATACTCATAAAATACACTCAATAATCTAGAGAGAGAAAGAGAGAAAGAGAGAAAACTTATGAATTCTGATGTGATTTTCAATTCTAACTTAGCCCTCTATTTATAGGAAAATATTAGCACGCCGAAGCAGACTTAACCTGTAACCTGATGGCTTTACCTGCTACTATTCCCACCCACCACATTTGAATAAAAATCTCAGCACATTTCTTCACCAACCAAGAATGGGGCCCACCAATTCTAGAATTTTCCACCAAAATGATTAACTCCGAAAATTTAACAATTTCTGAACCAGTCATCTCGTAAAATTCATAATAAATCATACGTTCATTTTTAACGGTTCAAAATCTGTGGACATATACTCAACTTATATATGTATAACATATCGAAATATTACCACGATCCAACGGTCGGATTAAAAATTATAACCCTCACAAAATATCTCAAAAACCCTAATTTGATTTTCAATACCTCCGTTCCGACAAAAAATACAGATAAAACACCTCAACATTAACTCCTTCATTTTTAACCACAAAAATATATCCCTCATTTATATCCACATAAAATAAATATTTCCTTATCATATGAATCAATAATTAATTATTCACAAATAATATTACATAATCACATTTATGACAACCAGGCCGTTCCCAGGAAAAAGGGGGCTTTCCAATAACGATTTCTCCTTACTGGCGCGCAATTAGATGACCAAACCTCTCCTTAGACAGAACTTTCTAGATATTGCCAATAATGTTATCTAATAATATTATTCAAATAATATGAATTATTGATCTGATAATGGAAAACACTGTGCAGTAACAATTATTGAAACAACAATAATATAAAATGTCAACGCAGCAATTATTGAATCAATAAAATAAAATATTAAACAATAACTACTGTAACAATTATTGAGTAGTGCCTTCTTACGTAAGAATCAATAATTGGTGCAATACCGTGTGCTACTGTATTTTAACCACCGGGTATTCCAACTGTATTAACGGTAACAACTACACCGTTATTTATAAACAACTTATACTTGTCGTTTTTTTCATCCAATCGCTTTCTGTTATGGGGCCCACACAAGGCTGCGCCGTCGTATAAATATTCCCCAACAGCAAGAATATTCCACGACCAAACGAATATTCCTCGACAAAATGAATATTTTATAACCACTTGCTTATTTTATAAAATTTGCATATTTCACCCATAACCAAAGTATTATATCAAATTAACCCCTTATTATTCACAATAATATTTAGAGAAAATTTGATTTTATTCATTAATAAGTTGGGGTCTTACACTGGTTGTACAATAGGGTCTCCATGTTTTTGCTGAAGACATTTACAGCGATGCTAGAAAAGGCAATTATCGCTGAGGGTGGAGGTGAGTCTGTAACGAAGTATAATCAAGAATAAAGAAAGAAAAAGAGTGAGAGTGAGGTTAAGAATGGTGGTGGTAGTGGTGGAAATGGTAGTAATAACCTGAAAAGGGACTGGAATACAAGTGTGGGTGCTGGAAACTAACAGGGTAACCAGCAGAAAAAGAAGTTTAAAGCACGCACTACATGCAAAAAGTATCACACTGGCATGTGTTTAAGAGGGAACCGAGTATGCTTTAACTGTGGCCAAGAGGGTCACATTGCCCCAAATTGCAATCAACCATTGAAGAATGCTTGCTACACATGTGGATCAAAGGATCATTTTTCTCGCGAGTGCCCTAAGAAGAAAGCTATTGAGACAATAAGAAGTAAGGGAGGTAGCAGTGGAGGTACATTGACTATTGCTGGACCAACATCATCAAATAAGCCCATAGCCAAAACTTTTAACATGACAGTGCAAGATGCGGTGCAATCAAAAGATGTAATGTCAGGTATTATCCCAATCAATGATATAAATACATATGTATTATTTGATTCGGGTGCTACTTGCGCGTTTATATATGATGAATTTGCTAAGAGGTTAGAATTGCCTAGTGAAGAATTGAATTTTCCTTTACACATAGAAATTGCGAATAGGGAGGTAATTCCTGTTAAGTTCATATACAAGAATTGTAGGGTGAATATTAAGGGGAATGTTATGACAGTAGATTTAATCCCGATAAAACTTGGAGAGTTCGATGTTATATTGGGAATGGATTGGCTATTCAATTATGGAGAGATAATTGCTTACCAAAAGAAATGTGTAAACCTTATGACTCCGTCAAAGGTAGTTTTCTAAAGTAGAAAATTGCCTAGACAAGTGAGATGTCTGACGATTATGCAGGCCAAGAAATTGTTGAGTCGAGGTTGTGTAGGGTACTTAGCTTACATAGTCGATACTCATAAGAAGAAGGGTGTGAAACTGGAGGAGATGCCAGTGGTTAGGGATTTTATGGATGTATATCTGAAAGATTTGCTAGGACTTCTGCCTGACAGAGAGATTGAGTTCGTGATCGACTTAGCGCCAAGAACTGCTCCAATATCGAAGGCCCCATACATAATGGCTCCGGTAGATATGAAGGAACTGATGGTACAACTGCAAGAACTGTTAGATAAGAAGTACATTCAGCCGAGCGTATCACCGTGGGGAGCGCCGGTGTTATTTGTGAAGAAGAAAGATGGGTCAATACGTCTTTGCATTGACTATAGGGAATTAAACAAAGTCACTATTAAGAATAAATATTTGTTGCCAAGAATAGATGACTTGTTTGATCAATTGAAGGGCGCTAGATACTTCTCAAAAATATATTTGAGAAGTGGGTATCATCAATTAAAAGTAAGGAAGGAGGATATACCAAAGACAGCATTCAGAACTCGGTACGGACACTACGAGTTTCTGGTAATGTCTTTTCGTTTGACAAAAGCCCCTGCAGCATTCATGGATTTGATGAACATGGTGTTTAAACCATTTTTAGATAAGTTTATGGTGGTATTCATCAATGATATTTTGTTGTACTCCAAATCTCAAGAAGAACATGTGAAACATTTACGTTTGACGCTGGAGACGCTAAGAAAAGAAAAGTTGTACGTAAAATTCTCTAAATGTGAATTTTGGCTAGAACGTGTACAATTTCTTGGGCATGTGATTGACAAAGATGGGATTTTAGTAGATCCATCAAAAGTCAAAGATGTGATAAATTGGGAACAACCAAGGACTCCATCAGAAGTAAGAAGTTTCTTGGGACTGACAGGCTATTACCGACGGTTTTTTTAGGACTTTTCTAAGATTGCCACTCCATTGACAAATTTGACAAAGAAAGCTATAAAATTTGTTTGGACGGAAAAGCGAAGAGAGTTTTAGGGATTTGAAGAAGAGGCTTAGCATGGCACCTGTGTTGTCATTACCGGATAATACGAGAAACTTTGTGGTGTATAGTGATGCATCACATAAAGGACTAGGTCGTGTCCTTATGCAAAATGACAGAGTCATTGCGTATACATCAAGACAACTGAAGGATTATGAGAAAGGATAACCGACTCATGATTTAGAGTTGGATGCGGTAGTATTTCCTTTGAAGATATGGAGACACTATCTCTATGGAGAGAAATGTGAGATATACACAGACCATAAGAGTCTGAAGTATATTTTCACACAGAAGGACCTGAACATGCGTCAAAGGAGATGGTTGGAATTAATAAAAGATTATGATTGTGAGATCTTTTATCATCCGGGCAAAGCAAATGTGGTTGCAAATGCCTTGAACAAAAAATGTCGAGAAAAGCTGATGATGTTAACCACCCAGGAAGAGCTTATTTTAGCAATGACAAGGCTAGAGTTGGAAATAAAATTTCTAAAAGAATCTGATGAAAGATTATTCCAGATGGAAGCTGGTCCAACTTTGGTGGACAAGGTAAAGAATGCTCAACTACAAGATGAAGAATGCAGAAAAATAAAGGAAAGTATGGTTGAGGGTAATGAAGAGAAGTACAAGGTTGATACCGAGGGACTGCTATGGTTCGAAGGAAGAATTTGGGTTTCAGCAGTATCGGATATTAAAGACAAAATCTTGACCGAAGCTCATAACTCAAAATACTCGATCCATCCGGGAAGTACAAAAATGTATCAAGATTTGCGGCGACATTTTTGGTGGCCAAATATGAAAAGAGATGTTACAGAATGTGTTGCGAAATGCTTGACATGTCGAGCATATCACAATTAGAAATACAACCATTAGAAATACCAGAATGGAAGTGAGAACATATCACAATAGATTTTATGGTAGGTCTTCCTACTATTCAGAAAGGATATGATGCGATTTGGGTAATAATGGATAGATTAACAAAATCAGCACACTTTTTGCCAATAAAGATTAGATTCAATCTTGAGCAGTTGGCAAAGGTGTACGTTAAAGAGATCGTTTCGAGAGATGGAGTTCCAGTGTCAATTGTGTCAGACAGAGATTCGAGATTTACGTCAAATTTCTGGAAAAAACTACAAGAATGCATGGGAACACAATTGAGAATGAGTACGGCGTACCATCCCCAAACCGATGGCCAAAGCGAACGAACAATCTAAACATTAGAAGATATGCTCAGAGCATGCATCATGGATTTCAAAGGAAACTAAAATGATCATCTACCGTTGGCAGAATTTGCCTACAACAATAGTTACCACGCAAGCATTGGCATGCCGCCATACGAGGTATTATACAACAGGAAATGCAGAACTCCACTATGATGAGATGCAGTTGGTGAACGTCAATTGTTAGGAACAAAACTGGTACAGCAGACCGCTAAAGTTATCAAACTCATCAGAGCAAGACTGGTAGCTGCTCAAGACAGATAGAAGAAGTATGTTGATCAACACAAACAAGATCGAGAATTTGAAGTAGGAAATTTCGTTTTCCTAAAAGTTTCTCCTTGGAAGGGGAAAATTCGTTTTAGTAAGAAGGGAAAATTAAGTCTGAGATTTATAAGACCCTTCGAGGTGCTGCAGAGAGTAGGAGAAGTGGCTTACTTGGTAGCTCTACCTCCAGAATTAGAACATGTTCACAACGTTTTCCATGTGCCGGTGCTGCGATCGTATAAATTCGATTACAAACACGTGATCAAGTATGAACTGTTACAGTTTGATAAGGACTTGTCTTATGAGGAGGTTCCTATCCAGATAGTTGACAGAAAGGAACAAGTGCTCAGGAATAAGGTGATACCTTCCGTGAAGCTGATATGGAAGAACCACAATGCCGAAGAAGCTACGTGAAAACTCGAAGACAAAATGATGAAGAACTATCTTGAGTTATTTGTTTAATCTGTATCTTCGATTCTGGGGACAGAATCCTTGTAAGGAGGAAAAAATGTGACGAATGATTTGTTTGAGTTGTGATTTTGGGGACAGAATCCTTGTAAGGAGGGAAGGATGTAACAATCCCGAATTTCAGTTGTAATTTTAAAATATTTATTTGTAATGTAAATAAATATTTTTAATTGATGTGTTCGTTGGTTAGTAAATATTTGTTGGATTGGTTATTAGTAAGTAAATAATTCATGAGTTATAGAAATTAATTTAAAAGATAAAAGAGTGATGAAGTGATGAATTAAATTTATTAGATAATACTCTAATTTAACTTAATAACTAAATTAGAGGGTCGTTAAGGATTACATGATTTGTTACATTGTGATTTTAATTTAATAATGGATGTGATGTGTTATTTATTAAATAAAATTATAATGAATATTATAATTTTGTGGAAAGTGGTTAAGTGGAGAATTTATTTAATAAGTTGTAATTAGTTTTATTTAGTTAAGAATTGGATATGGAAATCAAGTAAATAATGTGGGACAATAAACTATAATATAAATGAGTTATTAAAATAAATTAAAGGAGTTTTAAATGGATTTACCAAACTAGGCTTAAGGAATATTAAGTCTTTATTTTAAAAGTGTTTTGCCAAACAAAGCCTTATGGCTTTTGAATTTGAATTTAAAAAAATAATAATAACAATAATAATATATTAAATATTTTTATAACTGATACATAATTATTATAATTAATAGTATGGCAGTTTTATACGTTTTGGTGCGTCTACTTTATTGTTACGTAAGGTATTGGTCTGAGCATGAGAATAGAGAGAAAGAAGAACAGAGAAAAATAGAGAGAAAGGAGAGAAAGGAAAGAGAAATTTTGAGTTTGAAGGAAGAGGGTTGAGGAAGCAAAACTAAGCATTCTTGTGGATTAACCAAGCAACTGAAGGTATAATCTCTAAAACTTTAGTTTTACATATGTGAAAGTTGTGTGTTTTGAGCCTTGCATTCTTTATAAATGCCATTTTTATGAATTCTTGATATATAAAGTGTGATTGTGTTTATTAGTAAATTGTGATGTTATAACTAGCATCTAGCCAAGGATTTGAGATATTAATTTAGATGAATTACATTCAAAAAGAAAGAAATCATTTACAGTGAATATTGGTATGAATATAGCTTTTTGGAGTCCAAAATTAATAGTTGATTTGTGAACTAGATGGTAAATTGAGTCTAAAATGTGTTAGTTCAGTAAGAAACAAAAGGAATACAATTTGAATGAGCTAATTTGTTGTAGTAATGAGACTTCAGTGTTAATTTTTGTTAAGGATATCCAAAAATGAAGTTTTTCAAAAGTATGGAATTCAAAGGCTTTAATTTGATTGTAATTGTTGTTTAATTGTTATAAATCAGTATATACGTGAAGGGTAACGTTTCTATGAAGATTATTTCATTTGGGTGTGTGTAAATTGGTGCTTAGTTGATGAATTCGTGATATTTGGGTCTGAGCAGAGTATGAAAATCGACTGCGTAGTCTTTGTCTGCGCACCAGCGCAGCTGCGCTGGTGTCAAGGTCAGAAACTGCGCAGTTGTGCTGGTTCCAGGGTTAAACACGGCACAGCTGCACCATACCCAGAACATAGGCAGTGATGCCTGTTGATTATGCAGACCATAAAAACTTACTGTAACCTAGTCTAATGAAAGTGTTAAGGTGATGAGCATGTAATAGAGATACTATAACAGATTTGTATCATGTTTGTAGTAATTCCAAAGTTGTGAAAATTAGTACGTGAAACCATACGATGTGATTTATTATAATTTAGAGTTGGTGACTAAGTGTTGTAATTTTAAGACTTATGATTCTGAAGTGTATATGGTATGATGTGAAACTGGTACTAAAGCAACAAGTTTAACTAAAAATGAGATTTAATTTAGAAAGTGGATGTTAGTATATCTAATAGATGTTGTGATTTTAATAATATGTGTAGGTGAACGTGATTGTTTAGGTTTAAGTTGAAAGATTACTTATAACCTTGGACATAGTTCGTGGTCTTGTGACCCTCAGTTATATTTCGTATGTTGATTTCAGTTCTTGATTATCATTGATAGATTATAATTCAGTTCTGTTGAGCCTGTTCATTGGCAGTTATTATACTGTTGTTATTCATTTCTATTTCAAGTGAGCATTTATTTTGCTCACTTTTGCATATATATAATTATTGCAGCTGAGGTGGAGAATGTCGATGAACCTACCACTAGCAAAGGAAAAGGGAAAATGAACAAGTGTTTAAGAATTATAATTTATTTAATTTCATGATGATAGATTTTATTTTAAATGTTGTGATGTAATTATTTTAATTTCCGCACTTGATGTATGTTAAAGGTTAGATAACCAGGGAGACGTATTGATTTAATTATGTAACCATTTTAATGGGGAGGTTTTATTGTTTAAATTTTATTATATTTGGGTGGTTAGATATGAATGAATGGAAAGTGAACACCAAGTCTTGGGGGAATGAAGTACCCAGATTTAGGGGTGACATAAGAACTTTAAAGAATACAATTGTGGTTCAATAAAGAACAATTCGTATATGCACATAGGTGTGGAAACTTTCTTGATTTGTGTGCACTTCCCTCGTTTACTTTATTAATGTCCTTCGCATAATATCCTACAATATCCATAAGGATGTAGTCGAAACATTATTTAAACTCATTAATTTAAATAATCTCATCAATTGAGACTAGTCGAAACAAATGGCATAACTCAACCGACGTTATGATATAATATATAAACTCGTTCCCGAACATTCTGTCATACCATTTTCATTACCTCCCTCGTATAACGTCAACACTCACATATGCTCATATGTTTCGTTTGAACGTATATCAACCGACGAAAATATAGTACATATTTATGGGTTTTATTTTAATTAATTTTTCTTAACTCCATTTTCTCCATTAAACCTCTTTAACCATTTTATTATTTTTCTCCTTTCTGGAACCACTTAGATTAATATATTATAGACTTACTTTGATTTTTTTCTAGATTTTTTCAAATATATTTAGTATTTATTTTAGGTCAGTTTCTGTTCAAAATTATAATATTTATTAAAATTCAAAATTATATCAAAAAATTATGAACTTTGGAAAGTAATCTTTTTGCATCTAAATTTACTTCTACCCAAAATTTCATCCCAATCAGAGTTGTAAAACTAAAATTAATGCAGTTTTAATTTTAAACTTTTAGTTTTTGTTTTGGTCATGACTCGTTCATCTTAAGTCCAATTTTGTTCATCTTTGGACACAACATACCTTATACCACTAGGTATCATCCCTCAAAAGGCCTAATTTTATTTTACAAGTTAACCATTCGAAATTTTCCCTAGAAAAATTAGGTCAGTGTGTTTCCCCTGTTTTTCAACACTGTCCTACTTTGGTACAAAATTCACCAAAAATAATCCTCAAAGGATTTTAACCTCAAACCTCTGCCAAAATTTAGCTAACTCATAGATCTACCTAATACCATAAACCTCACTTAAAAACTGATTTACACAAGTAGTTATGTCCTTTACCATTTCAGGTCAGGTTCTAAAATTTGCAGACAAATCTAGCTTAGGTTCCTTTGTTCTTTCTTTTGCTCCAATAGAATTTCTCTATGATCACTGGTGTTTTCAACCATGATCCAACATATTTATGTCCATACAAGTATAATACATGTTTATAAACATAAATCTAGGTCTTTCATATGAAAAATTAAATATAGAAAAGTTTTAGGGTATTACCTTTACTAGTTTTTTCTTTCTTTTCGTTCTTTTTCTCCTTGGCAGCTCTCTCTCTCTCTCTCTCTCTCTCTTCTCTCTATGCTCAGCCGAATAGGGTGAGTTGGGTTGGTTTGTGTTGCCTTTTGTTTTACCTTTTTAGCTTTATATAATGACTTTTTGATTGATGACTTAAAAATGGGTCACATCACCTACTTTCTTTTTCCTCCCATATGGACCACAATCCTTATGAAGGCCAACAAGGCCCCCCTATTACTTACTCGGTCCTTATCCCCTACACAATATTTTTTCTCCTTTTACTTACTCGGTTATCCATTTAATTGTCTACTTAATCATTTTGACTTCTAAAAATCATCTTTTTCTACCTCATCCATGTTTACAGTCAATTTCTACTAAACTTGACACCCTGGTCATCATGGCGATGTCCATTTCATCGAATTCGCCTTTGAACTCAAAGTTTGACTTTTAATCTTCAAAGTCAATTGTTGACTTTTACCACAAAAGTCAACCCCTACACGCCATTGTGTTTACAATCTCTTCCTACTAAATTCTATTAGGAATGACTTTGCTTTGGATATTTAAATTTGATGATGTGATCATAATGTATAATTATTTCAGTAGTTTTTGCAAAGTCCTTAACTGAGATAACTATATACAAGGACTTAAAAATAGAACGATCAAACTTGTTAGATTAATCCTTTGCTTTGATGAATATGTAATAGGTCCAAATCGATCGTATAGTTCTGTTAAATGATCATATAGTTTCTCTGCCATTTTGTATAGATTATAAGTGTCCACAGAGTTAACTTAGTCATTGTAGAGCAGCAGCCGATGTAAGACCCAAACTTTTATGAATAAAGATTTATTTTTTCTAAATATTATTTTGAATAATAAGGTGTGGATTTGATATAATGTTATAGTTGTGGGTAATATTTTCAAATTTTACAAAGTAAGTAAGTTGTCATAAAATATTCGTTTAGTCAGGGAATATTCATTTTATCAGGGAATATTAGTACGACAGCACAATCATTGGTGGACCCCATAATGGAATTACTGTCGGATTTATAAAGCGACAGAAATAACTTTTTTATAAAATAACTGCAAAACTTTTACCGTTAACGGTTGAAATACCTGGTGATAAAAGTACAGTAATACGCGTGGTTGCAGAGTAGCACACGATATTGTACAGTATCTTTGATTATTGATGCTTACATGAGAAGTCAATCAGTTTTATTCAATTATTGCAATAGTAGTTGATGCATAATATCTCATATTATTGATTCAATTATTGTCGCAGTATCATCTGCATAATATTTTATATTATTAAATCAATAATTGAGATGACAAAGTTATTCATATTATTATTTGTATTATTGACAATATCTAGAAAGTTCTGTCGAGGAAAAGGGTTTGGTCATCTAATTGCGCGCCAATAAGGAGAAGTCCTTATCGAAAAGTCCCATCTTTCCTGGGAATGATCTAGTTGTTAATATTGTGAGTTATAATATTAATGATGAATAAATGTTGAAAGATTAAAAATGTGATTAGTCAAGTGAATTGTGATAAATAAAAGGGGTTTGTCATGAAGTATTTATTATAAATTTGGCTTATTACATGGACCCCGACTTACTCATTTTTTTAAAATCGTCGGTAGAAAGTTATCTCAGCTTTTATTTTATATTGCATAGTATTGCATAGTATTTATATAGTATTGCATAGTGTTTACATAGTACTGCATAGTGTTGCATAGTATTGCATAGTGTTTGCATAGTACTGTATAGTGTTTGTATAGTATTGTATAGTAAAATCAGACGAATTTGCCAAATTCGTCCATGATTCCTTACTGTTCACCGGTGATTTTTTTTCCTAAATAGTATCCTGTCATTCTCCTATAAATAGGATGCTTAATTTAGAAATAAAAATCACACCAGAATCAGTGAATTCTTCTTCTATAATATTGAACGTATTTCTTTTGAGTTTAAGGAAACTTTGAGTGTTGCAAATAGTGCAAGTTTTCTTCAAGAATATCTCCGCTATACCAGCCAGAAGTACTTTCCTTTTAAGGTAAAGGATATTATTTTGTTCAATATTCGTAAGAAATAATATTTTCTTCCATACTCTGTAGTATGTAAGTAATATTATTTCGTTTCATATTTCTAAATCTACACTTATTTTGATAAGTATTGCTTCTATACTCCTTGAAATTAGTAGAATATCCTTGAAATTTGTGCTCCATCTAGTATCGTTTCACTAAAATATTTTTCTGAACATTCTTGTTAAATTTTAATCTTTTCATGCCGGAGTACTATTCATGGATACTATTCATACATACGATACTATTCATACATACGGTATTATTTATACATAAGGTACTATTCACGGGGTACTATTCACAAAGTACTATTCACTCAGGTATTATTCACCTAGGGTACTATTCACGACAAAAATTAATTTCTTTTCTGTCCAAATTATTTTTTAGACATGAATATTATTCTTGAATTTTACTCCACAAAACAGTTATCATGTTGACAATTTGGACATTCTTAAACTCTAGATAAATTGAGTTATAAATATTTAAAATTTATCCTTGATCTCACTTAATTGAATTCTTATATCATTGTCATTATCCTCATGCCTATATTATGATGAAAGTCATCTTTGGCCCGTAGTGCATAGATGGACTGTTGATTGGTATGATTATGACCAGGAATTATGTATCGGTATAATCATGACCTGTAATGTTACAAATAATGTGGTAAAAGTCCTCATTGGCCCGTAGTGCATTGATGGACAGTTTTTTGGCATAATCATAACCACTGGTGATAATAACGAATATCCTTGGCCCATAGTGCATGGATGATTCGTGGATGTGATACTAATGAATATCCTTGGCCCGTAGTGCATGGATAATTCGGTGATGTGGATTATTTATTGAGATGTGTTATAGAGATAAAATATTGATGATGAACTTTTAAATCATAGAAGATAGTTGACATCATGCTCTACTTGACTCTTCTAATGGATTGCTTGTTTCGCTGTAGTTAAACTTGTTGTCTATTGTATTCTATCAGTTTTTATACTATTGAAGACTAAGAATAATTTATTCTACATTATCTTAGTCATAATATTTTTTACTGAGCTAGTTGAGCTCATCCTTTTCTTTCATTGTTCTCTTCAGGATGAGAATATAGTTGGGACTAGTCGGGGAATGGAGTGATGGTCCAAGATGGTGGCTATAGTAGTCCTCACTATTCTATGAAATAGTGTGATAATAAATGTAATGAGGACTTCATTTGAGTTTGGATATTGTCTACGAGACAATATTAGTGTTAAAACTCTCAGCTTACGTTTGTCGTATTGTTTAAATTAAGTTTGTACTTGAATTATGTATGTCGACGTCGGGATTTTTATTTGTCATTTTTCTGTTCTTGTCTTTTGGTGTTCTCATACTAGGTGAGATTTGTTTGAAAAAACAAGTTGTGAAAAGGTCCAACATGTATATGTCGACGATTGGACTGTCAGAGTCGCCAGTTGGTATTTTTAAATGGTTGCACCAACTCAACCGGAAATGGTTTGCATATTGACCTAGTGATGTAACACTGCTTAACTGGTCTTGTGAAACTAAGATTCGTTAGGGTCTGGGGGCTTGATTAAGCGGAGGGAATGTGTTATGCACCCCCCGACTTCTGTGGTGACACGATAACTGTAACGACCGAGAAATTCGGATCTAATGTAAAATAATTTTTTTTAATTAATTAATGAATAAAATCATATTAATTGTTATTATTATGTGTTAGTAAGATGAATGTCGTTCTATAACCTAGAAACGTCGGAACGTCGTAGTATTTTGACTACGTGAAGGAATTAAAAGTTTTCCGAAAATAAAAGTTTTCCGAGAAATTTTCTGAAAAATACTATTCATCGATTTCTGCTCGGGAATTAATTTTAAACTTTCGTGAAATACGTAACGATAGAATATCGCGATAAGACGGATTATGTAATAATAATTCAAGTATGGAAAACATAAATTTTCGCATGCGGACTTAATTTAAGAACGTTAGGAAAAATAAAGCGTTAAAAAGCTAAAGTAATGATCTTATGATATGTAGGTATTGTGCGAGGAAATGAATACGAGTATGATACGAAGTATTATATGGGTATGTGTGAATGATGGTATATCATATATTATGAATGATTATACGAGTTAGAATACGAGAATAATACGTAAACAATACGTTATAAGGATTTAAGCCAAATGAATGGACTTGTAGGATTTGGTGAGAAGTTGTAAAGTCCAATTAGGATAATAATATTAAAGCCCAATGCTAATCTATGTTAAAGCCCAAATGTTTGTAATGTATAATCCAATGTGGATTAATGCAAGCCCAAATCATAAGTAAGCTAATTAAACCTAAAGCCCAACTTAAGATCCAATGGGTGAAAGAGATCCATGGGGCAACCCATGTGGGGCCATGATCACATGGGTGATATTGGTGGCCAAGAAAAGAGTGTGGTGAGCAGGCAAATAAGGTGATAAGCAAGTTAACTTAATAGCTAAGTAATAAATAGTAAGGAGGTGATTAAGGAGGTGGGATTTGGCTATTGTCTATTATACCTTAACCTTGGAAATCCTATAAATAGAGGACTTACTAGCTCATTTGTTACTTGTTCATTTCATCCAACACATTACAACTTATTTGTTGGAGAGAATAAGTGAGAATAAGTTAGACTTACATTAGTAGAAAAGAAGAAGAACAAGCTTGATCATCAAAGGTAATGATCCTATGTCATTAGTCTTCCATCTCTACCATTGTAGGTTGATAAGAGAAGTGTGGATTAATAGACATGTATGTTAAAAAATGATTAGAATGAATAATCTAAAGACTTAAGTCTTAATAAGCCGTGATTAAGCACTTTGTTCATAGATAAGTTATAAACTAAGGAAGAACTTGTAAGACTTGTAACATGTTTACATGAATGAAATTGATATGAGAAGAAGATTGTAAGGATGTTGGTTAGAAGACTTAAACTATAATAAGTCATGTGAAATGAAGCCATAAGTAAACTCATGAAGAATAAGTAATAACTTATCATGTAAATAAGTTGATGTAATATGTATGTTAAGATGATAGAATGATGGATAGACTCCATTTAAAATGATGAACAAATCACAAGTAACGAGGTAAATGCCGGAATTCACACGATTAGACGATAATCGTCGAATTCGTGAAATTCTCGGATTGGAAGTCGAATTTTGATATTGAGTTCAGAAATGTTGATTTTCGATGGGAACAAGTCTTATTTGGCATTATAGAGTTGTGGACTCGAAAATGACCGAATTCCGACTTAGAACGAAGAAACGAACGTTGAACGTTCACGAACGTTTATCGTTTTTGTTAAAATGAACTCAAAGGTGAATTTTAAGTTAACTAAGTCGAAAATGTAAAATTCTTGCATAAACACGTAGAGTAGGTGATTTGAGAACTAATGGCTTTTGAACGAGCCAATTCGGACTTAAAATGATCAAATTTGGAGTCTGGGAAGTTCGTTGTGTAAACAAAACTGTTAAAATTTCTGGTGCACAGAGCTGGCGCCGCAGCGCCAGCCCAAGGCAAATAGGTGGCGCTGCAGTGCCGAGTAGTGCTGAGAAAATGCTATGACATACTGGAGTTTCGCGTCGCAGCGCGGCATGTAACGCTAGCACTCGCGCCGCAGCGCCGAGTCCGGTCCTCAGCCACTGAAGTGTGGCGCCGCAGCGCGGTATAAAGAAGGAAAGCTGGCGCCGCAGCACCAGCACTAGAAGGAAGGCAATAAGGAAAGCATATAAGCAAGGAAAGAAAGTAAAATAATTAGTAATGAACTAAAACTTGAAGTAACATTGTTTAAGACATTGTAAACCTTAAGTATGATAACTAAAGGTTGAAGATAATCAATCGAACATGACAGTAATGACAATGTAAACTATAACGTCAAGCCGGAACCAATGGTAACAAATCTAATACATGATTAGATTGAGAAGAAGGGTAAGATTCATTAGGAACCATGTATGTTTATTCATGACCTAATGTGTTACGTTATGCGATCATATATTGTAGAGACCTTAAAGACTTAAAGTGAACGTGTAATAACAGTAGCAGACGCTGAAGGCAAGTGTTCTAACCCTTGTTTCAGTTCAATCTGGACAAGCTTTATTATTCATGTATTCTTACGCATGAATTGATGTATGATGAAGTCAAAACTAATTCTTTCGGCTAGACATACGATATGTGGGATTTCTTATAATCTATCAAAGTATTGTCAATGTTTTACCAAACTATGTTGGTGTGGTTTTCAAATGAAGACTGGGTATGCTAAAATGTTTTGTCGTCAAACGACAGGCACGTGAGGTTGTCACAACTTAAACGTACATACGTTTAAAGAATGTAGTGTTGATTAACATAGAGTATTATAGGCTGATCACCTAGACGTGCTCGTAAGATATGTCGGACTTACGGACGTAGTGTCAGGTTTTCCTTTTCAAAGAAAGAATGAAATGCTCATGGTCTTGGACCGCAATTGATGTTTTACTGAATATTATTCATTGTGAAACGTTTTAAAGAAAAGTGAAGTGCTATTTTGAATTATGAATAGTACTTCGTAACTATTGTTCAGTTATTGAAGATATACGATTCCTATGTTTCAAGCATGCTATTTATTGGAATTGTCATACTTGCTGAGCTAGTTATGCTCACTCTTGCTTGAACCACATGAATGCACCTAAGACCGAACGGACCGAAGGATTCGGCAAGGATAAAGGGAAGGCTAAGGCGAACATGTAGATTACTTATGTAATAGTATAAGTGAATGACATTAATATTTGATATTATGACAAGAACAAATGTAATGGTTATTAAGAACCTGGGAAATGATAATATTGTTTTGGAATATATATATAACACATATTCGTTCTTTTGAGGAATTTCAATTGAATGTATGTGTGAACTGTAGCACCATATGTCGGGTTGGAAGATACCCGAATTTGGGGGTGTCACATGTTGGTATCAAAGTATTAGGTTATAAAACTTAAGGGGGGATTAGAACTTTAAGTCATAACTTTAAGAAGAGTCAAAGAAGTAAAAGCTGGAATTTAACCCTATAAAAATGCATTATATATGTTATGTATTTTTATTATTCTACTGACATGTACTAATCAAGCTATTTTTTTGTTGTAAATGTCAGGAAGAAACGAAATGTATAGGGATATACATGTAGTTAGTGAAGAGTCGGTGAATCAAGTAGAGAGCATACCAAACCCAGTAGCAACATAGCCTGAAGTAATAGTTGTTGAGTCTGGAGACTTAGAGAGCCTAGACCTTACGGCCATGTTCGATGGCATGTCTGAAGAGGAGGTGGAGGTAGTGTCATTTAACCCCATAGCACCTGAAGAAGAGATGACTCTGGGGGAGTCAATGGGAGCACTGTTCATGGCAGTATTGGATAGAAACATCCAGTATTGTAAGGAGGTAAAGGAGCTGAAAGAAGAACTCCATGATGTCTTGGAGGATAAGTCAAATGTGGAGTTTATATGGGAGCAGGAACATAACGAGAGAGTTTTAGCCAAGGACAAGGTCCATGAGCTGAAACAAGAGGTCTTTGAGCTCAGGCAGGAGCTAAAGACTAAGAAATAGAAGATAGGGAGGATGTCCTATATTCATAGGAGTTATCATAAGGATTTCTAGTAGCAGGTAGCTGGGTATCCAATAGAGGCTGGGCAGACTCGGTATACTATCAGCTGTGATGTTATTACCGGTCTTGCCACCGCGGAATTTGATAATGCCTTGTGACAGATGTAATCTAGTAGTGGCTAGAGTAGTTTTAGATATGTAAATATTGTGTATCTAGTAGTGACGTAAAATACTCTTTTGTATATCCCAATTTTTGGAAAGCAATTGCGGGATAGTATTGTAATCAGCTTAGGCTGTGTAATGTAAACGATGTAGTATTATACTACAAGGAATGAATCAATATAAGCCTTTTTCGGAACATATTAAGTAATGAATATTGAAGTTATTGTTTAATCATGAATAATAATTAACTAATGAGAAGTGAATAATAACGAAACGTGTTGTTTATTGTAACAGTAAAATGCCGCCAAGAAGGAGACAACTTAATCAAGACGCTAATGTAAATCAACTGGAAGGAGGTCCGATAAACCCGATGCAGGAATTTGTTAACTTGTTAACAGCAACGTTTAATAGAAAAGGGGCTTATATCCCCATAAATCCAGGAGTAGTACGAGCTACTACTTTTAAAGATTTTAAGAGTGTTGGTCCGCCGGAGTTCAAAGGAACTACGGACCCTATAAAAGCCCAAACGCGGGTAAAAGATATTGAGAAGGCGTTTGTCATAGCAAATGTCGACGAGGGCCAAAAGGTTGCTTTTGCAACCTATATGATGATGGGAGAGGCCAACTTTTGGTGGGAGGCCAACCAGGCTAGAGTTGGTATCTAGAATCTAACGTGGGTAAGGTTCAAGGAGATTTTCTTCGAGAACTATTTTCTCACGAGTATGCAGGGAAGGATGGAAATGCGGTTTCTTGACTTGAAAAAAGAGGAGATGATTGTTCCCCAATATGCTGCCAAGTTCAACGAACTGGCGAGATTTACTCCACACCAAGTGGACACTGAGGTTAGGAAAGCTAGACGGTTCAAGCAGGGCTTGAAACCCTGTCTCTATAACCGGATATCTGTGTTCTAAAGTACTTCTTTTGGGACTATACTAGAGAAGGCGATAATCGCCGAAGGTGGGAGCGAGGCTTTAAGCCAGTACCACAAAGACAAGAAGAATAAGGGAAAGGTTGATGGAGGAGTGAAGGTTGAGGGAGCCAGCGGGAGTGGCGAAGGACAGAAGAGGAAAGGGTTTAACTCTGGGAATACCGGAGTAAATCAAGGAGATCCGAAGAGGAGGATGGAGGCATGTAAGACCTGTGGGAAGACTCACTTAGGAGTCTGTCTCAATGGGAAGGCCGTATGCTACAACTCTGGATAGGAGGGGCATATTTTGCCTAACAGTCCAAGTCCGAAGAAGAATTACGGGTGCTTTGTATGTGGGTCAACTGACCACATAGCAAAGAACTGCCCGAAAAAGGGGACGGACGGGAATAAGGGCGCTAATAGCGGTAAGTTATCTATTGGTGGTCCATCTTTAGCAATCCAGAATTTTAATGATAATTTTTAAATATTTATTGGGTTATATAAATATTTAATGGGTGGTTATTGTTGAATAAATATTTAATTTGATTTGACTTGATTGGTTAATTATTTGTTAAGTAAATAATTAAGGAGCTAAGAAAATTAATTGTTATGAGATAATATTCTAATTTAATTAATAAATTAAGTTAGAGAGTTTATAATGATTAAATAGATTATTATAATGTTGTAATTTAATTTAGTAAATAAAGTGTGACCATAAACTATATTATAAATGATTTATTAAAATAAATTAAAGGAGTTTAATTTAGTTTTGTCAAACAAGGCTCAAATATATTAAGTCTTTAATTTTTAAAGAGTTTTGCCAAACAAAGCCTTATGGTTTTTGGATTTTTAAATTTTGAATTATAATAATATAAATTAAATAAACAAAATATAAATATAATGTATATATTAATTTGGTAACCGATAATTTATTAAGGGTAATTAGTAGACGTAAGTTTTTAGACGTTTGTAAATCATGCGTTGGTTTTGATTTTTTTCATAAAGAGTATTTGGGTTATTTGGCATAAGCCTAAGAAGGAAAAGAGAAGTTGTCAGAGAGAGTTATCAGAGAGAATTGAGAGAGACCAGAGAGAGTTAAGAGGAGAAAGGCTTGGTTGTCTTCTAACAAGGATTTCTTAAGCAACAAATGGTATGTTACATAACCTTAACATATATGATTTATGCTGCAATTTCTAAGTCTGTATGTTCTTGAATTTTACTGTGTATAGAGCTTTTACAAAATTTTCTATAAACCATGTTTTTATAATTGATTAGGAAATTATGTGTATTTGTAATTGTAATTATTATACAAGCATATATATATGTGTGTGTGTGTGTGTGTGTGTGCGTGAGTGAGTGTGTGTGATTGTATGCTTAACATATATATAGAATTGTATGCTAAATTAAGTTTGCAAGAAAAGAATTTGGTTTTACAGTGATTACATGTACATGAACATGTTTTGTACGATAACAAAATTAGTATGTGATTGTATGATAATTGTGAAATTGAACCTTATGTATGTTAATTGGGTAAGAACTTAATGAGAACGTAGTTCAAAGGAATGAATTCGTTGGATAATTATGGTTTACAATGTTAAACCTTGTAAAACAACGTCAACAACGAAGTTGGGTTTTAAACTATGGTATCAAGGATTTAAATTTTCTGAATTTGTTGTTTAATTGCTTTAAATTGGTATATGTATGATAAGTAAATGTTTATGAGTAATCTATATAAGTTTTACGTCTTAATTTAGATGTTAGCAGTACTAATTAGTCTAGAATTTAGTTATTATGTTCTTCGTGGTTGAGTTCTGTAAGTTTTGGCGCCCCAACTTTGATTTTCGCGCCTCAGCGCCAAAAATAAGAGCCCCGGCCCAAAACTTCATGCCCCAACACCGAAATTCGTGCCCCAATGCCAATTTCGCGCTGCAGCACCACTGTCTGACTTAGTTCTCGCGCCCCACTGCTGGAATAGTAGTCTGGGTCGGACAATTTTGACCTCCTATAGTAAAACAGCCATAACGTTTTCATACGAACTCCGATTGAGGTGATTTAAGATGATTCGGAACGAGGATGAATAGGCCTATAACTTTTATTCTTTAAGGTTTTCAATTTGAAATCGTTACGAAGGGTCAAAATGGCCATCTTTAGGACTGTTGTGTATTTGGAGCCAATCGGAGGGCGTCGGGATGCGCGAATGCAAGTGAAATCCTTTGTGTAATAGTATAACCTAATGATAACATGTTGGACATGTAATAGGATGTTGTATCAAGTTGTTAATGTGTATTTGGTGCAATGACATGATCACTTAAGTAGTTGTAATAAAGCTAAAAAGTAATGTTTATGAAAAGATGTGATGTTATTTAAAGTTAAACTTAGTTAGTAGCTATACTAAAAGTAAGAAAGCAACTCCTGAAGGTAATGTTAGTGTAACTAATATGTATTTTCAATACATATGGTATGTGTAGGACTTGGGGTGAACGTGAGTAGTGATTGTTTAACCTACGCACGAGGCAAGTTCTCTAACTCTACTTTTATATTTGTGCAAGTATCTAAACTATCTTTGAGAAAGTTTTCCTAACTCTAAGCTTTCTTTGTGCAAGTTTCTTAACCCTAATTATATCGTGCAAGCTCCTAAACCTTATCTCTTGATTTTGAACCAATCTTTAATTTGTTAATTAGCATGCAAATTTCTACATTCTAACACACTAATGTTGAACAAGTTTTATCATTCAACTTATTATTTATTATGCATGCTTAAGATTCAACTCTAAATAAGGTTTTAACCTTAGCTTAATATTGTTCAAAGCAAGGTATGTTACATTATTCAATACTTATGCTCTTAGATTATTCCTAAAGCATGACCTTAGTACACAATGCTGATTCACTTATGAATTATTCCATAGCATAATGTTATTACAGTTTTATTCAACTAATTCTTAGTTGATGTTCGTAAACTCTAAATTACCTTGAAACTTATCCAAACCAAACTTACTTTGATGCATACTTGTATTCTAAATGCTAAGATGAACAACCCTATTATAGGGGATAACTTACGCGTAGCGTTAAAATATTTGTGCACAATACATTGTACGAAGGGCTGATCCCCCTAAGTACGAGGAGTCCTTATAGACTTATGACTGTTAAAGTTGGAGTTAAAAGATTACTCGCATTTGTGGACATAGTTCGTGGTCTTATGACCCTCAGATATATATTCCATATTTTGATTCCAGTCTTTGGTTATCATTGATAGAGTACTATTCAGTTTTGATGAGCCTATTCGTTGGCAGTTGTTATTATCATGTTGATTCATTGCTATATCTAGTGAGCAATTGTTTTTCTCACTCTTGCATATATATACACTCATTGCAGCTAAAGTTGAGAAGGTCGACGAACCTACAACTAGCAAAGGAAAGAGAAAAATGTACAAGTGACGAAGACTTGTAATTTTATTTTATTATTATAATGATAGACTTTTATTTAATGATGCGATATAATAATTTATTTCCGCACTTGTATGATGTTTAAGGTTAGACAACCTAAGATGTTTTTGGATTTAATGATGTAACCCTATTTAAAGGGAGGATTTATGGTATAAATATTATTTTATTTGGGTAGATAGTATGAATGTATGGATAGTGAACACCAAATCTTGAGAGAATGAAGTACCTAGATTTGAGGGTGTCACAAGTTGGTATCAAAGCTTTAGGTTATGAACCTTAGGTGGGGAAAAGCCTTAGGAAGTAACCTTTGAAAGAAAGTGATGACTCTTATCGAGTTTTAAGGAAGAAGTAATAAAATACTTATGTGCTTATGTGATTACAACTTATGTGCTCGTGAGTGTCGAGTAGTAATGATTAGTAATTAAAACTTAAAATTTGGTTGACAGGATGGCTAATGTAGGAGGATCTAGTCAGGCTAGGGAGGAAAGATCCCAGATGCCTAGAGAGGAGGAGCCTCGAGATATTCAGGTAGTGTGGGAATAACTACTGCCACAGGAAACAACTCCGTTGGTCACAGTAGTTGAGCAGGAGGGTATACCTAATGAGGATGATGAGATAGAGACGGATGAGGAGGACCCTGTGGAACTGCCACAGTTGGATGAGGACAATGAGGAAGAAGAGCTTTCACTTAACTCGATCGCCGCCCGTATGTACGACGGGGTGTATGATCGTAATGTGGAACTTCAAGATACCGTCGAGGAGTTGCAAAAGATAGTAGCTGAACAATAGACCTCGATGGCACAGAAGGACAACGAGATCCAGGATCAAGATGAACGTCTGAATAACGTTGAAGAGAAACTGGTTCACACTGAAGGAGAGAACGAACGAATGATAGCAGAGATTGCATAGTTGAAGAACAAGTTGAAAGAAGAAGCTACGAAGAGGGCAAGAGCCGAAGATGTGTACGAGGAAGCTTATCAACGAGCCGGAATAGCAGAGAGAGACGCACAATCAAAGAGGATAAAGATGGAAGAGATGAATAATGTATTCAACACCGTGATCAATCAAGCTCAAGATTGGGTCATGTGTTATCCAATTCAGTTCGAGGCGCTGCCATCATACATTTTAGATCGCCGAACAATGACCTGAATTATGGAGGAAGAGCATCGTAAGGCTACGCAGTATCTTAATAGGACATTGTAAGGAATGTACCTGATATGTGGTTAATGATATAATAAATAAAATGTAAATCCCGGGTATTATATAACTAATGGGATAGATAATAATGAAGTAATCCTGTAACTTTTGTAGTTCAGGAAAGTAATGTAAATAGCAGTGATGCTATTGTTCTTATGTTTTCAAAAAGATTATGAATGAATAAAAGTTATTATTTTATTTAATTCCAGAGTGTTATGTGATATGTGATTATTCCTTTTATGGGGGCAAGATAAGTAGAAATTACTTAAAAGAGTTGAGTAATAATCTAATGAGTGTATTTTTTTAACAGAAAATGCCTCCAAGGCGTTAACCACCTCGACAGAGAACCACTGAAGGAACCAATAACAATAATGCTGAAGATAATCCCGTTCAGCAATTCGTAACGTTACTAATAGGAGCGTTGCAGAATTAACCTCAGAATTAAGGAACAACTTTTAAGGATTTCAAGGCGGTTGGACCACCAGAATTCCGTGGGTCCATGAATCCAGTTGAGGCACAGACCTGGATCATGGAAATAGAAAAGGTTTTTGATGTTGCTAGGGTAGAGGATAACCAGAAGACTGCTTTTGCAACATTCATGTTGAAAGCCGAGGCGAGTTATTGGTGGCAATCCAATAAAACCCGAGGAGGTCAAGGGGTAATGTCTTGGAAAAGGTTTAAGGAGATATTCTTCAGACCTATTTCCCAGAAAGTTTGAAGAGTCAACTAGAAGTGCAATTTTTGAAACTGAAGCAGGGAACAATGTCGGTATCTGAGTATGCCGGAAGATTCAACGAGTTGGTGAGGTTTGCGCCATATCAAGTTAGCACAGACGAATGCAAGGCGAAGAGGTTTGAACAGGGACTGAAGCCCTGGTTGTACAGTAGAGTCTCCCTATTCCAGCTGAAGACGTTTGCAGTGGTAATGGAGAAAGTAATTCTCGCTGAGAGTGGAGGCGAGGCTGTAACAAAACACAACCAAGAGCAGAGGAAGAAGAAGAGTGAAGGTGAAGCTAAGAATGGTGGTGGTGGTAACGGTGGGAATGGCAACAACAATTTGAAGAAGAAGTGGAATGCAAATGTGGGAGCTGGGAATCAACAAGGAAACCAGCAAAAGAAGAAGTTCGAAGCATGTGCTACATGCGGGAAGTTTCACAAGGATGTGTGCTTGATGGGGAAACGAGTATGCTTCAACTGTGGCCAGGAGGGTCATATCGCCCCAAATTGCAATCAACCTAAGAAGAACGTTTGCTTCACGTGCGGGTCCAAGGATCACTTTACTCGTGAATGCCCTAAAAAGAGATATGGTGAGGCAAATGGAAACAAGGGAAATGCTGGTGGAGGTACGCTGACTATTGCTGGACCAACATCAACAAAGAAGCCTATAGCAAGAACCTTTAACATAACAGTGCAGGACGCGGTGCAATCAAAAGATGTCGTGTCAGGTATTATCCTAATCAATGATATAAATGCATATGTATTATTTGATTCGGGTGCTACTTGCTTGTTTATATCTGATGATTTTGCTAAGAAGTTTGAAATACCTAGTGAAGAGTTGAATTTCCCTTTAAACATAGAAATTACGAATAGGGAAGAGATTCCTGTTAGGTTCATATACAAGAACTGTAGGGTGAACATTAAGGGGAATGTTATGAAGGTAGATTTAATCCCGATAAAACTTGGAGAGTTTGATGTTATTTTGGGAATGGATTGGTAATTTAATTATGGAGCGATAATTGATTGCCAAAATAAGTGTGTAAACCTTATGACTCTGTCAAATGTAGTTTTTCATGGTAGTAAATCGCCTAGACGAATGAGATGTCTGACAATGATGCAAGCCAAGAAGTTGTTGAGTCAGGGCTGTGTAGGGTATTTAGCTTACATAGTCGATACTCAAAAGGAGAAGGGTGTGAAACTGGAGGAAATACCAGTGATTAGGGAATTCGTGGACGTGTTTTCGGAGGATTTGCCAGGACTTCCGCCTGACATAGAAGGCCCCGTACAGAATGGCAAGAATTGTTAGACAAGAAGTACAGTCAGTCGAGTGTGTCACCGTGGGGAGCATCGATGTTGTTCGTGAAGAAGAAGGATGGGTCAATGCGTCTTTGCATTGATTATAGAGAATTAAACATGGTCACTATTAAAAACAAATATCTATTACCGAGAATAGATGATTTGTTTGACCAGTTGAAGGGTGCTAGATATTTCTCAAAAATATATTTGAGAAGTGGGTATCACCAACTGAAAGTGAGAGGAGGATGTACCGAAGACGGCATTCCAAACTCGCTATGGACATTACGAATTTTTAGTGATGTCTTTTGGTTTGGCAAACGCCCCTGCAGCGTTCATGGATTTGATGAACAGGGTGTTTAAATCATTTTTAGACAAGTTTGTTGTGGTATTTATCGATGATATTCTAGTGTACTCTAAGTCTCAAGAAGAACATGCAGAACACTTACATCTGACGCTGGAGACGCTAAGAAAAGAAAATTGTACGTGAAATTCTCTAAATGTGAATTTTGGTTAGAACGTGTATAATTTCTTGGGCATGTAATTGATAAGGATGGGATTTCTGTAGATCCATCAAAAATCGAAGATGTGATAAATTGGGAACCACCAAGAACTCCATCAGAAGTAAGAAGTTTCTTGGGATTGGCAGGTTATTACAGACGATATATCCAGGATTTCTCCAAGATTGCCACTCCGTTGACAAATTTGATGAGAAAAACTGAAAAAAAAAAAAATTGGACGGAGAAATGGGAAGAGAGTTTTCAAGAATTGAAGAAGAAGCTCAGTGTGGCACATATGTTGTCATTACCAGATAACACAGGAAATTTTGTGGTGTATAGTGATGCGTCACACAAGGGATTGGGTTGTGTCCTTATGAAAAATGGTAAGGTCATTGTGTAACAACCCCAAAAAACCATACAATTTAAATCCCAATTTCGGTCGTTAACCATACATTCAACCTCTAAATAATACATCATTATTCGATGTTAAACTTATTAAAATTGTGGAATATTTAAAACGTTTATACATATCCTTCTTTCTTGCCCTGAATCGTAACCTTTACACTACATCTCTTTGATTCAATCTTATATCATGAATCATTACAACAAAATGACTATACAAAGGCTTACATCATAACTAAATATCCATATACATTGGATAGCTCAACTTACATTTCAACAACATGTTACGTTCAAAATATGAAATACATTTCTCATAAAATATAAGTAATCTTCGTGAATATAGATCTCTATAACTCACATAGCACGTATCTTTACCTTAAAATCTTGACCTATAAAAGTGGTTATTTACAAGAGTGAGCTCGACAGTCCAGCAAAGTCTAACAGTTTTCATGCATCACATAACACATAATAACATGCTCGATATACATCTCATTAAAGTAACATGGCATACATGCTTTTAATTCACATAACAAATATAAAGATTGAGTTCCTTACTCAATCATCATTACTTAGCCAAAACAATGCAGTCATATATTGACTTTAACATTTCATGATTCAACATGCATAACATATCATGCAATTTAAAATAGTTCATCAAGTCCACGTAGAAAATAGGAACCGAAAGACTTGCCTTGATCGTTGTTTACCAATAACAGTTTAACATCTTACAGTTATCTGCACTTCACGTGCCCTACGCAATTATATAATCATACACATCAAATATTAGTCACATAACAACATATAGTAATTGTAATGTAAACTCTACTCTATGTCTCATAATCTTTCCTATTAATAAATACACAATGTTCAACTTAATTGTGTTAACTTTCAACTTATATCTCATTGTATTTCATATTCACAGTTCATTCAAGGGCTTAAGTCTTGCTAGGACTACTTATTAGCTTTATATTAAATCCACTCCATATCTTATAATATTCATTTCAATTGAATTGAAATACTTTTTAAGTTCATTAACACTTGGCACGACGTTTCGACGTTCAATCGTCACATGCCCGATTTGCCTCTCTTGTGTATGCTTACTATGCTTCTATAACTTATCTAATACATTATTTATTAATGTTAAGCATCATTATATTTACTAACATTCATGTTTTATAACTTATGACATCATCTTTTATGGTCTGGAGCACTACACATGCATATGTGCATGTCCGACACTCTCCGATTGCCTCCGAAAACACAATAGTCCTAAATATGACCATTTTCACCCAACCTAATGAGCTCAAATTGAAAAACTTAAAGAACAAAAGTTGTAGGTCTACTCGTCCTCGTTCCGAATTATCTTGAATCACCTCAATCGGAGTTTGTATGATGAAGTTATGGTCATTTTACTACAGGAGGTCAAAACTATCCAACCCAGACCACTTTTACGGCGCCGGGGCGCGGAACAGTGGCGCTGGGGCGCGAGCTACTGTGCTGGGGCGCGAGATACAGCGCTGGGGCGCGAGGTACAGTGTTGGGGTGTGAATTTTGACGCTAGGGCGCCGAAACTCGCAGAACCCAACCACGAAGAACATAACAACTAATTTTTTTGTCTATTACTTCAATTCTAACACTAATTAACATGCATAACTTATGCCAATTACACATACACATTACTTAATCATGCATATACGAATTACCATCGACTAAACCATGATTCTAGAAACTTAAATTTTGAAAACACGGTTTAAACATTAAAATTTCATATTTGACATATTTTAACACAGTAAACACTGTAAATTCTAATAACCACCAATTGGTTTACTTTATCTACGATTCTATGAACTTCTTAACAACAGAATTAACATGTTGACAGTTTTAATTTCCCAATTAGCTACCAACAATTTACTGATTTTGATCTTCTTAACAACTAAACTAATGAATATTTTGACAGTTAACAGCCATGTGCCGGAATATATACTAAAAAAAACAATTTCCTTCCTCTTAAACGAAATTAACATAACCTTTCATGTTTAAACACTACTTCTAACATCATACACCCATAAAACACCATAGTTCAGTTATATAACAACTACTAAAGAATTTTGTAAAAACTTTATATTTACAGTGAAATAGAAGAACACAGAGACGTAAAAACATATATATATTAAGGTTTTAAAACATAGCTTTTGTTGTTAAGAAATTCTTGTTAACCCTTGCTAGTCACAGACAACCCTGCAACTTCAGACACCTTTTCCTCTCAATTTACTTTATTCTCTCTCAATTTCTGCAATCTTCCTTTTCATTTCTCTTAAGCCAAAACTCAAATGCTCTTTACGTAAAAACAAAATAAAACCAACGCACGCCCGTTTAAAACAAAACCGACGCCTACTCAATACCCCTATTCAATTTATCAGTTACCAAATTAATATATATATTTTATTTATATTATATTATTAATAATTCAAAATTTAAAATCCAAAAGCCATAAGGCTCCGTTTGGCAAAACTCTTTCAAATTAAAGACTTAATATATTTAAGCCTTGTTTGACAAAATAAATTAAAACTACTTTAATTTATTTTAATAACCATTTATAATATAGTTATTTGTCACACTTCTAATTAATTAAGTTTTCATACTTAATTTAATTAATTCTAATAACAATTCATTGCATAATATAATAATTTATTTAATCATTATAAACTCTCTAACTTAATTATTAAATTAAACTAGATGACAAAATAAATTAAAACTACTTTAATTTATTTTAATAACCATTTATAATATAGTTATTTGTCACACTTCTAATTAATTAAGTTTTCATACTTAATTTAATTAATTCTAATAACAATTCATTGCATAATAATTTATTTAATCATTATAAACTCTCTAACTTAATTATTAAATTAAATTAGATTACTATTTCAAAATAATTACTTTCCTTAACTCATTAATTATTTATTAAACAAATAAATAACCAAATCACATCAAATTAATTAAACAAATACTTATTCAACGATAAACACAACCATTAAATATTTATATAATTCAATAAATATTTAAATAATATAACTAAAAATCTGGATTGTTACATCATTCCCTCCTTACAAGGATTCTGTCCTCAGAATCACAACTCAAACCACTCATTCGTTACAATCTTCCCTACTTAAAAGATTCTGTCCCCAGAATCAAAGACACAAATTACACAAATAACTCAGAGAAATTTTTCATCATTTTATCTAAATATGGATTTTATATTTCCTACTACATTCATTACCTAACAAATTCTAGGTTTCATTTCATAACTTTCACTTGAACTCAATTATATTCTGAGTATTATACATCTTTTAACCCATTCATTTCTTTTTCTAAGGATCGTTATCATCAACACTCGGGATATTACAATCACCCTTTCTTCTAAAAATTTCGTCCTCGAAATTTTATTTATTAATTTTTATTCATTCAATCTATCAAAGTAGATTTTTACGTCACTACTTCATTCATTCATTGGCTTCTATAACCACTTTCTTTCCACAAACATCATTCTACAATTATTAACTTTTCTATTAAAAGTTTCACATTATTCTTTGATAACTCATCTACTTCTCACTTCAAAATATCTTTTCTCACTTATTCAACATACTCATCATTCAGTGTCGCATTCTATGACTCACTTCTTTCTAAGGAATATCATCCTTACCACATTCACCTTTTAGAATATCAAGAATCTTCCACAATTGCTCAACAATTGGAAAGCGATATGAATAACAGGAATTTAAAAGATTCCAAATCATGCTGAGGGTCATAAGACCACGAACTATGTCCACAGTTGCAAGTAATCTTTCAACTTCAACTTTAACAGTCATAAGACTTAAGGACCCCCGTACTTAGGGTGTTAAGCCCTTCGTACAATGTATTGTGCACAAACATTTAAACGCTATGCGTATGTCCATAGTTATAAGTAATCTTTCAACTTAAACTTTAACAGTCATAAGACTATAGGGACTCCTCGTAGTTATGGTGAACAACCCTTCGTACAATGTATTGTGCACAAACATCTCAACACCTCCGCGTAATCCCCTATAAAAGGGTTGTTCATCTCAGCTTTTCAACATCTGAATCCGCACCAAAACAATTTGGTTTGGCATAACTTCTCAAGAAACTCTTGAATTTCATGAACATCTTTCAATATTCGTCTAGCTGAATCAAATAGTATAAACTTCTACAATAATTTGGACATCAATCGAAATATACATATATATATATATATATATATATATATATTCTCATATCATAAAGAAATCTCAAAAATCTTTTTATGACGTCATGATACCGCACTGTATTTACAGTCCGTTGAGGATTCCGTCATTTGGTGACTTTATCATACTACATCATACCATAGTGGGCTGACGATCCTTAGATCACATCCAACACTAGGTAATACTGCATTGATGACTCCATCGTTTTTATCATCTTTGCACTAGGTTACATGATGCATTAATGATATAAAATATATTTTGATATATTGTAAATCATTTTTGTCTAGTCGAAGTAATTAGCATAGACATACGAATAACAGTATTGTTGTTAAAACTCATTGGTTCCATCATTTGATCCAATATTTTTCAAGAAAATAAAAGTGTAAACATCAGCACGAAGTCAATAAATTTCGAAAGTCTAGCATAGCTAGTAGATTTAGAATACCTATGCTTCCACCATCAACTCCACTTTCTATAATGATCCATTTCTTAATAGGTCTATCTATTCCTATCATCCTCAATACTCCATTCACACTTAATTATACCCCAGTTCGTCAAACTTACCACACGTTATGAGTTTAGGAACTTGCCACAATCATATGAGTTTCAGAACTTATCCTAGTCAGACCATAGGCGTCCATTCGCTGAGGGGTTCAAAAACATACCATATAATTATGAGTCACGAACCTACCATAAGTATGAGTTTTAAGAACTCGCACTTAACCTTATAATATTCTCTAACTATACTCTACCTATCTGTTATACACATGAGAAAAGAATCACCTTCTCAACATGCATATAGCAAATAGCGCGACACAAACATTCCAATGATTATCATTGTGATAAACTAAGTGCAAGCACAAAACCCTCGCCCATACAAAGATTTGTACAACTCATCCATCACATGAGTTCTCAATTGAAATCCCACCTAACTCTATCTTTCTTTTAACTTGCTCTTTGCTCGATACGAATTCCTCGTATCACATCATCTATAACTCCTCATGAGTTATCTTGTACTATTTCATAGTAGACCATCTTCATAGCATTAAGCTATAATCATTCAAACATTACAGACCATCTTTCATATCACTTAAACAGACCACGTAGTGACCTTATTCTATAATCATCTCTCTTAAAATTCTTTTGTTAACTCGTGATCATTTTGTTTTACGATCCTCATTCTTTCTCTTTTTCATCATTTACGACATTATTCGTTATCTTGGCTATTGGAGTTAGGAAACTCCCATTTCTTATCTTTATATCTCTTCACGATTCTTCTTTGAATCTTCTTGTTTATAAAAATAATTCTTCCTTTAAGAATTTCTAACTTCATTTACATCGCCCAAAATTTCATTCAAGTTCTAAACTCTCATCATACGTGTCCATTTCTACACTTGGTACACATCGAGTCTCTAACAGTTTCAATATGGTACGCTGAGTGGTTTCCCACAAACAACCAACAAACTAGGTTCCGAGTTGCTAGTTCGTATATACCTCCGCTCTATGAAGGAATCGTTTAGCCCAGATACCATACATTAACTACTAAAGAGTACAATTACACCATACGTAGATATAACTCTCTATTCTTAACTTCTTTATCACTCTCGTTTTATAGACATTGTCTATTTATTATCACCTTACATCCTTATTATTGTAGTTGGGTAACCCCACATTCATATTCCTTATAACTCTACGAGATTCTTTTTTTGAATCCTTTCACGCAAGTTTTAATCCCTTATTGTTCAAACTCTATTTGAGTTTATTCGTTCATTATCTTCACCTCTCTTCTCTAAGGTTATAGCCTACGGTACTCCTACCTAAGGTTTATACCCTACAGCTTTGATACCAACTGTAACAATCCCAAAAAACCATACAATTTAAATCCCGACTTCGGTCGTTAACCATACATTCCCTCCTTACAAGGATTCTGTCCTCAGAATCACAACTCAAACCACTCATTCGTTACAATCTTCCCTACTTAAAAGATTCTGTCCCCAGAATCAAAGACACAAATTACACAAATAACTCAGAGAAATCTTTCATCATTTTATCTAAATATAGATTTTATATTTCCTACTACATTCATTACCTAACAAATTTTAGGTTTCATTTCATAACTTTCACTTGAACTCAATTATATTCTGAGTATTATACATCTTTTAACCCATTCATTTCCTTTTCTAAGGATCGTTATCATCAACACTCGGGATATTACACATTGTGTATGCATCAAGGCAGTTGAAGGACTACGAGAAAGGGTATCCGACTCATGATTTAGAGTTGGCAGCAGTAGTGTTTGCTTTAAAGATATGGAGACACTATCTCTATGGAGAAAAATGTGAGATCTACACAGACCATAAGAGTCTGAAGTATATCTTCACTCAAAAGGACTTGAACATGCGTCAAAGGAGATGAATGGAATTGATAAAAGATTACGATTGCGTGATCTTTTATCACCCGGGCAAAGCTAATGTGGTTACAGATGCCTTGAGTAGGAAAGGCAGAGAAAAGTTGATGTTGTTAACCGATAAGGAGGAGCTCATTTCAGTAATGGCAAGGCTAGAGTTGGAAATCAAATTTCCAAAAGAATCCGATGAAAAATTGTACCAGATGGAAGCTAGTCAAACTTTGGTAGACAAAGTGAAGAACGCTCAACTACAAGATGAAGAATGCAAAAAAATAAAGGAAAGTGTGGTTGAAGGAAAACAAGTGAAGTTCAAGGTTGATACTGAGGGAATGCTGAGATTCGAGGGACGAATTTGGGTTCCAGCAGTACAAGATATTAAAGAAGACATCTTGACAGAAGCTCATATCTCAAGATATTCGATTCATCCGGGAAGTACGAAGATGTATCAAGATTTGCAACGACATTTTTGGTGGTCAAATATGAAAAGAGACATTGCAGAATGCGTTGCAAAGTGCTTGACATTTCAGAGAGTCAAGGCCGAGCATCAAAGGCCAAGCGGATTACTTCAACCGTTAGAGATACCGAAATAGAAATGGGAGCATATCACAATGGATTTTGTGGTAGGTCTTTGAACGACTCAGAAAGGATACGATGCGATATGGGTGATAGTGGACAGACTGACAAAATCTGCACACTTTTTCCTAATAAAGATTAGATTTAATCTTGATCAGCTGGCAAAATTATATGTTAACGAGATCATGTCAAGACATGGAGTTCCAGTATCTATAGTGTCAGATCGAGACCCGAAGTTCACATCGAATTTCTGGAAGAGATTACAAGAATGCATGGGAACGCAATTGAAGATGAGTACAGCATATCATCCGCAAACCGATGGACAAAGTGAACGAACGATTCAGTCACTAGAAGATATGCTTAGAGTGTGCATCATAGATTTCAAAAGAAACTGGGATGATCATCTACCGTTGGTGGAATTTCTGAACAACAATAGTCACCATGCAAGCATTGGCATGCCGCCATACGAGGCATTATATGGCAAGAAATGCATAACTCCACTATGCTGGGATGAAGTTGGAGAAAGTCAACTCCTTGGACCAGAACTGGTATAACAGACTACTGAAATTATCAAACTCATCAAAGCAAGATTGGTAGCTACTCAAGATCGACAAAAAAAGTATGTTGATCAACACAGGCAGAGTCGTGAATTTGAAGCAGGAAAGTTCGTGTTCCTAAAAGTTTCTCCTTGGAAGGGGAAAATTCGTTTTGGCAAGAAAGGAAAGATAAGCCCAAGGTTTATTGGACCTTTCAAGATTATACGCAGAGTGGGAGAAGTGGCTTACGAGGTAGCTCTATCTCCAGAGTTGGAAAACGTTCATAATATTTTTCATGTTTTGGTGTTACGATCGTATAAACCCGATTACAAGCACGTGATCGAGTACGAACCGTTGCAGTTTGATAAAAACTTGTCGTATGAAGAGGTTCCTATCCAGATAGTTGACAGAAAAGAACAAGTGCTCAGGAATAAAGTGATACCTTCTGTGAAGGTTATATAGAGAAAGCACAATGTCGAAGAGGCTACGTGGGAACTTGTTGGGTAAAATCTAATTACACACAACACGCAAGTATACGTGGTCAACAAGTAATAAAGTGATAAGTTGAGTATCGTTCCCACAGAGAATTATTTAATAAGAATTACCAATTACTAACCTATGACCAATTTATTCTTATTTAAACAAATGATTTAATAATTTAATTCAAAATAATTAAATAAACTATTACTAATTATCCCTAGAATGAAATAAGATATTGAAGACTTGAGATTACAATTTCACTTATTGTTTCATTTAAATCAACACACTTCCTGTTAAGCCAAATTATTTATACTAGATTGTTAATCAAGAACACGAAAGTAAAATATGGCCATCTCTCAATGCACCATACTCATATGAAATCAAATCCACAGATGATAGAATCAATTTGAACACCCTAATTAACTAACCCACTATATCTCTATGTGAATTACAATTAAAAAGGGTTTAAGCACAAGTTCTTATTAGACTACATATGGCGTAAAGGCATATCTCTATCCTAAACACGAATCATGAATTCCATCTATGCAGAAATCATAAACATATGCTATCATGATCAGATCTAAATCTATACTTCATCTCTCGAGTTCATATAGATTATCACGGTAATTGTTAGCTAAGTAATTAAGCAATTAAGTCCAAATCATAATAGATAATCCAAATATAGCTAATAAGACTAATAAAGAAGCATATCAAAGTAAACTACACAATAAGATCCATAGTAATCTCAAACAAAGAATTAGTTCATGATTATTGAATTAAAACTAAGAATCCACAATTGAATACACATTAAAAGACAAAGATAGAAGAAAATGAGAAGATAAAATCTATTGTCTGTAGATTTGATGCTCCCTCCTTGCTCTTATTTTGAATCTTCAATGGTCTCCAAGTTGCTTCAATCTCCAAATCTCATAAAAACTAGTGTTTTGGTCCTAATCTACTCTAATCTAATCTAATGGAATTCTTTCTCTCTCTAATCTCCCCCTAATCCTTGTGATTCTCCCCCTTTTATAAGTATCTTTATATGTCTTTAAGTTCTCTTGGAAGTCCTTGAGTCAATCGGATCGAAACAATCCTTCTCGGACTCAAATTTGACCAAAATTCGTCTTTTCTGCACGTACCCCCACCCCGACGGGGGTTTAGCCTTGTAAAGGGCCTGCCCCGGTAGGGGTCTTGTGAAGGAAAAGCCCGCCCCGGCGGGGGTCACTTTTCTACTCTGACGTCCTTTGGGAAAATGGCCATAACTTTTGATCCGGGAAGAGTTACGAGGCCTACCACCTATCAAATCGAAGATATTGACGAGATCTACAACTTTCATTCTCTAAGAATGGAGAAATTCATGTCAGAACAAGGTCGAAATTGTGCTTAAAGTAGATGCTATGTAAATTACAAGCATGAGAACTCTTAGCTTTGATCTTCGTTGATAAAAAGGCCATAACTCTCGCATCCGAACTCCGATTGGGACGATTCAAGATGTTCTGAAAAGCTAAGAAGAAGCTATACAGTATAATCTAAGTTCCAAGCCAAGAACATGCATCCAACTTGGTGTTAAAATCCCTGCAATCTTCCATTCTTGTATTTACTTGCATATTTTAGTCCAAAAGATGTCTGAATTGCTTTTCCTTGCTTCTTCATGCCAATGTTATGTCATAGCCTACAAAATAACATAAAATGTATGAAAAGTAACTAAGAAACATAGGTTTAAGCAACTAATTCAAGTAATAGATACCGAAGAAGTAGGTATAAAACCTACTTATCAAATACTCCCAAACTTAAACTGTTGCTTGTTCCCAAGCAACACAATATAATGCAATCTACATGCTATGAAATGCAACTAATCTACATGCCTATGACTTCAGCAGTATTGATAAACACAAGTCTATTCAACCGGCCTTGGAGAAATCAAGTAAACATGATAATACATCATATCAAAAACAAATCAATGACTTCCCAATCAATCATCAAATCTTAGACTGTTATCACTAATATAGTACGTGTGTGCTCCACAACAATACTAACTGATATAAAATTAAATTTAACACATAACAAGTCTCTTCGAAGGCATCATACATTGTAAACTCAAGAAATCTAAAAATAAGCTAGATCCAACTAAAATCAAACAATTACCAATATCGAAGGTTAACATGGGATACTTATACTTTATTTTTCATCTACGGGGGCTTTTTGCTCTTATTTCCCATTTTATTCTTTTTTTTTTCTCTTTTTTTATATACACATAGCTATGCAATGTCTTATTCCCTTAGGCTTTTCAATGCTACCTTAACGAGCTTTCGACCAACGACTCCCAGACCATTAAGACCTTAGGGCGCTAGGTGTAAAGACAATCCCTTCTGACTTACTTACTCAAGTAACAAAGGCCACAAAACTAGACAAGCACGCCATTGTGTTTATTCATACTCTTTTTTTTTCTTTTATAGCTTATATACCCCAAATATTCCCCCAAACGTAGGTTCTTGTCTAACTTTAGCCATTACTACTTATTCTTGTCATTCTTTCATTCAAACTAGCATTATCCTTTAGAATCCCATTATGTATCAATTTAAACTCAATCAATCAACAAGTTGTTTTTACTATGCTATCCTTATTATACAAGTTTCAAACAGAAAAAGACTCAATTCAGAACAAGAAATCACATCAAAGCTCTAATAGTAAATACTATACTTGTCTACCCAATTCCAATCTCATCATTGGCCAAAACAAACTGTAAATATCAAACAGCTGGACTCATGCAAGATGAACATAGTAACTAACTATTATTTTTGAAAAAAAAATTTCAAGAAACTGAATACATGAATGCAAACATAATGAGCCTAAACTAAATTAACAACATATGCAAAATAACATAACATAAACATGAAACTAAACATGCAATAATGAACTAAACTAAACTCCCCCAAACTTAGCAATTACAATGTCCTCATTGTAAGAATATAGTGGTAAGTAGAAGAGAACTTCCCTGTAATCAACTAAGCATAAGGTGATGGTGGCGATGGCGGCAACGATCATTTTTCTATCCATTAAACCTCTAATACCTACAATGAAGAGACAACATGGATTAGAATAGCACTTGAATTGGTAAGAGAACTTAATAAGTAAATTAATTCCTATCTACTAACTAAACTAGTAAAGAATATAAATATAAAAATCTTGGGTTGCCTCCCAGTTAGCGCTTGAATTATAGTCATTCAGCTTGACTATGTCTGGTCAACGCTATCCAATTCCTCTTCGGTAATTGAGGAACTGTCCATCCATCGAAAATAATATAGCTTTTGGTAGGTTCCCATTTGTGATGGCCAATGCATGAAATTCACCTAGCATGCTCTGATTTGGTATGATCTCAATCAAGAACGTCCCACAGCTAGGTGTTTTTTCCATTGTGTATGTGATCACTTTGGGGCATGGAAGCTTGTCACACACAATGGGCTCTTCGTCTATCTTCTCTTTCTCGTCCCACCATGGATTCAAAATATTACTCGCTCTTATGTCATCAAGAGCTTCACCGACGACATGACTACCAAGTGGGCATGGTTTTGCAAATCTGACTGACTCTTTGATATTTGGTGGAGACCCATTTAGATCTTCGTCGACCTCTATTTCATTATCCCCAATTGTCTCCACACTTTCGATATCTTGTGGTTCATCCAGTCGCAGATTTGGTTCGGGTTCTCCGTCAATTTCATCATCTATGTCATAAAGCTAAGTGTTTGGAGGAAGGTTGCTTATGGCTTTGGTCATTTGCTCTATCTGATCCGTAAGATTTTGAATTGACCTCGCTTGATTACTCATCTTCTCCTCATCTACTATAAACTTGGACAATAATTCCCCCAGCCTTGAATTTTCTGTTTCAGTCTCGGAAGCCATATATTGAGGACCATTGGTTGAGGTAGTGACGAGTTGTTCCATTCGATTATTAAAATTTTGGATTGACAGCTCTTGGCTAATACTCATCTCCTCTAGGTTTGCTATGCCCTTCAATATTATATCCCTCAGATTTGGCTTTTCTTCTTGTGGCAATGGAGGTGGACATGAATATTCCGGTGTGTATGATGGATTTGGAGCGTAATATTGGTCATCATAATTATAGCTCCATGAAAAATTCGGGTGATACCCCCAATCTTGGTGATAGTTAGGATCAACATAGTTGTTAAGGTAATCACCACTATATTGTACCGGTTCAAAACTGACTGTGCATTGATGACTTTGATGGTTGTCAGCACAATAGTCACACGTAACTGCCATCCTTCGACTCCATTGGGATGCAATAACGTCCAACGTCCTCGAAAGTTCTTCAATCTGTGCTGATATTACGGAAAATGCATTAAGTCCATCAATCCCTGTTTCCCTTGGTTGAGTCATGTTTGCCATCCTTCGACTCCGTTGGGCTGCGATAACCTCCAACGTCTTCGAATTTAACTCAATTTGTACTGACTCTACAGAAAATGTATTAAGTCCATCAATCCATGTTTCCCTTGGTTGAGTCATGTTCGTGTATGGCCATTGATACGCAAAGTTATCCATGGTACCTGAAAAGAGAGAAATATAGGAAGAGAATTAAAAATCAAAATAAAAATATTTAAATTAAGACTAATTTGATTGAAATTAATATTGGTAAAAAATAATAAACTAATTCCCCGGCAGCTGCGCCAAAAACTTGTTGGGTAAAATCTAATTACACACAACACGCAAGTATACGTGGTCAACAAGTAATAAAGTGATAAGTTGAGTATCGTTCCCACAGAGAATTATTTAATAAGAATTACCAATTACTAACCTATGACCAATTTATTCTTATTTAAACAAATGATTTAATAATTTAATTTAAAATAATTAAAAAAACTATTACTAACTATCCCTTGAATGAAACAAGATATTGAAGACTTGAGATTACAATTTCACTTATTGTTTCATTTAAATCAACACACTTCCTGTTAAGCCAAATTATTTATACTGAATTGTTAATCAAGAACACGAAAGTAAAATATGGTCATCTCTCAATGCACCATACTCATATCAAATCAAATTCACAGATGATAGAATCAATTTGAACACCCTAATTAACTAACTCACTATATCTCTATGTGAATTACAATTAAAAAGGGTTTAAGCACAAGTTCTTATTAGACTATATATGGCGTAAAGGCATATCTCTATCCTAAACATGAATCATGAAGTCCATCTATGCAGAAATCACAAACATATGCTATCATGATTAGTTCTAAATCTATACTTCATCTCTCGAGTTCATATAGATTATCACGGTAATTGTTAGCTAGGCAATTAAGCAATTAAGTCCAAATCATAATAGACAATCCAAATATAGCTAATAAGACTAATAAAGAAGCATATCAAAGTAAACTACACAATAAGATCCATAGTAATCTCAAACAAAGAATTAGTTCATGATTATTGAATTAAAACTAAGAATCCACAATTGAATACACATTAAAAGACAAAGATAGAAGAAGATGAGAAGATAGAATCTATTGTCTGTAGATTTGATGTTCGCTCCTTGCTCCTACTTTGAATCTTCAATGGTATCCAAGTTGCTTCAATCTCCAAATCTCATAAAAACTAGTATTTTGGTCCTAATCTACTCTATTCTAATCTAATGGAATTCTTTCTCTCTCTCCTAATCTCCCCCTAATCTTTGTGATTCTCCCCCTTTTATAAGTCTCTTTATATGTCTTTAACTCCTCTTGGAAGTCCTTGAGTCAATCGGATCAAAACTGTGACGCCCCCAAAATAGGTATACATCACCCATCTTGAGTCGTCAGATACAAGGTACAAAATTCAAATACAACTTAATAATACAACTGTCGTGTACAATATGACAAAACATAAACTGTGAGTTTGAATACAAATATTGTCTACTAGAGAGTATCCATACTCAAAAGGAGTCCTCATTACATTTATTAACACACTATTACATAGAATAGTGAGGACTACTAACTAATACAATCATTCGGACCATCACTCCGTTTCTCGACTTGCCCCAGCTACGTTCTCATTTCCTGAAGAGAACAGTGAAAGAAAGGGTGAGCTCAACTAGCCCAGTAAGAAATATTATGACTAAGATAATGCAGAATAAATTATCATTAGCCTTCAATAATTTTAAACTGATAAAATATAATAGACATCAAATTTAACTGTAGCGGAACAAGAAATCCATTAAAAGAGTCAAGTAGAAAATAAAATCTACTATCTTTTATGATTTAAAAGGTTTTTTCAACACTATTATCGCTGGGACTCAGCTTAATAAAATAATCCACATCATCGAATCACCCCTGCACTACGGCCAAGGATATTCGTGTATTCATTAATGGTCATGATCATGCCAACAGCTGTCCATCAATGCACTACGGGCCAATGAGGATTTTTACCACATCATTTGTAATATTACGGTCATGATTATACCGAATAATCCCTGATCATAATCATACCAAGTCCATCTATGCACTACAGGCCACAGATGACTTTCAACATTTTATAAACATGAGGATGATGACAATGATATAAGAATTCAATAAAACAAGTTCAAGAATTAATTTATCCAAGAATTAACAACGTCCAAATTGTCAACATGATACTGCTTTGTGGAGTAAAATTCAAGAATGCTTAGAAGAATATTTTTATAAAAAGATACTGGATGAACCGCAATTATCAAGGATATTCTACTAATTTCATAGAGTATAGAAGTCAAAACTTAACCAACTGAGTATAATAAAACATGGAATAACAACAGAAATCACCCGACATGCGATAGACCACACAGACAGGTTATTCCAACAGAATAATAAATAATGGAACCAGGTCCGGCATAAACGCACGGACAGGATATTCCGACAGAATAATAAATAATGGAACCAGGTCCGGCGTAAACGCACAGACAGGATATTCCGACAGAATAATAAATAATGAAACCAGGTCCGTCGTAAACGCACAGACAGGATATTCCGACAGAATAATAAATAATGGAACCAGGTCCGGTGTAAAACACACAGACAGGATGTTCCAACAGAATAATAATAAAAGCAGAACCAGGTCCGGTGTAAAATACACAGACAGGATGTTCCAACAGAATAATAATAAAAACGGAACCAGGTCCGGTGTAAAACACACAGACAGGATGTTCCAACAGAATAATAGAAGAATGTCACCAAGTATAGGGTAGACCGCGTATACAGGTTATTTCAACAGAATAATAATAAATGGAATAACAACAGTTCTCTTCATGAATAAGAAAGAATAACACCCCTTACCATTTTAAAGAAGAACTAAAATAAGGAAGTAGTTAAGTAGCAGAATATTTTTTCTTCTCTCTCTCTATAGTTTCTCTCTCTAGAGTTCAATGAATTCGTAAGAAATAATGAAGGAATGAGGTGCTATTTATAGAAAAATAGAATGCATAGTAACTAATTCATGAACGGTCCAGATTGATTACTTTAATCTGACGGTCCATATTTAAAGAAAAATCTTTTACATAAAATATAATATATTCTATTTATAGAATAACTTTAATAAAGTATTTTGTTTTATATAAAAAGATATTTCTGTTTTATTACGTTAATAATACAAATAAAACAAAACTTCATTATCGCTAAATAATTCATATTATTAACTGACAATAATTGAATCAAACTGAGTGACTTCTCACATAAGCATTAATAATCAATACCGTGTGCTACTATGCAACCACACGTATTACTGTACTTTTACTACCGAGTAGTTCAACAGTATCAATGGTAAAACTTCCGCCGTTATTTTTAATAAAATATTTTTGTCGTTTTCTCAATCCGACAATAATTTCGTTGTGGGGTCCACCAATGATTGTGCCGTTGTACGAATATTTCCTGTTAAAACGAATATTTCCCGACCAATCGAATATTATATAACAACTTCCGTACTTTGCAAAATTTATAAATATTACCCACAACTATAACATTATATCAAATTAACTCTATAATATTCAAAAATGATATTTATAGAAAATTCATCTTTATTTATAAAAGTTGGGGTCTTACAACCTCCCCTTCTTATGAAATTTCGCCCTCGAAATTAGGGTACGTAACTGGTATGTCGAAGAGGTAAGGATACCTTGATTTCATTTCAGATTCTAACTCCCAAGTCTTTTCCTCAACATCGTGATTTCTCCACAAAACTTTGACTTGAGGTATAACCTTGGAACGTAGAATATGTTCCTTCTTATCCAAGATTTGAACAGGAACTTCTTCATACGTCAAATCCTCCGCTATTTCATCCGTTTCTAACTCAATAATGTGGTTCGGGTCTTCCACATATTTACGTAACATGGATATGTGAAAAACATTATGAACACGAGACATACTTGGCGGTAAAGCGAGTCTATAAGCCACAGTTCCTACTCGATCGAGGATTAAAAATGGACCGATGAATCGAGGATTGAGTTTTCCTCTCTTTCCAAATCTCGTAACTCCTTTCCATGGAGCAACACGTAAGAACACATGATCTCCTATATCAAATTCCACGTCCTTTCGATGAAGATCAGCATAACTCTTTTGTCGATCTTGTGAGGTTTTTATACGTTGTCGGATCGTTTGAATCTTTTCTGTAGTCATACGTACCAACTCTGGTCCCAACAACGTTGCTTCACCCACCTCATCCGAGCATACTGGAGAACGACACTTTTTTTCATACAACGCCTCAAATGGAGCCATGCCAATACTTGTTTGATAACTGTTGTTGTAGAAAAACTCCACCAATGGTAAGAACTTGTCCCAACTTCCCTTAAAATCAAGGACACAGAGTCTTAATAGATCTTCAAGAGTTTGAATAGTCCTCTTTGATTGTCCATCCGTCTGAGGATGATATGCTGAACTAAATCGTAAATCCGTGCCCATAGCTTTTTGTAAACTAACCCAAAATCGTGAAGTAAATCTTGGGTCTAGGTCAGAAACTATGGATACTGGCATACCATGCAGTCTTACAATCTCGTTTATGTACATACGAGCAAGACGTTCAAATGTATAAGTTTCTCGTATTGGTAAGAAATGAGCAGACTTGGTCAATCTATCAACAATGACCCAAATCGCATCAATACCTTGAGAAACCCTAGGAAGACCGGTAACGAAATCCATGGTAATGTGCTCCCACTTCCATTCTGGAATTTCAAGTGGTTGCAATGGACCTTTTGGTACTTGATGCTCCGCTTTGACTCGTTGACAAGTTAGACACCTTGAGATAAACAGCGCTATCTCTCTCTTCATATTGCTCCACCAAAATGTATGACGAAGATCATGATACATTTTGGTACTTCCAGGATGGATTGCAAACGGTGTGTTGTGCGCCTCCATCATAATTTCATACTTTAAATCAGGGTTATTAGGAACACAAAGTCTGGAGTTGACTCGAAGTATTCCTTCTTCATCATTTTTACTTCCGGCATAGCACCTTCTTGCACTTTCTTCCTCATACGCATCAGCTCCAGGTCTGTAACTTGAGCAGCTTTAACTTTATCGATTAAAGTTGGTTCTACTCGTATATTCGCCATCATCACATGGATCCCTGGAGTCTTTAACTCTATCTCCATCCTTTGCAAGTCACACAAAATGGGCCTTTGTGTTGACAATATCGCACTCGTACTTGCATATGATCTTCTACTCAATGCATCAGCTACCACGTTCGCTTTTCCTGGATGGTATTGAATGGTATGATCATAATCTTTCAACAGTTCAAGCCAACGTCGTTGTCGCATGTTGAGTTCCTTTTGAGTGAAGAAATATTTGAGGCTTTTATGATCCGTAAAGATCTCCACCTTCTCCCCATACAAGTAATGCCTCCAAATTTTAAGTGCAAAGACAACAGCTGCCAACTCTAAATCATGAGTAGGATAATTCCTCTCATATTCCTTGAGTTGTCTTGATTCATAAGCTATGACTTTTCCATGTTGCATGAGAACGCATCCCAACCCTTTGCCCGAAGCATCACTGTAGATGACAAATCCCTCCGAGCTAGATGGTATTGTTAGAATAGGTGCTGAAATGAGTCTCCTCTTGAGTTCTTGAACACTCTTCTCACATTCTTCGCTCCAACCGAACTTTGTATCTTTCCGAGTCAGCTGAGTTAATGGAGTAGCAATTCGAGAAAATCCTTCCACGAATCTCCGATAATAACCAGCTAAACCAAGAAAGCTACGTACTTCGGTCACTGATTTAGGTTGCTCCCAGCTTTGAATAGCTTCAATCTTTGTCGGGTCAACAGATATTCCATGTCTTGATACCACGTGCCAAAGGAATGCTACTTCCTCAAGCCAGAACTTGCATTTCTTCAACTTTGCATAAAGCTTGTATTCACGAAGCTTTTGGAGTACCAGCCTCAAGTGTTGCTCATGATCTTCACGACTTTTGGAATAAATAAGGATGTCATCAATAAAGACGACCACAAAGTGATCCAAATATTCCTTGAATACCCAGTTCATCATATCCATGAAGGCAGCAGGAGCATTAGTCAATCCAAAGGACATGACTAAGAATTCATAATGCCCGTACAGAGTTCTGAAAGCCGTCTTTGGAATATCCTCAGTTCTAACCTTCAGCTGATGATATCCAGAACGAAGATCGATCTTTGAAAAGAATTGTGCTCCTTGTAACTGGTCAAACAGGTCATCAATACGTGGCAATGGGTACCTGTTTTTGATGGTGACATGATTCAACTCCCGATAATCAATACAAAGTCACATACTTCCATCTTTCTTCTTCACGAATAGAATAGGAGCACCCCAAGGAGAAGTACTAGGACGAATAAAGCCAATGTCTAACAATTCTTGCAGTTGGATCTTTAACTCCTGAAGTTCAATAGGAGCTATTCGATATGGGGCTTTGGAAATGGGTTTTGTACCGGGTTCAAGGTCGATACAAAATTTAATTTCACACTCTGGGGGTAGGCCAGGAAGTTCTTCAGGAAATACGTCAGGGAATTTATTAATAATAGAAATATCATTCAAAACTGACGTATTTTTGTTTAGATCCGTGACATGAGCTAAGAAAGCTTGACATCCGTTTTTCAATAAACGAATAGCTTTATGGCTTGAGATGACAGCGATTGATTTTAATAGTTTGGTTGCTTGAATTCGTATAATAGGTCGATTAGGAATATGAAAGCTAACAACCTTACGAAAATAATCAATTTTTGCATGATGAGTAGTTAACCAATCAATCCCTAGAATCACGTCAAATGCAAGTATTTTTAATGAAATCAGATCGACAGGTAATGTGTGGGTACCAACTTGAACCAAACAAGACTTATAAACCATGGATGTAATGAAGGTTTCTCCCAATGGAGTTTCAACAGATAAGTCAAAGTCTAATTTCTCCGGAGTCAAATTTAATCGATGAGCGCAAGTAGGAGAAATAAAAGAATGGGTAGAACCGGTATCAAATAAAGTATAGACTTCGTTAGAGTTTATGATAAGCTTACCCGTGATGACCTCATTCGGGTTCCTTGCTTTCTGGGAGGTCACAACAAATGCTCTCCCTTGCACTACCGGTTTTGACTTTTCTGGGACGGCCTTTGGTGTCTCCATCCTAGCTGAACTTGTTTTCGGTAAACGATAAAATCGAGCTAAATGACCTTCTCTTCCACAATTATAACATAATTTAGACGGCATCGCACAGTTTGGACTGATGTGTCCCTCCCCTCCACATTTAAAATATATGATAGGTGGTCGTTCTCCTTTCTTAACAACGGGTGCTGGTGCTGACGTCTTTCCATCATTGTTGAATCTCCTCTTTTTGAAATGTCAATTCTTATTGTTTTGGCCCTGATTACCACCGAAGTGGTTACCATTTCTGGCCTGTTGATTCTCTCCAAGCTTGTTGTCACCGCTTCGATGACTGCTCTCACTGGTATTATCGTTTTGCCGACTGCTCTCTTTTGGTTGCATTGACTCGTTATCGCGCTCCACTAACTGAGCCCTATTCACAACATCTGAATACAAACACAGTTTATGAGAAATAAGATATTGACGTATCTCAGGTTTCAAACCTCGCAAAAACATTCGCGTCATTCGCTCTTCATTATCCACCAAGTGGGACGCAAACCGGGACAACTCAGCAAATTTAGCATCATACTACGACACGGTCATATTATTCTGCTCCAATTTGATGAACTCCACCTCCTTCATGTGACGAACAATTTCAGGAAAGTATTTGTCATTGAACAGCTCTTGGAACTTCTCCCAAGACATCTTCAGTGCGGCAGGTTTAGTACGCTTAATCGATTCCCACCAGTAATCTGCCTCTCCTCGCAACATAAAGGCGGCAAAGGGAACCTTTTGCTCCTCAGAGCATCCCAAGACATCAAATATCTTGGTGATCTGCTTTATCCATGTTTTCGCTATAATTGGTTTTGGCTCTCCCTTAAACTCCGGTGGTCCCAGCTCCTTGAACTGTTTAGCGGTGACCGTCCGAGAGTTTTCAGTGTTTTCACCTATATTTTGGACAGGAGCCGCTCTCGCCTGCTGTTGCATAAACTGCATAAAGCTTCTGAACATTCCATCATTCATCATCTGGTCAGTGTTGTTGTTTGCATGAGGATTGTCACCTTCCTGATGCACATTATCCTGATTATTGATATGTGGTGAATCAACAGTCGCATGTGCTCCATTGCTATTCTCAACATTCTCAGATGCCATTTTCAGATACTGCCACAAAATAAAAGTTAATTGATATGTCATATATTATCCTTATATTCTGACCGACCAATTAAATACCATACAAATAAACTTAGGTAGGTCATACTAGCGAAGGAATTCCTCGTCTCTCCCCTCCTAGTTCTATTCTCACATCTTAGCCAGGGATCATATCCCTAAGCTCTGATACCAACTGTGACGCCCCCAAAATAGGTATACATCACCCATCTTGAGTCGTCAGATACAAAGTACAGAATTCAAATACAACTTAATAATACAACTGTCGTGTACAATATGACAAAACATAAACTGTGAGTTTGAATACAAATATTGTCTACTAGAGACTATCCATACTCAGAACGAGTCCTCATTATATTTATTAACACACTATTACATAGAATAGTGAGGACTACTAACTAATACAATCATTCGGACCATCACTCCGTTTCTCGACTTGCCCCAGCTACGTTCTCATTTCCTGAAAAGAACAGTGAAAGAAAGGGTGAGCTCAACTAGCCCAGTAAGAAATATTATGACTAAGATAATGCAGAATAAATTATCATTAGCCTTCAATAATGTTAAACTGATAAAATATAATAAACATCAAGTTTAACTGTAGCGGAACAAGCAATCCATTAAAAGAGTCAAGTAGAAAATAAAATCTACTATCTTTTATGATTTAAAAGGTTTTTTAACACTGTTATCGCTGGGACTCAGCTTAATAAAATAATTCACATCATCGAATCACCCCTGCACTACGGCCAAGGATATTCGTGTATTCATTAATGGTCATGATCATGCCAACAACTGTCCATCAATGCACTACGGGCCAATGAGGACTTTTACCACATCATTTGTAACATTACGGTCATGATTATACCGAATAATCCCTGGTCATAATCATACCAAGTCCATCTATGCACTACAGGCCACAGATGACTTTCAATATTTTATAAACATGAGAATGATGACAATGATATAAGAATTCAATATAACAAGTTCAAGAATTAATTTATCCAAGAATTAACAACGTCCAAATTGTCAACATGATACTGCTTTGTGGAGTAAAATTCAAGAATGCTTAGAAGAATATTTTCATGAAAAGATACTGGATGAACCGTAATTATCAAGGATATTTCACTAATTTCATGGAGTATAGAAGTCAAAACTTAACCAACTGAGTATAATAAAGAATGGAATAACAACAGAAATCACCCGGCATGCGATAGACCGCACAGATAGGTTATTTCAACAGAATAATAAATAATGGAACCAGATCCGGCATAAACGCACGGACAGGATATTCCGATAGAATAATAAATAATGGAACCAGGTCCGGCGTAAACGTACAGACAGGATATTCTGACAGAATAATAAATAATGGAACCAGGTCCGGCGTAAACGCACCGACAGGATATTCCGACAGAATAATAAATAATGGAACCAGGTCCGGTATAAAACACACATACAGGATGTTCCAACAGAATAATAATAAAAACGGAACCAGGTCCGGTGTAAAACACACAGACAGGATATTCCAACAGAATAATAATAAAAACGGAACCAGGTCCGGTGTAAAACACACAGACAGGATGTTCCAACAGAATAATAGAAGAATGTCACCAAGTATAGGGTAGACCGCGTATATAGGTTATTCCAACAGAATAATAATAAATGGAATAACAACAGTTCTCTTCATGAATAAGAACGAATAACACCCCTTACCGTTTTAAAGAAGAACTGAAATAAGGAAGTAGTTAAGTAGCAGAATACTTTTTCTTCTCTCTCTATAGTTTCTCTCTCTAGAGTTCAGTGAATTCGTAAGAAATAATGAAGGAATGAGCTGCTATTTATAGAAAAATAGAATGCATAGTAACTAATCTATGAACGGTCCAGATTGATTACTTTAATCTGACGGTCCATATTTAAAGAAAAATCTTTTACATAAAATATAATATATTCTATTTATAGAATAACTTTAATAAAGTATTCTGTTTTATATAAAAAGATGTTTCTGTTTTATTACGTTAATAATACGAATAAAACAAAACTTTATTATCGCTAAATAATTCATATTATTAACTGACAATAATTGAATCAAACTGAGTGACTTCTCACATAAGCATTAATAATCAATACCGTGTGTTACTATGCAACTACACGTATTACTGTACTTTTACTACCGAGTAGTTTAACAGTATCAATGGTAAAACTTCCGCCGTTATTTTTAATAAAATATTTTTGTCGTTTTCTCAATCCGACAATAATTCCGTTGTGGAGTCCACCAATGATTGTGCCGTTGTACGAATATTTCCTGTTAAAACGAATATTCCCTGACCAATCGAATATTATATAACAACTTGCGTACTTTGCAAAATTTATAAATATTACCTACAACTATAACATTATATCAAATTTACTCCATAATATTCAAAAATAATATTTATAGAAAAATTCATCTTTATTTATAAAAGTTGGGCTCTTACAAAAACAATCCTTCCCGGACTCAAATTTGACCAAAATTCGTCTTTTCTGTTCGTAAGCCCTCCCCGGCGGGGGTCACTTTTTTGCTCTGACGTCCTTTGGGAAAATGGCCATAACTTTTGATCTGGGAAGAGTTACGAGGCTTGCCACCTATCAAATCGAAGATATCGACGAGATCTACAACTTTCATTCTTTAAGAATGGAGAAATTCAGGTCGAAGCAAGATTGAAATCGAGCTTGAAGTAGATGTTGTGTAAATTGCAAACATGAGAACTCTTAGCTTTGATCTTCGTTGATAAAAAGGCCATAACTCTCGCATCCGAACTCCGATTGGGACGATTCAAGATGTTCCAAAAAGCTAAGAAGAAGCTCTACAGTATAATCCAAGTTCCAAGCCAAGAACATGCATCCAACTTGATGTTAAAAGCCCTGCAATCTTCCATTCTTGTATTTACTTGCATATTTTAGTCCAAAATATGTCCGAATTGCTTTTCCTTACTTCTTCATGCCAATGTTTTGTCATAGCCTACAAAATAGCATAAAATGTATGAAAAGTAACTAAGAAACATAGGTTTAAGCAACTAATTCAAGTAATAGATACCGAATAAGTAGGTATAAAACCTACTTATCAGAACTCGAAGCTGATATGATGAAGAATTACCCTGAGTTATTTGTTTAATCTGTGTCTTTGATTTTGGAGACAGAATCTTTGTAAGTAGGGAAGAATGTGACGAATAATTTGTTTGAGTTGTGATTCTGGGGACAGAATCCATGTAAGGAGAGAAGGATGTAACAATCCAGAATTTTAATGATAATTTTTAAATATTTATTGGGTTATATAAATATTTAATGGATTTGGTTATTGTTGAATAAATATTTAATTTGATTTGACTTGATTGGTTAATTATTTGTTAAGTAAATAATTAAGAAGCTAAGAAAATTAATTGTTATGAGATAATATTCTAATTTAATTAATAAATTAAGTTAGAGAGTTTATAATGATTAGATGGATTATTATAATGTTGTAATTTAATTTAGTAAATTAAGTGTGACCATAAACTATATTATAAACGGTTTATTAAAATAAATTAAAGGATTTTAATTTAGTTTTGCCAAACAAGGCTTAAATATATTAAGTCTTTAATTTTTAAAGAGTTTTGCCAAATAAAGCCTTGTGGCTTTTGGATTTTAGAATTTTGAATTATAATAATATAAATTAAATAAACAAAATATATATATTAATTTGGTAACCGATAATTTATTAAGGGCAATTAGTAGAAGTCAATTTTTAGACGTTTGTAAATCATGTGTTGGTTTTGATTTTTTTCGTAAAGAGTATTTGGGTTATTTGGCATAAGCCTAAGAAGGAAAAGAGAAGTTGTCAAAGAGAGTTATCAGAGAGAATTGAGACAGACCAGAGAGAGTTGAGAGGAGAAAGGCTTGGTGAAGTGCAAGCAAGCACGTTGTCTTCTAACAAGGATTTCTTAAGCAATAAAAGGTATGTAACATAACCTTAACATATATGATTTACGCTGTAATTTCTAAGTATGTATGTTCTTGAATTTTACTGTGTATAAAGCTTTTACAAAATTTTCTATAAACCATGTTTTTATAATTGATTAGGAAATTATGTGTATTTGTAATTATAATTGTTATACAAGCATATATATATATATATATATATATATATATATATATATATATATATATATATATATATATGTGTGTGTGTGTTTGTGTGTGTGTGTGTGTGTGTGTGTGTGTGTGTGTGTGTGTGTGATTATATGCTTAACATATATATAGAATTGTATGCTAAATTAAGTCTGCAAGAAAAGAATTTGGTTTTACAGTGATTACATGTACATGAACATGTTTTGTAGGATAATAAAATTAGTATGTGATTGTATGCTAATTGTGAAATTGAACCTTCTGTATGTTAATTGGGTAAAAACTTAATGAGAACGTAGTTCAAAGGAATGAAATCGTTGGATAATTGTGGTTTACAGTGTTAAACCTTGTAAAACAACGTCAACAATGGAGTTGGGTTTTAAACTATGGTTTCAAGGATTTTAATTTTCTGAAATTATTGTTTAATTGCTTTAAATTGGTATATGTATGATAAGTAAATGTTTATGAGTAATCTATATAAGTTTTACGTCTTAATTTAGATGTTAGCAGTATTAATTAGTCCAGAATTTAGTAATTATGTTCTTCGTGGTTGGGTTCTATAAGTATTAATTAGTCCAAAAGCAACTCAATCATTCATCAATAATGGTCAAATGAAGAATGTTATATCATTTCAAACTTCAAACAAAAACAACTCATTCATTCATTAGTAAAGGTCAAATTTTTAATATATTACCAAACATATTTAATTGACTCACCAACTTGTATTTCAACTTGGGGTGTGGGTTCCTAATATAACTTACCACTCTATAAGAATGAAAAAAAATAAACCAACAATCAGACAATATCTTGGTCATCCTCATCTAGATGTAGCAGCAAATTAATAGTTGTTTATGCTTATATAATTGGCTTTCAATATTTTATAGAAGTCATCATGTCAAGTTGCCTTTGGAAAAAATGAATGCTTTCAAGAGAACCTATAGAAGGTTGAGTAGTTGACTAATTCCAGAAGCAAAGAGCATAAAATCCAATTGAGAATATATTAACATACTGAAAACTACAAAAGCCAAACAATAAAAATAATAATAACAGTAGTACATTCAAAAAGCAGTAGAACAATGGAGATAATAAGAGTGATAATTAAGGCGACAACAACAATGGAGATAAATTGGATCGATTTCGTTGAAGCTATCTGCAGTGCAAAAATGATATATACTTACCTATAAATGAATTTTATTAAACTTGTGTCTAGGATTAGATTTGCAGTCTATCAACAACTCTAATACACATATATTATATATCAAACAAATATAAACCATAACAAAAAACAAAAAATTATTGTCCCCCTTCGGTATCTGCTAAACTCCAATATCAGAAAATGGAAGTACCAAAATATCAATTATATATTAAAAGACCCCATTTTCTTAGAAACCAAAAACAAAATCAAGAAAATGCAAGGAAAATAAATTTACCCATGTTTCTCATTCACCTTCATCATCTTCTTCTCCTTTCACTACCTCTTCAAGTTCTCCTTCTTCTAATTTCTCTTCAAGGTCATTTTCTTCAGGCCCATTGCCATTACTCTCTTCTTTCTTCACACTTTTAACCACTCCCACCTAAAATGCGAAAACTTTATTTGCATTAAAGCCCAAAAAAGTACATAGCAATATGTAATGTTTCATCCAATTCCACATGAAGTATAAAATTAGCGTTCATAAATCACACTAATGAAAGTGTATTCATGGATACAAATAAACCTTAACGAAAATAATGTTATATATTCTTTTCAAAACCTTAAAAAATGAAAAAATAAATAAATAAACAAACCTTGTGTGACTTTGGCCTGCATTTTTTTAATTCCTGCTCTAGTGTCCTCATCTTCATCTCATCTAATTCCTACATTTAAAATTGATCAAATATTTTTGCTTTTTCATATTATTGATTTTAAATAATGGAGGAACTGGGTAAAAGTAAATGTGGAGCTTGACAACATGATAATGATACACGGCATACATAGTCATAGTCTTGATATAGATATTTTCAATTTATGGTGGCAAAAATTGGAAGTTGCTTGATTTTCCTTTTAGTCGTGATCAACTATTTGAGCAGACACAATTAACTTGCATACATAGTCATAGATATCAGCTTTGCATGAAATTAAATCTATAGGCATGGTCAGCCAAATCATAAAATGGTTTATTTATCAACTTCATAATTGAAACCAAAGAAGCCAATAAAAGCAGAAAGAGAATAATAAATATACAAATTACAATCCTAATCCCACAATCATTGCAATCACCAGAAATGAAGTGTCAATAATCCTCATGATCCATTAAAAAGAAAAGCTTTAACAAAAATTATTACATGGGAAGTTTAAAATGAGAGAAAAAGAATCAAACCCACACCAAACACAAATACTTGAAGAAAAGCATCATCTTTTTTTTTTTTGCTAAATAAAAATACTTGAAGAAAAGTGTCATCCTTTATAGCATACTAATATAATTAGCTGAATAGATAGATATGTTGATCAAAGAACAAACATCTTGGAAGTCAAATATAAAGTTACCTTGCAATTTCGCATATCTAGGGTGTGAGCTCAAACTGAGGGAAACCGTCTTTATTATTTTGATTTTCTATCTAATTTATGTTACATTGATCAACCATAAATCTGTGAAAAACACAAATGGTATTGGCGAAATATAAGTGATGTGAACCTCAAAAAGAATAGAAGAATTCCATTTGGCCCGTCTTTTCTCCTTTCTCTTTGTCAGGCCTCTCAGTCTCCAAACATTATTGCAAAGAATAATAAAGTAGCAAGTATCAAACATTGCATAGTTACAAACAAAGCTAAACTTGGCCAAACCTCTGATGCATAGCCAGGTGTTGCACCTGCAATCGATTTGGTGAAAGAACCTACTGGAGAGCTTGTCTGTACAGCCTCACAAAAAGCAAGTAGGCACTCATGGTTTCCAAGTTGCACCGCCTGAAAGCAGCACAAAGCATTTGAGCTTCTTCTGCTGAAATACTTGCCATTTTTTTAGCAGATCCAATTAACATTAGCATGATTGTTTCATGTTATAAAAAGAATGGTTCAGGAATTAAACAATAATATCAGCCATATCATCACATGGGTATAAAATTAAATACACAGCATCAAATAAAAATTATTGGGCAAGGGGAAAAGAAAAAGCTATAGTACAAACCAAATGTGCTAGTTATGGTTCATTCTGAATTTAGTGTTGAAAAGCCTACCTGTACAGTATCATGATGGGGTACCCTGGGAAGTGGTTGGACTTTGTACCCTTTCATTGCCATAACTTCAGCAATTAGAAAGCTTCCCTTATAATAGAGAATAAGATAACCATCATGACATGGTAGAAGAAATAAAGTCACCATAGGGTAGATAATACATAAGCAGGTACCTTGATTGCTTCCCCAACCATTTGAGGCGAAAGAAACAAACCATGAAAGAATGCTCGCATTATATCTCCAGGGGTTGAGCCACAGTCCATCCCAAGCCCTGGTGCAGATAGACGTGCTGCTGCTGCTTTTACTATTTTTTCCTTTCCAGCAACATACCCGCCACATGGCGCAATGGTTCCACCAGGATGTTTTATTAGACTGCCTGCAATTAAGTCTGCACCCTGTTTTCCATTGTCAACCTAATGTTAACATTTTCTAGGCCAAGAGAGTTTATCATTTATTTATTTTATTACGTACCATCATAGGAGGTTCGATATTTTCCACAAATTCACCATAGCAGTTATCCACCATGGCAAAGCAGTTTGGATTCTTTATAGAAGATGTTAAAAATAGAGAGAAACTAAGGTACTTTAAAAATTAGACTAAAAGACAATTTGCACCCTAAATTTTACACCGTTGTTGACTTTTGTACCCCAAACCGAAAAAGGTGTCTAAGTACACCCCAAACTTTATTATACGTAACAAAACGCACACTTTCTTCACTTAACCGGTCAAAAGTGACCGGCTAAGGTTGTAACACAAGTTTGGGGAGCAAATTGTCTTTTAGTCTTAAAAATTGACAAAAAAATTAATTTTAAATAAAATAAAATAATTTCAAAATAAAATAATTAAAATAATAAAATTAAAATAAATATTTGGAATTAATAATTAATTTTTTTAAAAACAATTTTTTAAAAAAACAGAATTGTAAAATAGAAATTTTTTTGTAAAAATTTATGTTTTTACAAAAAAAATCTGTTTTTACAAAAAAAATTTAAAAACAATTCTTTTTTTACAAAAATTGTAAAATAAATTTGAGTTTTACAAAATTGTAAAATACAATTTTTTTATAAAAAAATTCTGTTTTTACAAAAATTGTAAAATACCATTTTTTTACAAAATTGTGTTTTGTAGACAATTTTTTTTTTTAAAATCTGTTTTTACAAAAAAAAAATCTGTGAATTTAAATTCTGTTTTTGTTTTTAAAAACAGTTTTTTTTTACAATTCTGTTTTAAAAAAATCTGTTTTTAATTGTAAAAACAGAAATTTTTTTTAAAATTATTTTTGTAAAAACAGAATTTTTTTTTTTTGTAAAAACAGATTTTTTAAAACATAATTGTAAAATTTTGTAAAAAAAATTCTGTTTTTACAAAAAAATTTGTAAAAACAAAATTTAAATTCTGTTTTTGTTTTTAAAAACAGATTTTTTTTAAACAGAATTGTAAAAAAAATATGTTTTTAAAAAAAACAGAATTTAAATTCTGTTTTTACAATTTTTTGTAACAACAGAATTTTTTCGTAAAAACTGATTTTTTTATAAAAAAAATTTGTAAAAACAGAATTTTTAAATTTTTTTTTGTAAAAACAGATTTTTTTAAAAAAAGGTCTAAAAACAAAATTTAAATTCTTTTTTTGTTTTTATAAACAGAATTTTATTTTACAAGTTTTTAAAAAATTCTGTTTTTAAACACAATTTTGTAAATAAATGGTATTTACAATTTTGTAAAACACAATTTTATTTTACAATTTTTGTAAAAACAGAATTATTTTATAAAAAAAAATTGTATTTTACAATTTTGTAAAACACAAAATTATTTTACAATTTTTGTAAAAACAGAATTGTTTTTAAATTTTTTTTTGTAAAAACAGATTTTTTTACAAAAAAAATTCTGTTTTACAATTCTGTTTTTAAAAATTCTGTTTTTTAAAAAAATTGTTTTAAAAAAAATTAATTATTAATTCCAAATATTTATTTTAAATTTATTATTTTAATTATTTTATTTAAAATTAATTATTTTTAAATTATTTTATTTTATTTAAAATTAATTATTTTTGCCAATTTTTAAGACTAAAAGACAATTTGTACCCCAAACTTGTGTTACAGCCTTAGCCGGTCACTTTTGACCGGTTAAGTGAAGAAAGTGTGCGTTTTGTTACGTATAATGAAGTTTGGGGTGTACTTAGACATCTTTTTCGGTTTGGGGTGTAAAAGTCAATAACGGTATAAAGTTTGGGGTACAAATTGTCTTTTAGTCTAAAAATTAATGTACTTTTTAATTTATCTTTATGTTTCTCCGTTGATTAATCAAGCAACCAAAAACCTCACAAAAATCCGAACTTCACAATAATGAAAGTCAAATTCTGCATAATTACAATTTGAACTGCAATTTTTGTAAAAGCTTCAAATTTGTATTTTAGTCACAGATGTCGTATATGTTATACCAAGTAAAATCATCATAGCATAATGAAAATAACAATTGGTACCTCGTGCTCGAAATCTTAGCATTGAATCAATCAACCTAGCTCCGGCTCGAAATCTTCTCGTCAAAACATTCATAACTAATCTGAAATTAATGAAATTATGGACGAGTTTGAGAAATTAGGGCTTGCTATAGAAAGATGTAGGGGAAAAATAAAGGAGTCTCAAATTCAGTCATGACGGCATCGTGATTGCCTTTGCTATTTTTATATATAAGTTCTTGATTCCCAATAAAAATGCAACCTTTGCCAAGCCTTTCCAAAGCACAATAATACTCAATCATTGATACTATAGAAATCAAAATGCAATCACTTTTCCCAAATATGAAAGGTAGTAATAATTCCTTAAAATATTAAATAAAGCACAAATCTGAAAATTTTTAACATAGAATTAATTGCGCAGTGTGCATATATTCATATCATTCCAAGCATTCTGAACTTGAAAATCAATTTTTCAGATCAGGGGTTTTGATTAACTAATAAATACCAAAAAAATTAAAAAAAAAATTGGATTTTTTTCACAAAAAATTAGGTTTTCACAAACGCTTGATTGGTTATAGAGATTTTAGAAACCAAATATAAATTCAATAAAACATAATTCTTGAAATAAAATTTAGGGGAAAAAAAATACATACCCGAAGGAATTAATTAATAGAGAATCAAATGAATCCAAAACCTGCAACTCAAGAATTGAATTGGGTGAGGAGAGAGAAAACTTTAGGAATTTAAAATAAAAATCATAGATTAATTTACCTGAGATTCGGAGTTAGAAGGATGGATTTCTAAATTTGAGTTCTTGGTCATCTGTTATCTCTCTCTTTCTCTCCCTAGCAGCATTTCATTTGGGTTCGGTAGGGCATGGCATGGCAGTATATGAGCACAAAGGGGAAGAAACTGAAAAAGGAAGAAGTAGTAGAAGAAGAAGACGAAGAAAAAGAGGAAGAGGATGAACAATCTGAAGAGACACCGTCGGTTTTGTGGATCGAACGACGGAATGGATTCCAATTTGGTGTGATTTTTTCAATTGATCAAGTTAACTCTCAATTATTTAAGAGTCGGCTCACTGAGTTTTCCAATTTAAGAATCGCTTTGCTACCTTTATATATAAGGATAAAAACCATAGATTAATTTACCTGAGATTCGGAGTTAGAGTTAGAAGGATGGATTTCTAGATTTGAGTTTTTGGTCATCTGTTCTCTCTCTCTCTCTCTCTCCCTAGCAGCATTTCATTTGGGTTCAATAGGGCATGGCATGGCATGGCATGGCAGTATATGAGCACAAAGGGGAAGAAACTGAAAGAAGTAGTAGTAGTAGAAGAAGACGAAAAAAAAGAGGAAGAGGAAGAGGAATAGGAGGAACAATCTGAAGAGAGTCTCTTTTGTGGATCGAACGACGGAATGGATTCCAATTTGGTGTGATTTTTTCAATTGATCGAGTTAACTCTCAATTATTTAAGAGTCGGCTCACTGAGTTTTCCAATTGAAGAATCGATTTGCTGCCTTTATATATAAAGATTGATATCTAAACTTCTGATATAAAACAATTGGCACATTTCCAATACTACGCATTTAAATATTATATTTTTAATATAATTTCCAGCAAATCAATCCATAGAATCTAAATTGTTAAAAAAACAGAAAAAAAGCCCATCTTAAAAACTCAGTACCATCAGACATTGTTTTAAAGCAATACAGTAGGCCCGTCTTAAACAAAGGCCAATACCAAAATGAAAGAAAAAAAAATTAAAGTGTTCCTCTAGATTGAGAACAAATCCATAGAATGAGGTTCGAGGAAAACTAGAATTTAATTTAGAAAGTGTCAATCGCCAAGAATCTTCTGTTTCTTGGATGTATTCATATACGGTCTGATGACCCATTCAATTTGTGCTTCGCTCTGATCCATTGTTCCTAGCTTGACCTGCAATAGTGAAGAAACAAAACTATCATTAGCAGTTCAATAGGCCCTAATTTTGGAAAAAAATGACAAAAAAAATTAAAAGAAAAAAGAAAAGAAAGAAAGATATAAGTGTAAAAATCCATGCGCATCTTGGAAGCGATATTAATTTAAAGGCGACACAATATGACTAAAAGTAATGTCAGTACAGTCAAAAAAAATGATCCATAGCTACCACTCCATAAGGATCATTTCCCAACCAACCCATCTCCTGCCGTTTGCAATGCTTGACGGCCCATATTAGAATGTTTTCACTACTATCCGCAAGAAGTTCTTGCGGATAACTTTTTACAATAAAAGTCAAATAACTCATTCTTTTTCCTAAACCAAATTTTTCTATTTCTTCAATCAAATTCTAAAATTCAACAACTTTTTTCTTACAAATCCAAAATTATAAATTTATAACAAAAAAGTTATTAATTTTAAAATTTGATTGAAGAAAGAGAAAATGTTAGATTAAGAGAGAGAATGAGTGTTCTGACTTTCTAAGTTTTTTAACGTACAAAATTATCTGCAAGAACTTCTTGCGAATAGTAATGAAGATATTCTAATCTAGGTCTTCCAACATTGCAACGAGCGGCATAAGATGAGTTGGTTGAGAAATGATCCATAACCAACAGATAACCAGCAGTGACTATATATACACATGTGCGCGCGCGCGTGTGTGTGTGTGTGTATATATATATATATATATATATATATATATATATATATATATATATATATATATAATGTTGACAAACCAATGACACAAACATTCTAATATGAGCCGTCCAACATTGCAACGAATGATAGGAAATGGGTTGATTGGGAAATGATCCATAGCCAACGGTGGCTATATATATACACACATATATAATGTTGACAAACCTATAATGACATTGAACTGTGATCAACATGGGAGTCTGAGCAAAAAGATAATAAATTCCTACCTATCTCATGTATGTATGTATGTCGGTATTTACTATCAACATAACTTTGTCAGTCATATATAGCAATTCTTTTCAATATTCATGAAATCCTTGTGCAAGTTTGAATTTAAGGAATCAAAATGGTTTATCCAAGAAATTAGTGTCAGAACTCAAAACCATTTCATTTTCATTTTCTACTTCTAAGTAAGGTTTGCCATTATAATTGCAAATTTTACAGCTGCTGCAGGTCCAAGATGACTGATGAAGACCAAATTTATTTATATATAAACCCTATTTCTAATATAACTTAGGAAACCTAATTTATTTATATTTTTGGTGAGGGGGGTTGAGATTCCTAGGTAGCCTAATTTAATAAGTAAACAAATACAAATAATCCACCTAATATAATTAAAAGATTTACAATAACTAAAATTAATCTACCCCTAAATAATACAATATAATTACAAATTTATTCTTTGATGTTCACATCCCGTTCAGGTTAAAAGAGTTCATAGAATTGGCATTTAAAAGCCACTCTCCATTAAGGGAAGTATTAAACATTGGTTAATTTAACTTTTTCTATAACTAATGGAAGGAAAAAGATGAGGGAAAAGAGAAGGAAGAGAAGAGAAGAGCACTTGTAAGTGTCTCATTGACATCACAACCTGAATATAGACTATTTTTTTTATTATCAAACTTGCAAAATGAAAACCTTTTCCAACTTCAACTAGGAGAATATCTTACAAGTTCTAAGTCCTCAACGTACAACACAATATATCATCTTTTTTCTTCTTTCAGATAAATGAAGATATTTTCAAAGATTTACAAATAGAAAAAACGAAAAAAAAATAAACAAAGAGAACAAGTGAAAAAATCATTCAAATGAAACTGATGTAACACCCGCCAATCCCATGGGAACTATTTGGAGAACTCCCATTAAGTAAGCCCAACAAGATGAAAGAAAAGGAGTTTGTCACAAAGGGGACCAACATGCATAGCTCTTCCACATATAAATTCCTAGCATTATCTCGGTCCAAATTTCTCATCTGCCCCACCCCCCACCCCCGCCCCCGCCCCCGCCCCCGCCCCGCCCCGCCCCGCCAAATTGTGAAAGCATGCATCTCTTGCATACATGATGAGTGAGTTTTATACCTACAAATTGGGTGCTTTTAGGCTTGAGAACTTGCTTATTCTTGAGTGTTTATAGTTGTTTTTTATGCATTTTTATGTTATTTTGCAGAAGGAAGTAATTGGGTAAGATTACTGGATCAATTGGAATGAGAGCAGCATGAAAAGGCTTGATCACGAAGGAAGAGCAAGATAGGAGGCTAAGGAGAGGACTAGAAGATTGCGTCAAAACAATTTTACTCTTTCTTCCTTACCTTTTTATTTTATAATTCTTCGATGTGAATAATTTATGGACGATGATTAATTTATGGACGATGATTATTATTTCAATGTTGAACTAATTTTTATTTTAAGATTACAATGGAACTTGATGTGTAGTTAAATTAAATTGCTTCCTTGTTGATTATTGTTGATTATACTTGGATTGTCTATTCTATCTTGTGCTTAATTGCTTAATTGTCTGATCAACAATTACATTGGTAATCTATATAAAATTGAGAGATGGAGTATATATTTCGACATGGATATAATAGCACATGATTGTGTTTTCTGCTTGAGTTGGAATTCATAATTTGTGTATAGGATAGAGATATACCTATATGCTATATGTAATCCTATGAGAACCTGTACTTTAAATCTTTTTTAATTCAAATTCATATAGAGATATAGTGAGTTAATTATTTAGGGTGTTTATTTAATTCTATTCTTCATTCGGTTTAAATAGTTTGTTTATAAGATCATCGAGAGGTGCTTATAGATACAAATGAGTTCTTGGTTAACAATCCGACATAATTGACGTAATTTAAGAGGAAGTGATACAATTAAAACGAAATATCAGGGGGAAAGTTGTAATTTTAAGCCTTTTAATCTGACACCTATTTATTGGTAATTAGTGATTAGCTAAATTAGTTTAATTTATTTTCAAAAATTCAACAATTACAATATTTGTTTAATAAAATTAGTAGTTAATAGTTATTCAGAATTCTTCGTGGGATGATACCTTGCTTACCATTATATTTCTATTTGATCACGTATACTAGCATGTATTTGTTAGTACGATATTAGGCAAACAATACAAACAACACACATACATAGAAAATTTGTAAGGCCCATGATAATTCCATAATTCATACATTTCAATTACCTAATTTTTATCGTTTTAATATTTTTAGTAATTTAATTAATTAGTTTTATTTTGCTTTGCATGGATTAAATAAATAAATGAAGTTGAGTTTAAAAAAGAGTTTTGAAAGTTAACTAGCTGATATATTTGTACTCTAATAAAGAGATGTGCAAGAAATGAATTCTTGAAAGATAGAGATAAAGATTTGGATTTTATCTAGAATATTTAAGAAAAATTGACCAAGTTCATTATACCTATACGAGGGCACTAGTAATTTTTCTCTATAAATAGGGTCTTATTTTGGAGGATGAGAATTATGTATTAGTTTAGGTTAGAAGTAGAAGTAAAATTAAATTACCTCTTCGTAAGCTTCTTGAAGGATCTTTCATAAAGGGAGTTTACTTTATTTTATTTTTATGCTTAATCTTCGTCTTATCTTAGTTATTTTATTTGTTTTAATGTCTAGCTAACTTGTTAGATCTAGGAGGATGATGAAGTCAAGCAATTATTCATGACAATATTCTTTATCTTTTCTATTAATTGTGCTTTATTGTTTAATTGATTACGCTTTCATGTTTCGTAATTGAAATATTTTCGTTTATAATTCTCATGTAACTTTTAAATTAATTAATGGGTTTTGATAGAATATTGTTAATCTATGAATTTTTGATAGTCTAAGCTTACCAATATTAATTATAAACTTACTATGCAAAAGGAAAGGGAAATCAGCATGCATTATTTTTATTTAGACTTAATTGATTTATTTTCCAAATTATGTACATCAAACCAGTGGCATAATTTGAGTTACAAAATATAAGAAATTGAATTAATTGTTATGTTTATTGCATAGTGGATTCAGATACTTTTTCATTATTAATTTTCATCTACTAATTAGTTTAATTATTATTTTATTTTAGTTAATAATTTTTTTCTCTCTATTTCTAATTCGTCTGGAATAAATATTAAGGATATTTTAAACTTAATCTAGTATGTGGTTCGACCTGTACTTGCCTGTTTTATAATAGACATTGTGCACTTGCATTACCAACAAATTGGTTGAAATATAAAAAGACAAATTAGTCAAAATGAAAGTGCAAAATGACCAACAAAAGAAGGTTCTTCAGAATCAAGAGGCCTAGTCTGTCCAAGGACTGAGAAATTAAGGTTGAATTACAATATGAATAAAAAGAAATTCCTCCACCTTCTCGTCCTTCAAATTCCAAAAAAAAAAGAGTTAACATTTACAAAATAAAATTAAAAATCACCTTTCCCAATATAGAAGTTAGAACTGAGAGAATTGTGCATGGACAAGAGATGAAAAAGACGGTGGTAAAGCTACTAAGGTGCATCCCAACCAAAAATAAGCATAATACCTACTTTAAGTCGAGCAAGACACTAAAAGGAGTTAAAACCATGGAAGATGGACTTCTAAGGATTGAAAATAGCAATTGGACAAGTTTTAGCATCCCGTCCATTCTTTTGGAGCCAACACTTCTGATCCCCTCATGTCAAAATGATTTAAGTTCAAAAAAACACAAACACCATAACCATTTTCCACCAGAGACATATCCGTAGGTACCATATTCTGTAGGCCTAGGCTGCCTCCTCTCTATATGAGGATACACCAAATTCAATCCATTGTTTTGGATCCCATACTACTATCCCTTGATACCCTGACGTCAAAATAAGTTCAGTCTTTAGAAAGCCCATAACTATTTTTAAACTAGGCAGATATTCTTAGGTACCATGTTCTCTAGGCCTAGACCCTCTCCTCTAAGACAACACACCGAATTCTAGTCCACCAAATGATCATTCCTCTCCTCATTTAGCACCATAGTAATCATAATCATATGGTACACGATACGATACGGAGACTATCTGATACATATCATAGAGTAAATCGAAAATGCACCGTATCATACGATTCAGTTAGGATTTAATATGATTCTTACAAAACAATACAATGCACGATACTTTTTAAAGCTAACAACCAACTTAACTAAGTTTTTATGTAGATCCAAATAGTAAAAGCAAAACTTTTAGGCCTTATACCATTTCAAATGAAGAGGATTTTTAACACAAACATATTTTATATCGCTTGATGAACTCTTAATCACTTTTTAGAGTTTTATATCTTCTTCAATATGTCACTCTATTTTTCTCCCGTCGCTTTCCATAAGCAGATACATAAATCTCTACTTGCTAATTTGAATTATTCTCTTTTGTTTTATAGTTTAAAGGTGAATCTAAATTTTCGTTCTTTCTTATTACTCTATAAATATTACTAAATTTAGAATATTTTGGCTACTATTTAACTTTAAAATTTATTAGTCTAAAATAATATTTACTTGACTATTTTTATATATACTCAAGCGAATATGCTCGATTGTCCAATAAATTGTGTTTATACGTTTAAATATCTATTACCACATTTTTTCATTTCGTTTTCGTATCGTACGATACGATTCACGATACGATACATTAAACACGATACGAGAGTTTTTGATACATGATACGATTCACGATTTGACAACTATGTTTAGCACCATCATACAAAAAAACACGAATGCGCTGCAACTAAGCTACCCCAACTAGAATCTCTTTTCTATGTTTTCCCATGATAAGTGCCCTCATCAAAATCTTAAAAAAACAACGAAATATAGAAAAGAGATTTAGCAAAAAAAGAAAGAAATATAAAAAAGAGTGATACTCAAAAGACGGGCCGAAACAACGGATATACATACTTTCAAAGAGAAGTAATCCCCTTCTCAAAATTGCATCCTTAGGAGTAAATTGATACAAAATAGTAGAAGAATCGAAAAGCATGAGAATCGTAAGTATCGTAACTGAATCGCATGTATCCTACAATACAATGATTATCTAAGATAAGGGGATAACATAGCTCAGTAGTTTTTAAATATCTGGTCGATTTGTGGGTCAGTTTGTCTGGCCCAAAAAAATTCAAAAAATTCATTTTATATGGAGTTTTGAAAGACCTGTATTAAACATCTCAATCAAATCTCTCACTCTATTGCTATTGTGACTATCTGACTCTTCTCTTTCTGTTGTGACTCGTGATCGACGATGCTGCTGATGATTCTGAGTCTCTCGTCTCTCAAGCAAAGAGGAAAAGATGACTCTGCCACTTACTCTCTTGTGACACTATTATCGCTCTTGCACATGTATCCTAAATGTTGATGATTGAATTATTTATTTCAATGTTCTAAAAATCTCCACCTAGGTCCGATTAATTCCCGCCTAGGCGCTAGGTAGTCCTCTACCGTCTCGATTTGGCTAGACACCTAGGTCCCCACCTAGGCAGAATCTTAAGTCTTAAAAGATTATTTTTTTAGTAATGTTTCACGTAAAATTTTAAAAAAATTAAACCTACTATGTGTTTTGTATATAACAAGTATGTATAACAGAAAATAAATGAGATCACCTAAGAAAATGTCTAGTCCGCCCAAAAAACGCCTAGGCGCCCCCCCCCCAACCCCTCCACCACCTAGATTCGCCAAACAATTTTTAGAACACTGCATATCCTACTACGCAGTACGCAACTTACCTGGTACATGGTATATTGAAATAGGTTTAGTCAATTTGCTATTTAGATTTGCGGTTAGCTTTAGTGCACTTATATGAGGCGCTCTCATACATTATACATAGTCAATAACTTGTACGATTGAGGGTATGCTTGTTTTGTGTATGTCTCTCTATATACACATATAATATGTTTCTTTAATACATATATTTGTATTGTATTAAACCACGTACCTTATTATTGATTATTGTAAATAACTTGCACTCTAATTTATTTTTATTTCAATAAAAATGTTACTTGAATGCAGATTGGTTCATGAAAGAGATACAAGAACGCGGTACTCTAATTACAATGTATTGGGATGTAAGAGTATTGTGTTAGGGTACGCAAGTACCAATACGCACTTCACTAGATCAATAAGAGTATCTAGAAAATCTAAGTCTGATGACATAATTTTTATCATTATGTAGAATCAACATCAAATACTATCACTTTTTGGTCTTTTGGATTTTATTACTCATTCATGACTTCCATTTACTAAAATTATATAATATGCTATGTGACAAACGAGATTTTGTAATCTAATTTGAATATTTATTGAATTAAATAAATATTTTTCAATGATTTAATTATTGGATTAAATAATTAATTGATAAAATTGTAGTAGATTAATTTAATTATATGTGTTACAATGATTAAAATTAATGTGGACAATTTTATTATTCAAAGTATGTATTTAATTGAGCTTATTGGATTAAATGAATTATTTAATAAGCATAATGGTATTCTAATTAATTTAATAATTAATTAGAGATTTAATAATTTGACATAATTAATAAATGAGAAATTTAATTATGTGACTATGTGAATTAATGAGAAATTATTATATTTTATTTAAATGAAATTAAATAAGATATTTGATTTATTGTTTAATTGGGTGTGACATTATTAAACTATATTATAAGAGATTTATTAAATTAAATGAAAAGAACCTTCTAAGTGCTAGCCAAACAAGGCCCTAATGGGAGTTGGGCAGTTAACCCACGAATGGGATTAACTGACCACAATGTTGCCAGTTATTATGCACATTAGTCTTATTTTCTTACGTATGTTATTTTTCTAAAACAAAACTTTGAGAGCCCAAAGAGAATTCAGAGAAAAGTTAGAGAGGAATTGTGAGATTGAAGAAGAATTTGAAAGGAATTCCATCTCCTAATTTACAAACACTAGCAGGGTAATCTCTTCAACCTAAACCTTATTTACGTTCTTAAAGTTTATTTTAGTTCTCTATAAACTAAAATTGATGGCCAATGTGTTAGGAAATTGATTATATATGTTTATTAGCATGCATAATTCAATTCTATGTGATTTGTATGTGATTAGAGTAATTGATTTCATGTAAACATTCTAGAATCAGAATTTTCATTAATGAGTGTTTTGAGTTCTCTGTAAAACAAATATTGCATGATCATTGCATGAATTGATGATTTATGTGTATATACATGATAATATATAATCATAACATGTTTTCTACCATCTATGTATGTTTTCAAAACATTAAATCCATATAAATATGTAGTAATTGGATTTTTTTTAAAAGTTACAGAGTATAAAAGTTGTATATATGGCCCTTACGTACAAATTAAATGCTTTAATCATAAGTTGTATACAAAATTTACACTTGTATATGCTTATGTATGTTGAAACGAACAAAACAGAATTTAAACGGATGGATTCGGTGAATTAACGAATCTGTAATGTTAAAATTCATATTTTTCATCAAAACTTTACAACATATGGAAAACAGTGAAATTAAATGTTGTAAATTGTGTAATTACGTGAATTAAAGTGTTAGAATCATGCTAAAAGCTTTGTGTGATGTTTTTGTGAAGTCTATACTTCATGGGTAGCATTAAAATTCATCGTGTTAGTTTAATTTGGGATTTATTGGGTTGTTCTGTGTGCTCTTTGCGAATTGCAAAATTTGGGTCTGCGTCGCAACGCGGCCGCGCCGCTCCAAAGAACAAATGTAGGGCGCCCGCATCCTACCTATAGAATTTCAAAAAAAATTCTAAGTGTTCAAGTTTCAAAAATGTGTTTTTAAAACCTAATGTAATGGACATGAAGACATGTCAAGCATATAATAATATGTTCATGAACTTATGTTATGTGATTAATTAATAAGACTTAAAAGTCCAACAACGCATTCAAAGACCAATGTTGTGATTCAATAAGTATATCGAACTAGTGATTAATGAGTATTGTGAATGTATTGATATGTATGATTTAATAAGGAACGTGAATTAATTGTAGCTTGTACAAGAGACAAGTTTCTAAACCTTACTTTTACATTAAGTATTCTATTCCTAAATTATTATTGATAACCAAGTTCCTTAAATTCTAAATTATTCATTGATCAAGTCATAGACTTGTATTTTATATCGAGTAAGTCCTTGATCTTAATTGTTCAACTTCAAGACTTCATATTAAATGTTATAATTCTTTTAAAGCATGAATTCAGTTATACAATACTTATTCGATTGTATACCTTTTGAGAATTATTATTCGAATTGAGTATCAGTTTATTTTTAAACCTTGTAAGACTAGTGAATCCTTATTGATTCGACTAGTCCATAGTTGATGAGCGTTCTAAATTTCAGAACCATTGTTGAGTTTATCCAAACCAAACTTCCTTTAGTGCGGACTCTAATGTCAAACTGAGATGAACAACTCTGTTATAGGGGACTACTTATGCTTTAGCTTTAAGATATTGTGCACAGTATAGTACTAAGGGCTGATCCCCTGAGTACGAGAAGAAGAGTTCATAGTCTTATGACTATTAAAGGTTTCAAGTATAAACACTTGCTAACATAGGACGTAGTTCAAAGTCTTGTGACCCTCAGAAGTTCTTTTGATCCTTGTTATTCATTCTTGATTCAAAAGTCGAGTTTTCTTATTTCAGTAGTCTTTGATTCACTCGCATGTTATTATATTGTTGTACATTATTATATTTGTGGGCAATCGTGCTCACTCTTGCGTGATAATAACATTGCAGTTAAGAACGAAAGGTACGACGAGCCTTCTACTAGCAAAGACAATGGCAAGATTAACAAGTGATGAAGACTTGTTATTTATTTGTTATGTTATGTTTCAGATTTATGTTTAAATTGCGTAAGACTTAATATTTGTTTATGTTTCCGCATTTGAGATTTAAGGTTAGTATGACCTGGGATTGATGTATTTATTTTCAAATATTGCAACTCGTTAAGGAGAGGATTTATTTCTATCTATTTTATGGTTTCATTTATTATGGATAGATATACATATGATGTTTGTATAGTGGACACCAAATCACGTGGAAATTGAAGTGTCACAAGCTATTCATCTATTACTTATTAATCATGATTTATTAATGTGGCTAATAATAATTTTAATTATTTGTTTTAAATTTTACACTTTGCATTTATAGGCTTATTTATCAAATGATGTCAAAGAATCTTTATAAATGTATTATGAATTGTGTTCCCAATGTATGTAAACATAATAGTAATTTTGTGTATTTTTTCCGTATCCTACAATACGATACACGATATGATTCACAATATGACAATTATGCTCCTAAATGAGCCATGGAAAAAAGATTCAACCTCACACCATCGAGGAAATCATATGAAGCAAAACCAAACCTCAATGTTGCACCAGGCTGCTCTTTGAAAGATAAACTTCATACCCAAAATTGCTTCAAAGTTTGAAAAAGAGAACACGAAAACTTTTATCCTCTTACATGTTCAAAAAGAAAAGAATAATATCATCCAAAAATTGAGGGCGAGACACTCTAACATGGTCTCTCCCAACTGCACATCCATCAACGAGAGCCTCTCTCTCACTCTAAGCATCACTCAAGAAATCCATAGCCTAGTGTCACGGCCTTAGTAGTACCTAAGCCAACCGTTTGGGAGTCCGAATTTTGTACAGACATGTTTTGTTATATGTATCCAAATCACACCCAAAACACTGTATTATGAAAAAATTCTAGTTCCATAAAATATTAAACTTTTTTTTATTTGTTTTAAAAAAAAAAGCAAAAATAAAAAATAAAAATTCCGGACGGTACTAAAATCCGGGAGTCCGAACTGGAACCGGACTCTTTCTCTCTCTCTCTCTCTATATATATATATATCAGATTATTTATATTAGCGATACGAAGTACGGTGCTGCTAACTTTTCAGTACATTAGATCACTAATAGGACAATATGATGAAAGAAATTGGCAAAACTTGAACTTGCAGACTGGTCTGTGGATAGCACAAAAACGAAAGGAAAGTAGGAAAATAATATATATATTTAGGCATTCATGTTCACATGAAAACATAATATGGGAACTCATGACTGCTGTTAGGAACTGCGAAAGTAAAGCATTAAAATTCATACACAAAGCAGATAACTCATCTAAATATCAGGTGATAAATTTGGGAAAGACATATTTATGAATACATAACAGAACAGCAACCAATATCAACAAATGGTTGTGAAGCCAATTGAAATGCATTGTTTTTACCTGATACAACCGCATTTCAAACCGAGGACCAATTTCCTTCAGTTCCACAGACTTGGGCCCACCACGTTTTTCGTAGATATGGTTCCTAAAAATAGATATAAAATAGATTTACTTATAGGGAACGCCATGGATAAGTATAAACATGGCATACTTGTTACATACATGGACGTATCCAACAAGAGGAAGAGATGATGAATGTAGGTTGTCTCAGATTGAATTATAGAAGAATATATTAATGTAAACATGTTGATATAAGGTTTATCAGGTAGAAAAACAAAGTCTCATGAGAAACAGATGCTGACAGACTACATCCTCCATTTAGGTAAAGTTAGGTCATACCTCTGTCAACAGAAGTTATTTATAGGTAACAAAATTGGTAGTAAAGTGAAAGCTTTCTGAACTTGCAAGCTACATAATGTATATCAAGATCTCATTTTATTGTCATCAAGTGAAAGGACTGATTGGGCATATATTTTGACTCTTGAAATAAGTTTTAGTTGCTATATGAGTTGTTCATCCCTAGCTTCAAGTGTAAGTATAATGAATGAGTGTACACGGAGGTACCCGTTCCTACTTCTACATTTTGAATATAGGCAGAGGCTCGCTTGTCTATATTTGGTAGAAAGGAATCTAATGAAAAAAATATACAGATCACAAGGTGAATTAAGTTAAAGTTTCTATGAGTTCTGCAGTTCTGCTATAACTTGAAAATAACCCCTAAAAGAAACAACACAAACAGCTAGTTCCCTCCACACCAACAAAAGGTGTGAAGGGCAAAACTCCTCTATGGCTTCCAGTGTTCTAAAAGAAGGTCTAGATGCCCAACCTTGGCAAATAGGTGCTAGGCATCCACCTAGCTACCTAGGGATTGACCAGCAAATGTCATCGTTGTTGCCATTCACCATCATCGTTACAACTTGCTTCCTCCTCTTCCTTGAAGAATGTGTTGTTGGGATCTAATTTCTATTAACGTATGAGATGGGATAACATTCCATACTATCATTTTAATTTTTTTAAATTACTTGAGCGCCCCAAATTTCTATCACTATTTAAAATTGGCCCCGAAATTTTATAATGTTTTAAGTTAATTCCTAAACTTCAACTTTTTATAAATATGACATCAATTTTACCATAAATACAAAAGAGTAGACTTAGTTTTATTACAAATATAAAAAAATAACGATAAAATACTTCGCCTAAGAGAACGCCCAGGCCCACCTACAAGACCTAGGTGCTCGAAGCTCTCTACTGCCTAGGTCCACCTAGCGATTTTTAGAGGCTCCCATTGTGTTAAATGTTACTATCTCGGAAGCAAGATACAGGTGCAGGGATATAGTGCACGACACCAACACGGGGATACAAGTGTTTGTCTAATCTTACAAAAATGGCAATCCGTGTGCAGCGAAGATTCAACAATTGATTAGAGCAAATACTCCGTAATAAAATTCGGGATATAGTCGAATCGGGTAAAATGAACGGAATCAACAAAAAATGTCAATTTAAGGACATAATTGACGAAAAATAAACTTTATGAACGACTTTAAAAGTAGGTGGCAATTTGTAGGGTTAAAAGTGTCATTAGCCCTAAGTTTGGTAAATTTCACAAAGCAATGATAAGGTTTGGGTACAAGCAGAGTCGAGCATATCATACTCTATTTGTCAAACAAATAAAGGGTAAGATTACCATTTTTTTTGTTTATTTTGATACGATATTATGATGACAGGAGATAATAGAGAAGAGATAGTGAATCTCAAAGCAAGACTAGCGGCCAGAGAGTTTGAGATCAATTATCTTGGTCCTTTGAAATATTTCCAAGGTATTGAAGTTGCGAGATCTTCCAGTGGGATATTTCTATCTCAAAGGAAATATGTACTTGATTTTCTAACAGAAACTGGTATGTTGGGATGTAAGTTTGTTGATTCTCCTATTGAAGTTAATCATCATTTAGTAGGTGGCTCAGAACCTACGATTGATGATGAAAGATATCAGTGTTTGGTGAGACAATTAATATATATTTCTCATACTAGACCGAATATATCTTATGTTGTGGGAGAAGTCAGTATATGCATGATCCTCGACATTGTCACATGAAAACTGTCAACAGAATTCTGAGATATCACAAGTCTACTTCTAGGAAAGGTATATTATTCGCACAGTCATATGAGAATTGAAGCATTCTCCGACTCAGATTGGGCTGGCCTACATCTGGTTATTGATCATTTGTTGGAGGCAATCTTGTTACTTGGCGCATTAAGAAACAATCCGTGATGACAAGATCTAGTGTTGAGGCCGAATATCGAGCTATCGCCTTTGGTATATGTGAACTAATGTGGCTTCAAACCTTGCTAGAATATTTGGGTGCTACAACTAAAAGGCCTATGTAGTTATTTTGCGATAATAAGACAACCATTAGTATTGCAAACGACCTGGTACAACACGATAGAACGAAGCACATTGAGAATGACAGACACTTCATTAAAAAAAAGTTAACTAGTGGTCTTATTTGCTTACCTTTTGTCAAAACAGAACATCAGCTTGCTGATATTTTGACTAAAGATCTTAGTAGTAAGATGTTTCATCCATTCTGTTTCAAGTTGGGCATGCAAGACAGATATACACTAACTTGAGAGGGAGTGTTAGAAGATATGGTTCCCATAATTAGTGTATACATTGTTGTTAATTAGGATTACCATAACTGTAAATTAGGGATTGCTATATTGTATATAAACCAATATAATTGAGAGAAAATCAATCAAGGAATTATAAATCCAAACCCAAACTCTGTGTATTCTTTTCTACAAAAGGATTGACATATTCAGGACCAATGTCATTGGATAAGATATTTAGTTACCATCACAGTCACAAAATAAATCATGCTTGTCATATTAAGGCAATTAGAATTTCAAATTCTCCTTTATTGAAGGGTCTTTACACAAAGGTAATGGGTTTATTAAGGGGTAAAAAAAGAGCTACAACTGTACAACATAGGCTTCAATAGTTAAGCCAACGACATTGCGCTACAAGAGTATTGAAGCCTCCTTCGTTCACACCAATGAGCTTTAGTTTTAGGTTCTTAGTGTAATCACCATCAATTTTATTGAAGAGCTCCTTATTCTAAGTTAGTTAAGGAATTACAATTAGTTCAATATTTGGAATCACAATCAAGTAGTAGTTGGAGTACTCTATTCCTATAAATAATGTTGTCATCACTCAAACTTATATAAAATTTTATGCGTCTAGTAGACATACAGAAATACAAATTTTATAAGTCTAGTAAAAGATCTGTGCTTGTTCTAGTTACACCTATTTCTTGCATGGAAGGCTTTTTACCTTTTTTCTCTCCCTGCTCATTATTCTGATTTCCCAAATGTTGGTTCACACTTCACAGTTTACATTAATTGGTATCAAAATTAAATTCAAGCTTAACAATCTTGTTGATCAATTTCAGATTCTACCAATTTTAAGTTCACCTTGACTTATCCGATATTTATCCCTAAAAAATATAAATTAATAATTAAGCAATCTTTTGATCCTCTTCTTCCGTTCCGCGTCAAAAATGCTAGAACTTTTAGAAGTTGTATTTTAATAATTTCCTTAATTTATATTTTGGTAGTTATCTTATAAGAATCCAATTTAGGTAACGAAAGTTGTTTATGAGTATTATAAAAAGCGATGTATTCTATAATTTTTGATACATTGAATTGCAAGGATTAATTGAGATTGAGAACAATTGTGTTGTGTGAGACTTACCTTTGGTCCCTAAACCCCCCATCCCCCATTAGTAACTAGATATCAACCAACTTTTTTTGCTCAACTATTAATAGAGTAAAAAAGTATATTTAGAGGTGGATGTGATTTAACAGTTATCATCATTCTTGAAGCTTCATTGGCTATTATTTTATTCATATTCTCTTTACTTGTGCTCGAATGCATTCACAATGTTGATACAATCAACTCAATAATATCAGCAAAAAAAGTATGTAAAAGTTCGTAATATTGATATGGTGAACCAAAGTTGTATGCAATTAATTTAGTGGCTGATGAAGTTCACTTTCGAGTATGTAAATAGTAACTTACCTGAATGAAATGTAGTCCGACTGATTAGCAAAAGTCACAATACGTTTTGTATCAGGCTTGGGCACAGGAAAGAGATGCTTTAAAATGTTCGCTGTCCTTTCACCAAGCTGCAAGGAAGATAGACAATTATTTTGAACAAGCAACAATAGAACAATGCAAGGAAATACCAATAATGTTTATGTCATAGACATCACACTTCAAAAATAACTGAGAAACCAAAACCAAATTTCACTGATGAATAAGAGATGAAGAAAGAAGTAGAAAAGATGCTCCTTTATGCTGTAAAAATTAACACTAGAAACTGAAAAGGATCCCCTAATTCAGCCATCTTTTAATAAACTCAGCATGAAAATATGAAACTTGTCATCAATGTCATATCCCATAATACTGTTGAAGTCATAAATTCAACAACAAAAATGTAAAAAGGCATGCTCATGTATCACAACCTAGGAATGGGCACGATGGAACTGCAGCTATGAGTATAGTAATCTTTGTTAAATTTGAAAACACATCCAAGTGAATTCTGATTAATTATATATACAACCTAGGTTCCAAAACAAAGAAAATGTGAAAACATGTATATAGATGTACCTTAGTTGAGAAATTATTAAGAATCAAATGCGGGTAAGCCTCGGCCATTGTTCCCATGGATTTTTTGTCCTTTATATCATGTCTCGTAACCTAGAAGTGAGCAGTGGATCAGAATATCTGTGCATACCACATGGAGTACAAAGTTAGACAAATAAGCTCTGGTTAAAGTAAAACAACATACCACATTGAGTAATCCGAAGTAAGCAGTTGGACCAAATGGTAGATGACTTATAATAAAACCATCAGGTACGCCACGATGTTCATGAACTAACACAACATCTGTAAAATCATGTGCCCGGCATGTTTCAATAATTTCAGATATCACCTGCAACAGATAATAACTTTAGAAAGTTGAGTAAATGACCTTTAAGCTAAATAGCTAATTGTTACAAGGTTATTACTTTTACTTCTAATTATGAATAAGATGAAGAAAATATTAGGTTATTACTTTAATGACATAAACATTATGTAAATGACCATTTAGTAATCAAATATGACCACTTAGTAAAATTTCTACAGGAAACTGCATAATGTTAATTGTTGGTACATATATCAGCCTTATTTAAGTAAATGGTTAAATTTCAAACATAAGCATGATAAAAACCCATCACAATAAAGAACCGGTAAGTATCATCCAGGAAAATAAGTTGGACACAGTTGCAAAAAGTTTTATCACACTGGAAAAAACCATTAAGCTTTACGCAGAGATCAAAAATTTCCTAAATTTTTTAATACCCCTTCTTCAGATAATAATTTGAAAGGTTCACGGTCACAAAACAAGCTTGAGATGGTTCTAGATTGTTTTCCGAACACTTGCAAGCCAAAATTCTCAGGTACATTAGAATGAATACCGAATACTAATGATGTAGGACAGGTTTAGAATGGTTTAAAAATAAAGGTTAAGATGAGATAAAAGGGCTAAGAGTAGCTATCCTCGTACAGAGTAGGTAGAGAAACACATAAAAGCACAAAAAAGCTTTAATCTCATCAATCATTCAAGTCTGAAAATAAATTGAATTACAATACTTTATATAGAGAACCTACGAATCTACGACTTCACGATCAAGTAAAAATCATAATGTTTTAAATTTTTTTTGATAAAAACAAAAGATTTAATTGATTAGAGGAGGAGATTACCATGTATGAGAACAAGAAGTCCTCCCAAAAGAAAAACAAAATCAAAAGAAAAAAAGAAAACAAGAGGAGAAAATCATAAATTAGTGTAGCACCGCCCTCTAATATCTATGAAAATTGGACAAAGAATTCCTCCAAAAACCTCTCATTGCACGAGTCAAAGAGAAGCAAAGAAAGACATCCTATCCTATAGCAAATCAATATTTATTGTCCGACCACAAAAAATTCTAGCATTCCTCTCGATCCAAATTCCCTAAAAATAGCGAAACAAGCTAATCTCCAAAGAATCCTCCTATCACTCGTAAGGCCAAAAACCCTTGAATTTGTATAGTAAAAGATCTTCCATCGAAGGACATATCCAACATTCCCACTTTCATCCATCTAGTTAAACAAACAACACCACAACCACCGAGCCGAAATAAATGTGAATGAGACTCACTATCCTACAAACACTGCACTATCTAGGGGCAAATATTTGCAAGGCCTATGCCTCTGACACGTCATTGGTGTTAAGCAACCGAGTGTTAAGGACCACATAAAAGTCTTAATTTTTGAGGGACCCTTCGCTTTCCAAATATAAGAGGCTAGATGAAAATGACGAAATTGACGATAAATAAGTGATAAAAGAACGACATGAGAAGATTCCCAAACCCAAAGGATCAAAACACCAAACACGCATGTCCAAGACTAAGAAAGACGTTGAATAAATAAAGAGAACTCCTATCTCTCCCTATCATTTAAATTACGGAAAAAATAAAAATCCCAAGATATTGAATATCCCTCCCAAGTACAAATTTGAAATGGGAGAATTATGCAAAGACAAGTAAAAAAGATGTGGAATAGCAAACGAAATAGGAACATCCCCTATACAAATATTCTCCCTGAACCGACTATTCATGCCATTACTAACTTGGAATCGAACAAGAAAATGAAAGAAAGTGTACCCATAGGAAATAAATTTCCAAGGACTTGAATAAGTGTGTTTGGGATCGCTTAAAACATGTGATTAGTGCAATTATTGCTTTTGCTTATAATTAGTTTTAAAAATGTAGGTTGTGTTTGGTAAATTAAAAACACTTAGATGGGTAAAAACTAAAATATGTTTGGTATAAAAAAATTTGATCACCACTTATTTTAAGAGTAAATTACTATAAAAAAAAATGTGTGGAGAAGTAAAGTTATGTAATATATAGAATTACTAAAATAAATAGGGATACGTTAGTAATATACTTGGTCAAACTTGATTATTAGATTTGGCAAATAATCAGAAGCTCCAAACTGGGGCTTCTTCTGATTATTTTTATGAAAAGTGATTATAAGCAATTTTAAAATTAGGTTACCAAACAATTTCTGCTTCTTATTATAAGCGATCCCAAAAGCAACACAAGAAAGCAATGATTTGCATCCCACCCATTCTACTGAATTTTATACTTGCTTCTAATCACCTAACGTCAAAGAGTCGGGCAACAAAGGGAAACGCCATAGCCATTTGCCCACCAAAGGCTGATTTTAAGAAACCAAATTTCCAACACTAAACCCCTTTTTCTCTCTAGGACGACACACAGTATCCCAATCAACCAAATCATCCTTTCTATCCTCATTATCCCCAACCCATAAAAACTTGCACATAATATGCTCAAATAACTTGGCTACCCCCACACAGACCCTTAACGACGAGAGATAATAAAGAGGAATATTCACCGACCCTTCTCTAGGTTCGGGTTAGATAAATGATATGAAGAAACATATTCATAGTTAAGCATGAATAAGAGTAATACTCCCACCCAAAGTGAAGTAAGCTCCTTTTTGACAATCAAGCATCCTACCTATTCGCTCTACTACACGATCTCAAGAATATTGAGATCTCGGGTTTCCCCAAATGGAACATTTAAATGTCATTGGTAAAGACTTGGTAAAGACTCGACTTCACACCCAACTAGTAAAACATTTGGAAGAACATTCTCCTCAATATTAGCACCAGTGAGATACACTTGAAAGTCTTTCGATTCTTACAGAAGCTCTTTCTTACCTTGATTAACTTTCATACCCGAGATACCCTAAAAACTCTAAAGGAACGACTATACATTCTTTAAACTTGTAACATCCATAGACTAAAAGTATCATATCATCCGCAAACTGAAGACGAGAAACTTTAACTTCATCTCGCCCAACTACACAACATTAACAAGACTCCAACTAGCTTTTCCTTGAGCATACTGCTCAGATATCCACTACACTAGTAAAGAGAAACAGGGAAAGCGCATCCCCTTGTCTAGGTCCTCTAGATGCCTTAAACCAAGCCTTAATGTCACGGCCTTAGAGATTCTAAGCCAACCGTGCGGCCTTAGACAACTTGCTCCTCCTGAGAGTTGCTAAGTAAGCCTTAATTGGCAACACCACCAATAGAACGCACAAGGAAACAAGTAAAAAAACAAGAGAACACTTGTAAAGAGAGCTTCTATTACACAAGAAAGCTTTTACAAGAGAATGTTTGGAGAATGCCCAAGTCTGGGATGGTTTGGCCAAATAAAAGTCACCTCCTATTTATACTAGTTCCACCTCCTTAATGGACGGTGGAGATTACTTTAGATCCTATGGTTACAAATTAACATTTAGAAGGATCTATACAATATTCTAGATATTTCCAAGTCCTACACCTTTCTACCATATTCTAGATCATTCTAGGATAGTAAGGAATATACAAGAAAAGTGTAGAAGATTCTAGAGACTCTTCCATACAATGCTCCAACTAAGTGTTGCACAAGCTTCCATTAGGCGTTAAATATGTGTCCGACATAGCATAACCTTGGAATAATCATCATTGTCCAAGCAAGTGGTGACATTCTCCCCCACTTAAGCCATCGACGTCCTCGTCGAGTCGTCGTGGAAAGCCTTGATCTTGTCTTCAAATTTTACCAAGTATTCATGACTCGGAGGGTGATGTTTCTTCCTTATGCTGCGATCTGCCAGGATGTACTCTGCCTCCTTGTCAAAGTTTGTTTCTTATTCGGCTGATGGTGCACGGGTAGATTTGTCGCGCTTGAGGTCTTCCTCGTCCAAGTGATAAGGCTTGAAACAACTCCCATGGAAGACCGGATGAAGTTTAAGCTTGTGTGGCAACTCCACCCTATAAGATGCCTTGCCAACCTTGGCAAGTATAGGGAACGGTCCCTCATATCGCCGAAGCAAACCCTTGTGTAGCCCACATAGCCTCTTTTGTTGCTCGGCGTTTCACTTTAAAAGCACCAAGTCTCCAACATTGTACTCCACGTGCCTCCTGTTTTTGTTAGCCCATTTCTTCATCTTCCCGGCAGCCTTGTTAAGGTAAGTTCGAGCAATGTCAGCCTGCTCATGCCATGACTTAGCCACTTTGAACATCGTTGGGCACCTCCCTTGGTACTTAATCAAGGATTGTGGAGTGAGGGGTTGTTGGCCAGTTGCCAACTCAAAAGGGCTCTTGTTGGTAGACTCGCTTCGCTGCATGTTATAAGAAAACTAGGCAACATCAACCAACTTTGCCCAATCCCGTTGGTTGGCACTGACAAAGTGCCTCAAGTAGAGCACCAACAAGGCATTCGCCCGCTCTGTCTGCCCATAAGTTTGTGGATGGATCATAGAGAAATGCAAATCAGACCCCATGATTTTGAAGAGCTCCATCCAAAACCTGCCCGTGAACCGAGGGTCACAATAGCTTATGATCATCTTAGGCAAACCCCAATACTTAACCACACCTTTGAAGAAGGAATGGACTGCCTCTTCCGCTGTGCAATCCTTTGGAGCGGCTGTAAATGTGCCATACTTAGAGAATCGGTTAATAATGGCCATGATGCTTCCAAAACCGTCCAACGTGGGAAAGGTCAATAAGAAATCAATGCTAACACTCCCATGGCCGTTCCGGTATAGGTAGAGGCTCCAAGAGTCCCACGGATACTTGGTTCTCCACCTTGTCTTGTTGGCATACAAGTCTTTACGTACAACTCTACCTCATCCCGCACATAAGGCCAAAAGTAGCTTGCCTCCAACAAGGCTCGGGTCCGTCGTTGGCCTAGGTTACCTTCCCACTTAGTATCGTGGCACTCTTTATAAAGCTCCTCCGTAGCTTCTCCCACCTTGGAACATAGATCCGCAGCCCTTTAGTTATGAGTAAGCCATCCTCTACAAAAATTGCTTGGTCTTTCCTTCCTTGGCCTTGCAGCTCAAAGCGTCTGCCAAGAAGTTGACCTTCCCTGATTTGTGCTCAAGTACAAAATCAAATTCGGCCAAGAAATTTCATCGCCTAGCATGCTTTGGGATTAATTTCATTTGGGATAGAAAGTAGCCTGTAGCAACATTGTCCAAACGTACCACGAATTTTGACCCAAGCAAGTAGTGCCTCTAGGTGCGAAGTCAATGCACAATCGCCGTCATTTCCTTTTCTAGGATTGTATAACGTCTCTCCGTGTCGTTGAGCTTTCAGCTCTCAAAGGATACAGATGCCCCTCTTGCATCAAGACACCTCTAATGGGAGGCATCTATGTTTACTTCATACGTCTAGGCACAATCCGGTAATGCCAAAACGGATTTCCCCATTACAACTTTCTTTAACCCCTCGAAAGCTTGTTGGCATTGGGAGGTCCATACCCACAGCTTATCCTTAAGCAAGTCAATTAGTGGGGCTGCCCTCGCCGAATACCCCACTCACAATAAAACGCATGTAGTAGTTGACAAGCCCAAGGTAGGATCATAACTTCGTCACCATGGTCAACAGTTCCCATTCCTCTATGGCTTTTACTTTCTTCTTGTCCATCATAAGCTTCCCTTTTAACATATAACTCGTTCTCCATGAGAACTTTGAAAATAATTCGTAGGTGCTCCACCTCAAAGGTGTTACTATAAATGATAATGTATGTCATCCAAGTATACGACCACAAACTTATCCAGATAAGGATGGAGGAATTTTTTTCATGAGCATGTAGAATGTGGCTAGTGCATTTGATAGGCCAAAGGGCATTATAAGAAATTTGAACGCTCCATACCGAGGGACACAAGTAGTCTTGCCCAAATCCCCTTCGGCAATTCAGACTTGATAGCAACCTGACCTCAAGTCAAGCTTCGTGTACTACCTAGCATTGCAAATTTGATCAAAAAAGTCAACAATTAGAGGAATAGGATACTTATTCTTAATTGTTACCTTGTTTAACGCCCAATAGTCAATGCACAAGCACTGAGATCCAAAAGGTGATTTGGACGGCTGGATAAAGCCAATATCAAGTAGCTCCTTCAATTATTTCCTCAACTCTTCCAGATCCGAAGGTGACTTGCAGTACGACGCTTAGCAAACGGTTTAGCTCCCGGTTCCAGTTCAATTTAATTACCCACTTCTCGCCTTGGTGGAAGCTTCTTTTGTAGCTCGGGCGGCATCACCACTTTGAACTCCTCCACGTTTTTGATCTGTAGGGGTATGGCATTATCATTGCCCCTTTCTTCCCCATCTTCCTTAAAGAGTAACCAGCCAAGTTTCCTACCCCCTTCTTTAATCTTTTCTTCACTTGCATAGCAAAAAGAAGCATAGCGCCCAACTTTGGTCAAGTCTCCTTGGCTGGGGTTACCGTTGGAAATGGTGCTCCCTCCAAGATCATCACCATGTTCAATCAAGGGAAAGGAACAACATTAAACTGCTGAAGTCCACCGAAAAATCCACTTTGTTGTGCCAAGTGCCGAGCCACTGCGAACTCCGTGCCACTGCGGACTTACAAAAGTTGGGCATTCTTTCCATTAACGCAGCCCTCCACGTGCATGAGGTTTCGATCACCCGCCCGATTACAGTGTGTAATCGATTGGACTTTAGTGCATTAAGAAGTTTGAGACAACCCATTGTGGCTTCTCCGCCTTCCTCTTGCTATTCATTTTGTTGCTCAAACATAGCGATAAGTGGATTACGCTTTGGGCATACCCTCGCCCAGTGAGGACCGGCACAAAGGAAACATCCCTCACGTGGCTTTATATCTTTCTTGCATTGGGTTCCTTTGTGTCCTTGCTTCCCTGTTTCGTCGTCATGAGGACGTGTCTTGCTAGGTCGGTCCTTTGCTCCCCCGCCTTTAGTGTGTCATGGCTTTGTGCCCTAGTGTTTTGGTGGCTCGCCTTTCTCCATTTTTAGTAGGGCAGTACTCCAACAATGTCTCGGCCACAATCAACACCATAGATATATCTTCCACCTTATGTTATTTTAGCTCATGGACTCCTAAGGTTTGAGTTCATCCATGAAGTTGAAGAGAAGATCCTCCTCACTCATGTTCATTATTTGAAGCATGAGGTCAGAGAAGGTCCTAACATAGTCTTGGATGGACCAATAATACTTATGCTCTTTCATTCTCTTCCAGGCATATTTACCGACAATCTCGGGATAGAATTGGTGTTTGAGTTCCGTCTTGATGGTATCCCAAAGGCTGAATGGCACTTCTGTCTCTCCAAGTCTGCCACTCACTTTTAAAGTCACCCCTAAATTTCATTTTTCGCCAATTAAATCCTTAAAATGACATTTTTTTGCTTTTCGTTCCTTTTAACCGATTTAACCAAAACCAAACTCGGTAAGACCCGACCAAAATTTCACCAGTTAAATTTTTAAAAAGAAAAACTAAAAAGTTTAAAAATAAGTTTAAAATAATAATTTTTTAAAAAATTATAACTATTTTTAATATTTAAAAATAAAATATTTTATTTTAAAATAATAATAATAACAATTATTTTTAATATTTTAAAATAAATATTATTTTTAAAATATTTATAATTTTTTATATTTTAAAATAAAATATTTTAAAAAAAAGTTTAAAAAATAATTAATATTTTCAGAAAAAATATTAGCAACTTTATTTTTTCAAAAATGAGTAAAGTTTCATAAAAATAGATTTAAAAATATTAAAGTTTAAAAATTTTAATTCTTAATTATTTTTATGAAAATTTACACATCTTTTAAAAAATAAAAAAATTCTATTTTTGTTTTATGAAAAAAATGTTTTTTTATTTACTTTTTTTAAAACTATATTTTATGAAACTTTATTCATTTTTTAAAAAATAAAACTTTCTATTTTTTTTGAAAATAAAGTTTTATTTTTTTTTGTTTGATTTTTTTGAATCTATATTTCATAAAACTTTACCCTCTTTTTTTAAAATGAAAATTTTCTAATTTTTTCTTGGAAATAATAATTATTTTTAAAAAAATTAATTTTATTTTTAACAAATTGAATCAGTTTTTTTATTTATCTTTTACTAGTTTTTGTATTTTAATTTCTATTTTTAGTTTTTGTATTTAAAAAACCTAATATTAAAAATACATATAATAATTGTAAAGAAACTTTTTTATGAAAATAAATTTTACATAAAAAATGAAAAAAAAATACTTTTTTTAAAAAATAAAGTTTATTTTCTTATTTAATTTTTTCTAATCTATGTTTTATGAAACTTTACTCTTTTATGAAAAAAATAAAAGCTTCTAACATTTTTTCCTAAAAATATTAATTATTTTTAATATTTTAAAATAATATATTTTAAAAAATAATAATTATTTTTAAAATAGTTTTAAATAATAATTATTTTTAGATAATTTTAAAACTTTCAAATTTTATTTTTTAAAAAAATTAACTGTTGAAATTGGGATCGGGTTGAGTTTAAATATGGTCAAAATGGGTCGGGTTGGAATCAAATCAGATAAAATGAACGGAAACACCATAAAATGTCCCTTTAAGGACAAAATTGACGAAAAATGAACTTTAGGGACAACTTTAAATAGATGACAACTTGAAAGGACAAAAGTGTCATTCAGCCTATCTCAAAAATAAATGGTACGAGTGACATTCTCCATCTCGGCACATTTCCTGCATCATCAAACCATAACATTGTCAGTAAAGAGAAGCAATATTTACCTTTATTCTGTCCGTTTAGCTTCGCAAAGTAACACTACATATGCCACAAGTTGTCGATCACCGTGCCATCTCTCTTTCCATCATACTCCTTAGGCTTGGGAACATCTTTTATCCGTGGCATCTCCCTTGTCGGGGTGTGGGGTACATCGACAACTCCACTTGCTAGTGTGAGCTTGCACAAAGTCCAAACAACCTTTGTTTCCTCTACGGAAGCCTTCATAAACTGCATTTCTTCTTTGAAATTGGCCAACACTTGCAAGATCTTCACTTGAAACGTCATGCTCTCTTGTGCCCACTCATTGGTAGCAGTCTAAAAGGCCTCCAACACCTCATAGCGGTATTTCTCTATCTTGGTATCAAGTCCTTGATAGTCTTCCACATTTTGTTCCAGCCGGTCAAGACGCACCTTGACATTCACCATAGCCACCTCAAGCCTTGTCACGCAACCATCTATGGTAATCATGGCGTCTCACGACTTATTGGCTCTTGCCCCCTTGTGGGTTGGGTACCTCGTCCCTGCCCCTTTGTTGTTGCTCCTCGATCACGTTCAACATGATGTTAAGTAGCTACGAACCCCTTCAATAGCCTAACTCTAATACCAACTGTCACGGCCTTAGAAATTTCTAAGCCAATCGTGCGGCCTTAGACAGGTTGCTCTACCTGAGAGTTCCCAAGTAAGCTTTAATTGCCAAGAAAAAGAAAAGGAAACAAGGAAACAAGAGAACACTTGAAAAGAAAGAAATATTTTATTTCACAAGAAAGTTTTTACAAGAGAATGCTCAAGTCTTGGATGGTTTGGTCAAAATGAAGGTCACCTCCAATTTATACTAGGTCCACCTCCTCAAAGGACAGTGGAGATTACTTTAGATCCTATGGTTACAAATTAACATCTAGAATGATCTTTTCAATATTCTAGATATTTACAAATTCTACACATTTCTACAATATTTTAGATCATTCTAGGATAGTAAGGAATATACAACAAAAGTGTAGAACATTCTAGAGGCTCTTCCCTGCAAGGCTCCAACCAAGTGCTACACAAGCATCCATTAGGCGCTAAATATGTGTCCGCCATGGCATAACCTCGGAATAATTATCCTTGTCCAAGCGAGTCATGACATTAGGCTCCCATTAACAATCACAAAATGGTGAGAAACCCGAATCCTTTCCTAGCTAAGACCGTGTCTAAAAAGTTTGGACTAAACCTATCATAGGTCAAGTCAAAATCCAACTTCAAAATCAAGGCCCTACGCCCTATTCGTCTCACATCTCCCACCACACCACCACATCATTAGTAACTACAGTCACTTGTAGAATTTGGCTACCATCCAGAAAAGAACTATGGTTAGAATAAATAATATCATCTAATACATCTCCAATACACTTGGAAAGAACCTTAGTGAAAATCTTCTACACAGTGGTCACTAAATTATAGGTCTACAATCTCTAACACGAATAAAGTAATAAAGGTAGAATTAATGCACTTACACAAAACAACATTAGCATGGAACTCTTGAAAAGAACTAGAAAGGCCATCCTTGACAATACTCCTATACTCTGGAAAAAAGCTAAGAAAAATTCATCCGAACTTTGCACTTTTCACCCTCTATCCCCCCCTCCCACTCCCCTCCCCTCCCCTCCCCTCCCCAAAAGACATCACAAACCACAAGCTCTTATCCCCTCAATAAGGACCCACTGCAGCCTCTCAATCATAAGCCCAACACAATTATGACGCCCAAGGAGACTAAAGTTTATATCTACCCCGACCAAGTTACATTTGTAATCAATGTGGGACATTTCCTTACAGTCGAGTTTGGAGTTCGCATTAATACATCCACCTTGCTAAACCGACGCCCACTCAGCTCATCTACCCAGATATGGCAGCTTCTTCCTAGCGAACTAACCCAATGCCCTTTGCACCTATCCGTATTTTAATCCGGCCTCTAGATAGCCCTTTTCATAGGTCGTCCCGTTTATGTGCCCCGACCCGCAAGCATGGGCTCTTCTCAATGAAAGTGACGAGGATGGAAACAAAAGAAATTTAATATTATTGGATTATTATATATTTTTATTTATAGATGATGGGGTTAAATGCTTTTTAGTTCACTTTACTTTACTCAAACTATCAAACGCCTCGCTAAATTTTTGTTCTTACAGTCAACTCACTAAACTTTAATTTGCTTACAAAAAATTGAAATTTCGTCTATGGTGTTAAATATTTAACAGAAGAGTGACATGACGCAGTGAAATGTCTATTAAATGGCAATACGGATCGAGTACAACCCATTCATTACCTACTACCCACCCACTAACATAACTTAGATTAATTGAATCAGTTCTAAAGATCAAACCTTTAGGGTTTACTAAAATTAAAGTCTTCATAACTTGATTAATTGAATGAATTCTAAATATCAAACCTTTAGGGTTTACTAAAATTGAAGTCTTGCTCCACCATCTCCATGACCTCCAAGATTAACTGTAACAACCTCCATGCCTCCATGGCCTCCATGATCAACGGCAGTGCGCGACAAGAAAAGAGGGATCTTAAAGAGAAATAATAACCCATTAAAAATTTGAGCTTGAAGTTTAGATACTCCATGAAGTCTAGATCTATGCTCTATGTCACTACTCCATCTTTACTATCTTTCCAATCTAACTAGTGTAAATATTTCTCTCTAAAGTTTTGTTTTCGAGCCTCAACAAATTTATAAACATTGGGGTGTATATTTTGAATTCTTATTTTTATTAATTTATAATGGACACTCAAATGGATTTTGCCTTAATTTCTCTCCATTTTTTAAGATCTACAAACGAAGAAGAGTAATTTCTAGAGAATTAGGTAGATGAAGATGGAGTAGAGAAAAGGACAACAAAATTGTCTTTTTAGATTAACTAGTATTTTTCTTTTTTCTTTTTGATAAATCAAATATTTATACACATCATCACTAAACTGCCATGTCATCATTGAGGTTGAGTTTCTCTTTCTTAATTATCAGTCAACTCAGCTTTCCGTTAAAAGCCAAAGTACTAACGATTTTTGTTACGTTTTATAAGAAAAATAAAATTTAGTGAGTCGTTTGGTAGAAAAAAAAGTTCAATGAGTCATTTGATGGTCCGAATAAAGTAGAGTCGGCAAAAAAACATTTAACCCGATTTCAATGTAATTAGTTTATTTAGTAGATAAGATTTTGATATATATATTTAATTATATTAGTAGAATACTCTAGAATATTAATTATTTAAGGTAATACATAATTACTAGGATTTTATTTCTTTATTTAATTAGCTTACTTAATATTTTACTTAGCATCTAAGTATTTGGGTTTTTCTCATTCCTATATTAACAATTGTAATCCATCATTATTACTCCCACCGTCCTCAAAAGGATGAGTAAATATTTTTCACACGTATTAAGAAAAGATAAAGTAAAGTAAGAGAATAAAAAAAATTCAAAATTTACAAAATTGCATAAAGCGATTAGTACATTTATTTTTTTATACTAATGGACATCGCTAAATGACATACTTGCCTCACTTTATGTACCTTTGCTCATTCTTTTGGGGACAAAAAAAATTGTACATGTAGTCATCCTTTTGAGGACGGAGGGAGTATTAATTATTGAATGATTTAAACCTTGTGCTTTGTGGCTTTTAGCTTAATTATCTAATTTGAATCTCCTTTATTCTTTCCTTCATCCTTGTTCTACATCATAAAGCACCAATGATACAAACCTTAACCCATTTGACCCATCTTGAAAAGCTAGTTGTCCAATGGTAGACTAATGTATAGATCCACATTCACCGCACCACCGCTAGGATGAAGCTGACATAGCTGGGTAAATGAGCCGACAAAGTAGTCGACTTTACAAGTTGAGTGTATTGATGCGAACTCCAAACTAAACCGTAAGTAATAATCTCCACATCGGTTACTTGGTATTAGACAGCTAACTTTTCAAAGTGGGTCAAAGGGATTTATATTGTATAATTGATTCTTTCATCAAGAGCCCATTATCACGACTCGCTTGGAGGTTATGCCATGTCGGACGATTATTTAGCGTCTAATTGTGCAACACTTAGTTGGAGCTTGCATGGAATAGTCTCTAGAATGTTCTACACTATTCTTGTATATTATATATTCCTTACTATCCTAGAATATTCTAGAATATAGTAGAAAATTGTAGAACTTGTAAATATCTAGAAAATTGTATATAGATCTTTCTATATGATAATTTGTAACCATATGATCAAAAGAGATCTCCACCATCCATTGAGGTGGAATTAGTATAAATAGGAGGTGGCCTTCATTGGCCCAACCATCTTAGACATAAGCATTCTCTTGTACAAGCATTCTTGTGTAATAAAAGTTTTCTTTCTTTCCAGGTATTCTCTTGTTTTCTTGAGCGTTCTCTTGGTGTTTTGACGATTAAGGTTTACTACTAACTCTCATGCAGAGCAAGTTGTCTAAGGCTGCACGGTTGGCTTAGAAATCTCCAAGGTCGTGATAATTGGTATCGAAGTCGGGCTATCAAAAGGGTTCGAAGCTATTCAACATCTATTGAACGTGACCGAGGAGCAAAACAAAAGGGAAGGGACGAGGTACCCAACCCACCAAAGGGGGCAAGAGCAAATGGGACACTATGGCTAAGGTCGTGTGACGATGCTCGAGGTAGCTATAGTAGATGTCAAGGAGCGTTTAGACCAGCTCGAACAAAATGTGGGCTATAGTAGATTTCAAGCCTTCTCACTTGGACGATGAAGACCCCAAGCACGACGAATCTACTCGTGCACCACCGGCCGTTACTACTTCCTTGGACAAGGAAGCGGAGTACATCTTCGCGGATCGTGTCATAAGGAAGAAGCATCACCATCCGAGTCACGAATACTTGGTGAAATGGAAAAACTTTCTGGAGTGAGACTAGCTGGGAAATAAGGGAATCTTTATGGCAATTTGAAGACAAGATCAAGGTTTTCCGACTCGATGAGGACGTCAACGGCTTAGATGGTGGAGAATGTCACGACTCTCTCTTGGACAAGGATGACTATTCTGAGGTTATGTCATGCCGGACGATTATTTGGCGCCTAATGGATGCTTGTGCAGCACTTAGTTGGAGCCTAGCATGGAATAGCCTATAGAAGGTTCTACAATTTTCTTACTATCTTAGAATGATCTAGAATATGGTAGAAAGGTGTAGGACTTGTAAATATATAGAATATTGTATATAGATCTTTCTAGATGATAATTTGTAACCATAGGATCAAAAGTGATCTCCATCGTCCATTGAGGTGGAACTAGTATAAATAGGAGGTGGCCTTCATTTGGTTAAATCATCCAAGACAAGCATTCTCCAAGCATTTTGTTGTACAAGTTTTCTTGTGTAATAAAAGTTTTCTTTCTTTACAAGTGTTCTCTTGTTTCCTTACTAGTTTCCTTGAGTGTTCTCTTGGTGTTTTTGGCGATTAAGGCTTACTTAGCAATTCTCAGGCGGAGCAAGTTATCTAAGGTCGTGACACCATGCTTGCGGGTCGACGCACGTACGGGGCAACCTATGGAAAGTGCTAGCTAGAGGCCGGATTAAAATATTGATAGGTGTAATGGCGTTGGATCAATGTCCCTAGGATGAAACCGTCATAACAGGATAGATAGGCCAAAGAGGTCATCGAATTTGCAATTTGGTGTTGATGTGAACTCCAAATTAGACCGTAAAGCATAGTCTCACATCGGTTACAAATGTAACTTGGCACTCTCCCCTTGATAACTAGCTTTTCAAGGTCGACCAAAGGGACTAAGGTTTGTATCACTATCTTCCTTATACAAACCATTTAAATTAGATAGTGATATCATCAGCTATCAAGTAGATAAGACCTACGGACCCACTTTGTTTTTAACTTCTGCCTCTAGCTAGCTTCTTTAATAATAAACAAACTCATAATCTCATGTGAAACACGGGCCTTTGTTAAAGATTATATTGTTGATAATTTTTGTAAAGATATTATATTAGATAAAATGATTAATTTTATATTAAATTTTATAATTACATCATATGGTTAATGATTATGGTATATTATAGCAACACATTACTAAAAATAATAAAAATAAAAATATTCTAGAAGGTTATTTTCATTTGAAAGCCGATACCTTCTAAAATTGTATTATTCAACTATTAATAAAATTTTATGTTATTGATCATTCATCTAGTCATGTAATAAAAATTATAGAATATTCACCTTTTAAACTTAAAATTTATCATTTTATATATTCATATATTAATCTATTTTAGATAATTAGATATTGTTAATAGTAATAATATGAACTGTATTAAAATACTAAATAAAATCCCAACCTCAGCAACACCTCGGACTACAAAGATTCTAGGAGTCTATTAGCGAATAACATTAAAATTCAGACTGAAGTACCACCTCGGACTACAAAGACCACTGACATAAACTCCCGCCAAAGGTCAAACGCACCCTAGGAGTCTATTAGGACCATAAACTAAAGCGAACCTCCAGACACCATTACCACAAATGTCTAGCAGAATAAGAAAAGAATAAGAGCCTTGTAGAATTTGGAACTTAGAAGCAACAATCTCCGACAAGATAATAATATCATCTGAACTCCCACGGATGGTTGAAACGCCCAATATTTATGTCAAATCCCAAAATCCTCCTAACAATACACCTATAAACTAACTCCAATAATACACCTATAAACTAACTCCAATTTGGATTCCTGAATGAAGACAACATATAGGGTTGGCCTTATGAATCACTTCCCATATTAGCCTCTCTTACACCAATCTCCTAAACCCCTAACATTCCAAGTTAAAACCTTTATTTAGAAATTTTAGAAGAAACCCTCCCCCAAACCCCAAATCCCAAATAGTCTCCCCCTCTAAGTTAACCGATGTTTGGAGTCGCCTCAACTCAAAAAGTCTTCTTTTGTTTTTTCCTACTTAAAGATGGAGAACCTCAACCCTCCTCTCTTCACCCTTAAAATTGACTAGCCTAAACCAAATTTTTTTAACTAGACCAGAGAATCCTGGTCGTCCTTCACCTCCCCTAGGGACTTAAGGAACAACATTTCCTTATGGCAACCTGACCGACTTTGGTAAACCACTGAAGAGACAATGTTTACTAGAGTGGGTAAAATACCTCTCCCATCCATCTTAGCTTCCTTGTACAATCTTGACAAACTATATCAACCAAAGCATCAGAATTTTTAGATAGAGAAGAGTCATAAACACATTTACAATTGAAGTCTGTAAAGACGAAGAATGATCAAAAGGAACCGAAGATTACTGATGAAGGAGCGAGGACGTCCTCTGAATTTTGACAATTTGAAGAGTTATCCACAATCTTGGTCGACTCTCCTTGCGACGGGTGTGAAGGATCGTTAACCCCTCCTAGTGATGTACATGATCAATATCCTCTTTCCTAGTAGCGCCCATCATAAAATTAACATTATTTTGATTAAATAAATTAGTTTATGATTGAGCAATGTCCATATCGATAAACTTATCTGCATTTTCCTTCCTGATTGATCATTTAACAACTTGTCCCCTTCCTCGTCACTTGGCCAGGAAGATTCCTCATCGAAACTTTTAGCCCACTTCACCAACGGCCTATCCTCTACACCTTTCAAAGCTTTTCGAATAGTAGGCAAGGCTCCTTTGACTAGTCATAAAATTAATATAAAGAAATATCGAATTTTGGAAAAGGAGCTGTCATAGCTGATTGATTAAGATTACTTTCAATACCCAGACCACCGATATTTGCCAAGTTAGTTGAACCATAATTATTAGTCACGCTATGACTATTAAGCACACCATTTTCTTGTCCTGTCATGTCCCTCTCCCTATCAGCCGACTCTATTTTTATCCCATTCAAGTCCCCATAAACACTTTCACGTATTACTAGACTCAGGGGGTGTTTAATAAAAACTGAATGAATTTGAATCTGAATGAACTGAATCTGAATGAAAATAATTGTTTGATAATTAACTTGTCTGAAACATCTGAATGACAGAATTTTATTATTTTAACCCCCTCTGAAATAATTCAAAGTTGTTTTAAATTTATTTAATATTACTTAATATAATAGTTAATATATTTTTTTTATAATTTTTTTACTTTATTCAGCTGCTCATTCAGCCATTCAGCCAAAAAAATCTGACTTAGTCATTCAGCTCAAAAAATCTAACTTAGCCATTCAGCTCAATCATCTGACCGATTCAGCCATTCAGACGATTTTTTTTCAAAACAAACGCGTTTATTGGCTGACCGATTCAGCCAATCAGCCATTCAAATGTATTCAGTCCTAAACAAACAACCCCTCATCAACTTCGAACTTACTTTGAGAGCAAAAAAAATAATTTGAAATTGTTTTCAAGGATCACTGTAGAGCAACCTTTCCTTGTTCTTCGAATGAAGGCTGCATAGTTGGCCCTTTGGCTTTTCCCCTCAATAGAACTTGAGACTGCAGGCACAACCACAACTAAAGATAATTTATTAGATGAAAGTGAAACATGTGTTTTGGCCTTAGTCTAAATGTTAAAAGAAATCCTTCGAGTTGTCATTAGATGCTCCTCCGTTACACTACAAAATGTTGCATCTCTACCTTGTAGGCTAGGAAATTGTACCTCGCTCGATTAGGGTTTCCAATTAGCTAAGGAGAGAAATTCACAAAGAGTACGAAAAATGATCTAGGGTTCGAAGAGGGAAGAACAGGTAGGCGATCACCATGTCAACACGATGCAGAATTCTAGAGTCATCTTGTGTCTTGGAATGTCAGAGAATCAGAAGTCCATTCCTCTGAAAGGAAGGAGCTAATAAGTGGTTACGTGCCTGGCATGTGACTTCAGGTCAAATACCAAAAATGTCCCTCGCTGCCAAAAATGATGCCTAAATCACCCATTATTCTAGCTAGCAATCCAAATCCCTCAACCATTTCCATTTGAAGTTGCCTTCCTAAGTCTTCTGTCTAGGGACTTACGGATGCCCCTCCAATCTTCGAATCTAATTATTGTCATATCGACCATAATTTTCTTTTCCTTCCATTTCATCTTCATTATCGTGCCTTGATACGAAGATTTGTTGGAAAAGATCCTCGAACCACGGCCTAGCCCTAGGGGGCGAACCCTAGGGGCAGAACACTAGGAGGCTCTACCCGAGCTTTGTGCCTCCTTTGATCCTCTTTGTTCACTCTTGCTTGTTTCATTCGTTTCTCATCCTTTCGTCACGATTCTTGGCTCTTTGAGTAGTTTTCCATGCCATAAAGAACTTGAGGGAGATCATCCCTATGTCTCCATGTAATTCTCGTCTCTTTTCTTGGCTTTAATCACCTTGAGTTGTCGTTGCACTAAACCAAAGTTCGTTCGAAAAATCATTTCGAAGCTTGTAAAGGAGTGCCACCTAGGGGGGGCGAACCCTAGGGGCCGAACCCTGGGGGGCACCCTCGAGCTCCTCTTCTTCTTTTGGTCATTTTTTTTTATCTTGTCCTCATTTCGTTTGGTAGCTTAACTCGCATCAAGATGGGGTCATTCATCTACATCATTTGGAGAGGTTTAACCCCTAAGAGGGAGAACCCTAGGGGGGATGAACCCTAGGAGAGCACTCCCTAGGTAGTCATCCTTTCTTGCCCGGTTTCATTGATCTAGTCTTCGTTTCGTTTGCTAACTCGAATCAAATCAAGGAGAATCATCAATCGAACCAAGTTAAGGAGGTGCACCCTTTAGGGGGGCGAACCCTAGGGAGGCTAAACCCTAGGAGGCACTTCCTAGTCGGGTTATTTTCTTTTTCTTAGTTTGTTCATTTCACCTTTGTTTCGCTTGGTAATTCAGATCAAGGCAACAAAACATCTTCGATCAGACCAAATCAGGAGATTGAACCCCTAGGGGTAGGGCTGAGAAAAAAAAGAGATAAAACCGAATAACCAAATCGAACAGATTTTTTACCGAATTATTTCAATTATTCGATTATTTGGGTTTATTCGATTATAATCGTTTTATATTTCAGTTTTGATTTCGGAAATAGAAATTAAACTATTCGGGTAACCGATTAACTGGATTAAAAACTTAAAAAAACAAAATATTATTTTTAATTAGAATTTAATAGACTGTCATATGGATTATGTACTTATGTATTGTTAATTTGAAATTATTAAACTAGTTTAAGAATTATTATGGTTGCGGATTGTGGTTAAATATTGTTTGGAAACTTTAATGTGAAATTTGTGAATTTTTTTTGTAAAATTAAGTTCATATTTCGATTATTAACCGAATAACCGAATAGTATAATTCGGTTATTCGGGTTTCGATTATTCGGTTAGTACATATTTCGGATACTTATTCGAATAGTGAAATTGTATGAAATACAGTATTCGGTTATAACTGAATAGACAATTCAATTCGGTTATACCGAATACTAACACCTACATATGAGGCTGAACCCTAGGGGGTCTTACAACACTTGGTCATCTTCTTATCAATCTTGTCCAAGCTTTGCTCGGAAATCTTTTGCTAATTCAATCAGGCCAAGAAAGCATAATTGGTTGGCCAAATATAATGTTGAACCTCTAAGGGGGGCGAACCTGGGGGGGGCGGATGAACCCTAGGGAGGGGAACACTAAGGGGTCCACCCACACTTGTCTGTTTTTTTCAATTTTTTCGTTTCGGATTGTCTAGTACGGGCAATTTGATTCAATTGGAACATTAAGATCCGCACATTGAACACGCGCCCCTCTTTCATATTTAAGGGTTCATACCTCTATTCAGGGGGACTAAAAACATTGGAGGGAAAGGCAGTGACACAACAAAAACACCAAATCAGATTTCATTCATTATCAATGCTTGAACTTCCAATAGTTTAGAAGTGACACTAAAAGTGAGTAATGGATTTTGCACTTTTAGCGACGGATTTTGAGTCGGAGGGTATTATGTGCCGGTTCGCTAAAAATGCAGGATGTAAAGTATCACGTTTTGAAGTGTGAAATGCAATGTGCAAAATGGGGTAAACTTGGGGATGTAAAGTGCATTTAAGTCTTAAGCTTAACTAATGATATATTAAGTGTATTTTTATAATTTTTTAAGTCATAGGTGCTAGATAGGTACATTTTAAGTAATATTTAACTTAAATTTGTATATTTGAAGTACAATATTTTTTATTTTTTAAAATATACTTAACTAGGTACTACATAGATACCATACAACATTAAGTATAATTTATAGAGAAAAGTTAGTTCTCTTTTGTCGTCTCCCTTTTATAGATTTCAACATATTCATTTTTTTTTGTGGTGTTTCTCTCCTTTAGGCCGTGATTTCTTGATCCTCTACGTTATGCCGAGTTGCCAAAATTTCGTCGAAAATTACCCTTTACATGAATAATTCCTAATTTTAGGATTTGTCCCAAGATTGCGGTTCAGTATTGACTAAAACCTAATCGATACACTGAAATTTCGGCGTAGCGGCCTATACTTTGAGCCATGGGGCTAATTCTCAGCAAACCTAACAATAAGCTAGATGTCATAATAAATCATTATGTATCTAAGGACAGGTCTTATGAACCAAATAACATGCATGTGCAGATGTCCAACTACCAAATTATACATCAATATACTTTTTTGGGGCGATAAGGTATATGTCATTTTTGTATTGGATATCAAGTTGAATACAAAACAAGAGGGAAATTAGAAAATAAAACAAAAGAAGAGGGGCTTGTATGTGTTTTCATTTTTCAGCACATCACGAGAAGCTTTTAAGAAGTGTCAAGCCATAGCTAAGTTAATCATTAATCTAAGAAAATGGTGAAACACAAAGTTTAGTGGCACATATCTCACCATGTATTGACTCCAACAAATACCTATAGAGACCATATATCTAGCCAACCCTCTTATCAACAATAGAAGGGGTCTGAGTCACTATTCATCTGGTGCAATCACAAAAATTAACAGCAAAAACAAACCTGACCACCACGGTTAATCTTTTCGGCATTAGGAAAGACGTACTTCAATTCCTGCAATGCAGCTGCATTAGAATTGCCCCAAATTGTACTTCCGTCTGGAAATGAGAGTCCTACTTTTTCTGTGATATTTTTATATCTTACAATTTGCATCATGACACATTTAGAAAATCAATTTCAATAATTTTTTAATAATAAATTTTAGTCTTTGAAGTTTAAAGTTTAATATGAAAAGAAATCATCCAACAAAATTATGTCCAAGTGTTTCTTATGCAAACCATCTTTGCATAAGAAGGTAAGCAAGTAATCAGTCGGACCATCTTTACCAAACAGAAGGAGTGTAACTCCCAAATCCCAATGAATGAGGATTGGGGAAATAAAATAAAGGAGAGGGGACAACAACAGATTTGAATAGATAGATGTAAAATTCAGGAATGAAAACCAGACCAACCTTTACAAACTGTGTCAAAGGAGCACTTGGGTTGCGCGATGTGGTTAGGAAAATTTTAGGATTTTTTTCTGCCGCATTTGCATACTCATCATCAATGGTTGACCTTGGAACTAGGTTAAGTAATACAGAAATCAAATACCAAAATAAAAACTACTAAACATGATATAGAGATAAAAACAAAAAGGTGATTTTATAAGATAACAATTGCCCACATAGGTTAGCAAACTATTACATAAATCATGCAACAACTTGTTTATACATAAACAAACACTACATCTAGAACTATATTCTTTTTTATTCTTTTAATACTGAAGCATCATTTAAAATGAATTTTTCTTGCATTAAATTTTGTGGTACAGGTAAACCTTGAACGCGGAGCATGATGCCTACATCTTTATTAGTTCACAATTTATTGAGCGTCTAATTTCATCAAGAGCAGCTATAGCAACACTAGTCGATGTTTGGCAGTTCACTACGACAACTGATGAAGCATAGAGGCAACTACTCTTATTTCTTTTTCCCATCTATGGAAACAAATATGAAAATTTGAGACAAATGGAACAAGGCATAGTCTCAATTAACATATTAGATACTAGATCCTACAAAAGTAGAACAAAGACATGTCAACCAAGCATAATTGTTTAGAAAAAGTCTAGTATAGTACCTTGGGATACCAGAATAAAACTCTCAAAGAACTTGTAAAGTTTATCATAAATTCATAATCACTATGCAGGTAACTCTTAAGTCAGATAGAGGCAGAAAAAGGACACATAATTGTGTGTGAGTAAGCATGTAACAATGTAAATTTGACCATTTATATGTCAACTTATCCCAAATTATTAAAAAGAATTTGTATCCTTTTTCCAAAAGTTGAGGACTCGCCCTCTTAGGAAATACCTCACTAATAAAGTTTATATGTCCTGATTTTTTGATAATATCATCAATCATAAATTCGTGAAGTAAACGGATTACGTAATAAGCATACTAATCAAAATTACAATAAAATCTAAGTAAGCCTCAGATGTTTGTTCTTAATTGTTAACTAACATACAAGAAGCGCTTTCCATATTAAGAACATTATTTTTGGATTACAGATAAACAAGTATCAACATTGGTGTCTACAAAAAATCATTAGCTAATATGTCTCCCGCACATACTTGCACATTCTTACAAATCATGATAGTCTTTAAATTATCAAAATGTTCTCTAGAAACCTTAAACCCAAAATACTTGACCAACACATCCCAAGGTAGATCAACTGCATATTCAATCACAAACTTTACTATGTTTTTGCTTGCAATTTCATTTTAACAAAACAGAGCTTTCCAATTTCAGAACTACCAATACTAAACCAACACCCAAAATAATCCTTTTTGAAGCTTCTTTACCCCATAGAAATATTCAATCCTTTTCGAAGCTTCTTTAAGCGATAGAAATATCCAATAGAAGGGGGTATTTTTTTGCCACTTTAATTTTGAAAATAAACGTTTAAATGTCCTTCAAAGGTAAATAAATAGAAACATATAAAATGGGGTTAATAAATGAAAACTAAATAGTAGTAATACAACCAATCTGCACAGAATAAAAGCTTACTAGCAGTATGTTCGTCCTCGAGGTCAATTTCTTGGCGAAGAGTTGCCTCTTCATTTCTGAGCTCAGTAGGTATTGGTTTACCCTCTGCCAAAATCAAAAACATAAAATCAATAGAGTAAATTACATAAAAATTACGAGTAAATGTTCTAAACAATATCCAGAACGATGAATTAAAAGAACAAAAATGTAAAACCTTCCAAAGCTTTTTTGATTTTGCGCTTTTTCTCGTATAGCACACGCTCTTTCCCTTCCAAGCTCTTCCTGTAGAGGAACTCCCTCCTCAACCTTACGTTCCTTCTCAACATAGCTGCTTCCGAGTTCCAATTGAGGCGAGAGAGACTGAGAGAGGGTTTAGGCGATTGAGATGGTTTCGCGCTACGCTGGGCCGGGCTTTGGTACTGCGATTTTAAGCACTAGTCGTTGAGGTGTGTTAAACAATTAGGGGGTCAATTAAGATTTTTAAACACTTATTTTAAGTAACAAACTTTCGTAGAATTTATAGATTTTAATGAATTTTAAAGATTTTAAATATTTTTTTAAAATGACTTTTAGAGACTATGAAATAATTAACAGACTTTTATAAACTTTTTTATCAAGATTGTGATAGACTTTTGTATACTTCTAATATATAAAATTGAAAGATTATTAGATTTAAGATTAAAATTTTGCTACATAGTTAAATTATTTATTATATTTTTTAGTGGCATATATTATAAATAATAATCCACTGCTTATGATAATAACTTTCAGAAAACAATTATATAAAAATTTCAAGTTCTGACAATATTATTTTGTCTAAGCATTAGAATACATATATATTATAATATATTTATTACATGGCTTCTGATAATTCAATTATTGGCTCCATGATTTCATTATTTTTTCCTTCGCAGAAAACGAAATTCACACTCTTGTGTGAGCGTGTGATTCAATACCATATTGATTGTTTTACTACTATATATATATATATATATATATATATATATATATATATAATCTCTCCTATTAACAAATCATGCAGTGTAATTAATAATAAGACAAAAGCTTTAAATATATATACATACATAATCTTCACAATTGATCTGAGAGTTTCATGATTTTATCTCATCTTTATTAAACAAATTTCTTTCCCTTCTCTCTCTCTTCCATAACCAACTTTCTCTCTGTTCTCTATTTCTCTCTTCTCCTTCCCTCTCACAAACCGAAAATGGCCGCCACCGCTAACTCAGTCTCTGTACCTGCCGCCCCCCGCCACCACTCAGTCTCTGTACCTCTGTGACGCCCCCAAAATAGGTATACATCACATATTCTGAGTCGCCAAATACATGGTACAGAATACAAATACAATCGTTAATATACGACAAGAGAGCTGTGAGTTTTAATACAAATACTGTCTTCTAGATAATATTCACTCTCAGAATAAGTCCTCGTTACATTTATTGTCACGCTATTTAACAAAATAGTGAGGACTACTAATACTATCATCTGGTCCATCACTCCGTTCCCCGACTCGTCCCAACTATATTCTCATTTCCTGAATAGAGCAATGAAAGAAAGGGTGAGCTCAACTAGCCCAGTAAGAAATATTTTGACTAAGATAATGCAGAATAAATTATCATTAGCCTTAAATAGTGTTAAACTGATATAATATAACAAACATCAAGTTTAACTGCAGCAGAACAAGCAACACATTAGAAGAGTCAAGTAGAGAATAAAATCTACTATCTTATATGATTTAAAAGGTTTTTCATGACTTTTATCGCTGGGACTCAGCTTAAAAAATAATCTACATCATCGAATCACCCGTGCACTACGGCCAAGGATACTCTTTAGTATCACGACCACAATTATCCATGCACTACGGGCTAAGAATATTTGTGTATTCATTAATGGTCATGATCATGTCAACCACTGTCCATCAATGCACTACGGGCCAATGAGGACTTTTACCACATCATTTGTAACATTACGGTCATGATTATACCGAATAATCCCTGGTCATAATCATACCAAGTCCATCTATGCACTACAGGCCACAGATGACTTTCAACAGAATATAAACATGAGGATGATGACAATGATATAAGAATTCAATAAAAACAAGTTCAAGAATTAATTTATCCAAAAACCAATAACGTCCAAATTGTCAACATGATACTGCTTTGTGGAGTAAAATTCAAGAATGCTTGGAAGAATATTTTCATGAAAAGATACTGGATGAAGCATAAATATCAAGATATTCCACTAATTTTATGGAGTATAAAAGTCAAAACTTTAACCAACTGAATATAATAAAGAATGGAATAACAAAAGAAATCACCATGCATGCGATAGACCGCACAGACAGGTTATTCCAACAGAAAAATAAATAATGGAACCAGGTCATGCGTAAACGCACCGACATGATATTCTGACAGAATAATAAATAATGGAACCAGGTCCGGCGTAAACGCACAGACAGGATATTCCGACAGAAAAATGAATAATGGAACCAGGTTTGGCGTAAAACGCACAGACAGGATATTCCAACAGAGTAATAGTAAAGACGGAACCAGGTCCAACGTCAAACGCACAGACAGGATATTCCAACAGAATAATAGTAAAGACGGAACCAGGTCCAGCGTAAAACGCACAGGCATGATATTCCAACAGAATAATAATAAAGATGGAATAATAGAAGAATGTCACCAAGTATAGGGTAGTCCGCGTATACTGGTTATTCCAGCAGAATAATAAAGAATGGAATAACAGAAGTTCTCTTCATGAATACAAAAGAAAATAATACTCCTTACGAGTACAACAAATAATATTCCTTACCGTAAAAGAAACTTGATATCGGAGTAGTGAAGTAGTAGAATACTTTTTTTATTTCTCTCTATAGTTTCTCTCTATAGAGTTTCAGTGAATTCGTAAGAAAATAATGAAGGAATGGGTTTCTATTTATAGAAAAATGGACTGCATAGTAACTAACTCATGAACGGTCTAGATTGATTTACTTTAATCTGACGGCCCATATTTAAAGCAAAATCTTTTAAATAAAATATAATATATTTTATTTATAATCTAATAAAACGAATAACTTTATAAAAGATTTTACTATGCAAACATTATGCAAACACTATGCATAATAAAATATAATATATTCTAATTATTGTCTAATAAAACAGATAACTTTATAAAAGTATTCTGTTTTATATAAAAAGATTTTACTATTAGCATAATAAAACGAATAACTTTATAAAAGTATTCTGTTTTATATAAAAAGATTTTCTGTTTTATTACATTAATAATACCAATAAAATAAAACTGAGTGACTTATCACGTAAGCATCAATAATCAATACCGTGTGCTACTATGCAACCATGCGTATTACTATACTTTTACTACCGAGTAATTCAACAGTATTAATGGTAAAACTTTCGCCGTTATTTTCATAAAGTATTTTTGTCGTTTTCTTAATTCGACAATAATTCCGTTGTAGGGTCCACCAATGATTGTGTCGTCGTACGAATATTTTCTGTTAAAACGAATATTCCCCGACCAATCGAATATTATATAGCAACTTGCGTACTTTGCAAATATTTATAAATATTACCCACAACTATAACATTATATCAATTTCACTCCATAATATTTAAAAATGATATTTATAGAAAATTCATCTTTATTTATAAAAATTGGGGTCTTATAACCTCCAAGACACGGACGAAGTGAAGCGTGTCTTCAACCGGTTCGACGCCAACGGCGACGGCAAGATCTTTGTCGCCGAGCTCACCGACGTGATGCAGGCGCTTGGATTCCTCTGCTGATTCATACCACCAGAAACCACAACCACCAAATACCTTTTCCTATCCTTCATAATCTCCGCACTTGATTTCTCATATTCCCTACTAAAATCCAAACATGGTCCCCATTTGATTTCTGGTATTGTGTATCACAATTTAACTATTTGTTTTGTGCTGCTTTATTATATCTTTTTGGTGTAATTTGAACTAGGTTTGTTTTTATTTGGGGGAATTTGTATGAAAATTGTAAATTTGGGGATTAATTATGAATTGGGTGTTTTTTGATTGGTAATCTTTGTGGTTTGAATAAATAAAAATTGATGCTGATTTTTATTACTCCCTCCGTCCCATAGTTATAGGCTGATTTTCTATTTTGAAATGTCCCAATATATAGGCTACTTACTATTTATAAAATTTAGTTGGTTCATTGTTTTACTTTTATGCCCTTATAATAAATATTCAACCATTACTCTTTTTTTTGAAGAAACAACATTCAATGTCATTATTTTTATCACCACATTTAATGTCGTTGTATTCTCTTTGGTTAAAGTTATATGGTTATGAACTTTAATGGTCAGTACACGTCAATCAATGAAGTTGAGAGTAAAAGTAAGGAGTAATTAACTTATTCATTAATTCCATATTAAGGGGTATATGTGAAAAATTATGTTAAAAATTGCCACTTAAACTAATTTTCTTAAAATATGTGCAAAAAGAAATCAGCCTATAACTATGGGACGGAGGGAGTAGGTAAAATTGGTGGGGACTGTGGCCGTGGTAATCCTTTACAAACTCTTGATTTGAAAGGCTGGTTTTTTATTTTGGCCTGAAATAGATGGTAGATTTGGATGATTGAATTGGGTTTTGATAGCATAAGTAGTGCAGGGTGCCTTTGGATACTCCTTAGGCATGGCAGGAATTGATGTTTCAAAGTATGCTCATAGTCATGTACACAAAGTCGTGGTAACAAAAGATTATGCTCGTCTCAGGACGATAATTGAGGGCCTTCCACGGCTTCGTGACCCAGCAGAAATTGTCAGTGAATTGGTTTCACTTGCCGAGGAAGCAAATGTTGATGCCATATCTGCTCTATAATTGAGGGTGAAGGGCCCGGAGTGAGGGGAGGAGAGAGAGATGAGGGCGGAGGAGAGGATGGTGGAGAAGTCAGTAGAGAGAAAGGGAGATGTGGGTGGTGTATGAGTGAGTTGACTCAATGGAGGAGTGTGGGTTTAACAGAGAGAATGTAGGGAATTGTGTGAAATAAATGTAGACTACCAAGTTTACCCCTCTGTAATAAACATTACAGCCTTAGCCGATCACTTTTGACCGGTTAAGTAAAAAAAGTGTGCTTTCTGTTACGTTTAATTGAAGTTTGGGGTGTACTTAGACACCTTTTTCGGTTTGGGGTGCAAAAGTCAACAAGGGTGTAAAGTTTGGGGTGCACGTTGTCTTTTAGTCTAAGAAAAATTAATTTAGTTTATTTCAATATCATAAATTATCTAAAAAGTATTACTGCATATAAGATTTATTATTTCAAAAGTTTAAATAAATAACATTAATTTTAAATTTAGAAATATCTCAAATTGATTTTTAGAAAATATGGGTCAAAGTGCAAATTAAAGTTCACATGACCTAATTAAATTAAATGCACAAATTCGGGTTCATACTATAATCTAAAAAGAATTAAATGAACGACAGAAAAGACGAAAATAAATGAACAAGACAGTAATTAATGAATAGAGCATTAAATAAGCAAAAAGGAAAAAAAAACTAGGGTTTCGACCCCTAGGGTTCAGCCACCCTAGGGATCAACCACTCCAAGATGGTTCCTCCTTAAAGAACAGATAAATCACTATTGTCGACGCCGGGAAATTCGTTTTCTTGATGTTGTCGCTTCTACCCCTTTGTTGTTTTGATTAATCGATTTATTTATTTATTTAAAGTATGAGTTTTTAGGAAAGGACCAGCATGATTGTCGACTATTTGAAAAGATTGATTTGTTTTAATTTTTATGATTGGGTCGATTTAGACAGAGTCGCCAATCAGTATGATTTCAAATGGATGTATCAACTCATCCGGAATTTGAAAGTTTTCACAATATGGCCTAATATATGACTCCATTTTAATTTGGTCTGAAACCCGATATTCGAATAATTTGGGGGCTTGATTAAACGAGGGGAAGGTGTTAGGCACCCCCGACTTCCGTGAAAACACAGTTACTACATCTTGTTGATTTTCCTAAGCATAAAGTGTGTGTGTGTGTGTGTGTGTATGTATGCGTGTTTGATTTGTGAGTTAAGTTATATTGAAAGTAGTGTTGTACTTCTTTGAACCTATGTACGAATGATTTGATTCAACAAAAAGTTCATTTTAGACAAAATATATATTGAAATGATATTTTGGAAAACAAGGTTGTAAGATCCCGAATTTTATTAAATGAAAGTATTCGATTTTCTTATAATTATTATTTTATTTAGTAAATGGTTAAATTGATAAAGGGTTAAAGTTAAGGGTGATATGTGAAAATTTTGCAAACTAAGCAAGTTGATATAAAATATTCGTTGTATCGGAGAATATTCTTTTTGTCGGAGAATATTTGTACGACGACACCATCATTGGTGGACCCTACAACGGAATATCTTTTTATAAAATAATGGCGAAAGTTTTACCGTTAAACTGTTGAAATACCCGGTGGTAAAAGAACAGTAATACGTGTGGTTGCATAGTAACACACGGTATTGATTATTGATGCTTACGTGAGAAGTCATTCAGTTATACTCAATTATTGCTACTGTAATTGCTGCATAATATCTCACGTTATTTGATTCAATTATTGTCACAATATCATTTGCATAATATTTATTACTAGTAAATCAATAATTGAGACGACAAAGTTATTCATATTATTATTTGCAATATTGACGATGTCTAGAAAGTTCTGTTGAGGAGAGGTTTGGTCACCTAATTGCGCGCTAATAGGGAGAAATCCTTATCGGAAAGCCCCCTCTTTCCTGGGAATGATCTGGGTTTTAAATATTGTGAGTTATAATATTAATGATGAATAATTGTTAATATATTAAAAATGTGTAGATTAAAGATAAGTGATTTGTGGTAAATATTTATTCAATTTTTGATATAAAGAGGTTTGTTATGAGGTATTTGTTATAAGTTTGACTTATTATTCCATGAGGAGATATGCTAATTTTTCAGGCCGTTGGTTGAAGTTATAATAGTAAATCAATATGGATCGTTGGTTGAAGATATAATAGTAAATCAATATGGACCGCTGGTGGAAAGTTATAATAGTAAATCAATATGGATCGCTAGTTTAAAGTAAATCAGTATGGACCGTTGCTTTAAGTTTTAATAGTAAATTAATATGGACCGTCCGTTTAAAAGTAAATTAATTTGGGTCGTTCATGAATTAGTTACTATTCAGTCCTTTTTTCTATAAATAGAAGCTCATTCCTTCATTATTTCTTACGAATTCACTGAAACTTTAGACAGAGAAACTATAAAGAGAAAGAAGAGGAGTATTCTGCTACTACCCTACTTCAGTATTCAATCTTCTACTAAGGTTAGGGGTGCTATTTATTTCATATTCACTTACGATATTATTTTTCGTATTCGTAAGAAATATTATTTTCGTTCAATATTCGTAAGGGGTGTTATTTATTTTGTATTCGTAAAGGGTATTATTTCTTTCGTATTCATGAAGAGAGTTATTTTCTTTCAATACTCGTAAGGGTTGTTATTCCATTCTTTATTATTCTATTAGAATAACCTGTCTACGCGGACTACCGCATGCATGGTGAAATATTTTGTTATTCAATTCTTTATTATTCTGTGGGAATAACCTATCTACGCGGACTACCGCATGCATAATGAAATCTTTTCTTTATTCTATTCTTTATTATTCTGTTGGAATAACCTGTCTACGCGGACTACCGCATGCATGGTGAAATCCTTTTATTATTTCATTCTTTATTATTCTGTTGGAATAACCTGTCTACGCGGATTACCGCATGCATGGTGAAATCTTTTCGTTATTCCATTCTATATTATTTTGTAGGAATAACCTGTCTACGCAGACTACCGCATGTCTGATGAATAACTCATCGTATTAAATTGTTATTAAATTGTGGAAATGATCTGTCTACGTGGACTACCGCATGACAGTGAAAATTCATTTGCAGTTTCGTATATTATTTCTTTTTATATTCTTAAATCTAAACTTACTATGGTAAGTATTGCTTCTATAATTCCTGAAATTAGTGGAATATCATTGAGTTTTGCGCTTCATCCAATATCATTTCATTGGAATATTGATCTGAACTTTCTTAGTAAATATCAATATTTTCACCCGGGATACTATTCATGGGTTACTATTCACTCAGTTACTGTTCACTCAAATATTATTCACCTGAGGATTCGGGGTACTTTTCATACCGAGTTACTATTCACGGGTTACTATTCACTCGGGTACTATTCACTCGGGTATTAGTCACTCGGGTATTCGGGGTATTTTTCATGCCGGGATACTATTCACGGGATACTATTTCTGAAGTACTATTCACTCAGGTACTATTTACTCGGAGTACTATTCATGACAAAAATTGATTTCTTTTCGGTCCAAATCATTTTTGATACAATATTATTCTTGAATTTTACTCCACAAAGCAGTATCAAGTTGATAATTTGGACATTATTGAATTCTGGATAAATTTAATTATAAATCATTTAAAAATTTATCCTTTACTTTCTTTTAATTGAATTCTTATATCATTGTCATCATCCTCATGCTTATATTGTGATAAAAGTCATATGTGGCTTACGTACATAGATGTACTATTGATTGGTATGATTATGACCAAGGATTATTCGGTGTAATCATGACCCGTAATATTACAAATGACGTGGTAAAAGTCCTCATTGGCCCGTAATGCGTTGATGGACTGTTGCTGGTATGATTATGACCAGAAATTATTCGGTATGATCATGACCATTGGTGAAAACACGAATATCCTTGGCCCGTAGTGCATGGATAATTTGTGGTCGTGATACTAATGAATATCCTTGGCCCATAATGCAGGGATGATTCGATGATGTAGTTTATTTATTAAGCTGAGTCTCAGCGATAAAGTTGATGAAAAACTTTTTAAATCATAGAAGATAGTAGATATCATGCTCTACTTGACTCTTCTAATGGATTGCTTGTTCCGCTGCAGTTAAACTTGATGTTTATTGTATTTTATCAGTTTAACACTGTTGAAGGCTAACAATAATTTATTCTGCATTATCTTAGTCATAATATTTCTTACTAGGCTAGTTGAGCTCACCCTTTTGCTTTCATTGTTCTCTTCAGGAAATGAGAATATAGCTGGGACTAGTCAAGGAACAGAGTGATGGTCCTAGATGGTGCATTAGCAGTCCTCACTATTCTGTAAAATAGGGTGATAATAATTATAATGAGAACTCCATTGAGTATGGATATTGTCTAGAAGATAATATTCTTGTTTAAACTCTCAGCTATGTTTTGTCGTATTTTACACGACAGTTGTATAATTAAGTTTGTAGTTGTATTCTGTACCATGTATTCGGCGACTCAGAATGGGTGATGTATACCTATTTTGGGGGCGTCATAAAGGTTTTCAAATCCTTCGCCCATATAGGAATCAAGGTCATTTGATACTTCCGTTTATTAAACTTTGATTAGTCTAACCCAGAAGCGCTTTGTTATTTTATAAACGCTCTTTGTTGTTTCGATTGAAAATAGTTTTGGTGATAATGCATGCAAGAAATCATTAAAAATGGTCAGGTCATCTATGGGCATGAAAACCATCTCGATAGACCCGAGCATGTAAGACCCCAACTTTTTATAAATAAAATTGAATTTCCTCTAATTATTATTTTGAATAATAAAGTATTAATTTGATATAATACTTTGGTTATGGGTGAAATGTTCAAATTTTGCAAAATAAGCAAGTGGTTATAAAATATTCATTGTTGTCGGGGAATATTCGTTTGGTCGTGGAATATTCTTGCTGTCGGGGAATAGTCGTACGACGACGCAGCCATTTGTGGGCCCCATAATGGAAAACAGTCGAATGAAGAAAACGACACGTTTGAGTTTTTACAAATAACGGCGTAGTTGTTACTGTTAACACTGTTGGAATACCTGGTGGTTAAAATACAGTAATACGCGTGGTTGCATAGTAGCACACGGTATTGCACAGTATTTTTGAATTATTGATTCTTACGTAAGAAGGCACTACTCAATAATTGTTATAGTAATTACTGTTCAATATTTTATTTTTTTGATTCAATAATTGCTACGTTGATATTTTATATTATTGTTGTTTCAATAATTGTCACTGCACAGTATTTTCTATTATCAGATCAATAATTCATATTATTTGAATAATATTATTAGATAGCATTATTGGTAATGTCTAAGTTACGGGTCTTCCCAAGGTTTCTCAAGGCATAGATACGATTTGGGTTATTGTTGATAGATTAACCAAGTCTGCTCATTTCTTGTCGATACGGGAGACTTATTCCCTTGAACGTCTTGCTCGTATATACGTGAATGAGATTGTTAGATTGCATGGCATGCCAGTATCCATAGTTTCAGATCGTGACCCAAGATTCACTTCACGATTTTGGGTTAACTTGCAGAAAGCTATGGGCACGGATTTACGATTTAGTTCGGCATACTATCCTCAAACGGACGGGCAATCAGAAAGAACTATTCAAACTCTTGAAGATCTATTAAGACTCTGTGTCCTAGATTTCAAAGGGAGTTGGGATAAGTACCTACCATTGGTGAAATTCTCCTACAACAATAGTTATCAGGCAAGTATAGGTGTAACTCTATTCGAAGCATTGTATGGACGAAAGTGTCGCTCCCTAGTACGTTGGGATGAGATGGGAGAAGCAACGTTGTTGGGACCAGAGTTGGTACGTATGACTACATGGAAAATCCAAATGATCCGACATCGTATACAAACGACACAGGATCGACAAAAGAGTTATGCGGATCTTCATCGTAAGGACGTGGAATTTAATATTGGCGATCATGTATTGTTACGTATTGCTCCATGGAAGGGAGTTACAAGATTTGGGAAGAGAGGAAAGCTTAATCCACGATTTGTTGGTCCATTTGAGATTCTTGACCGAATAGAAAATGTGGCCTATAGACTCGCATTACCTCCAAGCATGTCTCGTGTTCATAATATTTTTCACATATCTATGCTTCGTAAATATGTGAAAGACCCAAATCACATTATTGACTTAGAACCCGACGAGATAACCAAAGATTTAACGTACGAGGAGGTACCTATCAAGATCTTGGATAGGAAGGAGCATGTCTTACGCACAAAGGTTATACCACAAGTTAAAGTTTTGTGGAGGAACCATGCTATTGAAGAAATGACCTGGGAGTTGGAATCGAAAATGAAAGCGAGGTACCCTCACCTTTTTGAAACACCAGGTACGTACGTCAATTTCGAGAATGAAATTTCATAAGGAGGGGACCTTGTAAGACCCCAAATTTTTATAAATAAAATTGAATTTTCTCTAATTATTATTTTGAATAATAAGGTGTTAATTTGATATAATACATTGGTTATGGGTGAAATGTGCAAATTTTACAAAATAAACAAGTGGTTATAAAATATTCATTATTGTTGGGGAATATTCGTTTGGTCGTGGAATATTCTTGCCGTCGGAGAATAGTTGTACGACGGCGCAGCCATTTGTGGGCTCCATAACGGAAAATAGTCGAATGAAGAAAATGATAAGTTTGAGATTTTACAAATAACGGCGTAGTTGTTACCGTTAACACTGTTGGAATACCCGGTGGTTAAAATACAGTAATACGCTTGGTTGCATAGTAACACACGGTATTGTATAGTATTTTTGAATTATTGATTCTTACGTAAGAAGGCACTACTCAATAATTATTACAGTAATTACTGTTCAATATTTTATTTTATTGATTCAATAATTGCAACGTTGATATTTTATATTATTGTTGTTTCAATAATTGTCACTGCACAATATTTTTCATTATCAGATCAATATTTCATATTATTTGAATAATATTATTAGATAGCATTATTGGCAATGTCTAAGGAAGTTCTGTCTAGAAAAGAGGTTTGGTCACCTAATTGCGCGCCAATAAGGAGAAATCTTTATCGGAAAGCCCCCTCTTTCTTAGGAACGACCTGGTTGTCATAATTGTGATTCTGTAATATTATTTGTGAATAATTAATTATTAATTTATATGATAAGGACATATTTCTTTTTATATGGATATAAATGACGGAATTAATATTGAGGTATTTTATCAGTATTTTGTCGAAATAGAGGTGTTAAAAATCATCCGTATGTGAATTTCGGATATTTTTTGATTGAAATTTAAAAAAACTTTCTTCTACAAATTTGTAGAGAATTAAATTTCCTATGGAATAGACATGAGATTCAAAATTTTCTAATAAATGAGCTATTTCTAATAATAATTAAATATTTTTTACTAAAAACATGGGTAGGCCCCACTTTTAGTTGGTGTGAAAAATCTAAATTTTGGTGGGCCCCACTGGTGGTGGCTGAATTTTGGTCCAAGAGGTGTGCGTAGAAAATTTTTGAAAAAATATTATTTTATTAATTTAGTCTGCTTTGGCGTTCTAACATTTTCCTATAAATAGGGTGCTTAGTTAGAATTGAAAATTACACTAGAATCATAAGCTTTCTCTCTCTATATTATCGAGTGTATTTTGTGAGTATTTAGTTATTTTGAGAGTTACTATTTAGTGCAAGTTTCCTTCAGCACTATATCCGATATTTCAGTCAGAAGTACTTTTCTTTTGAGGTAAGGGATGTTATTTTCTTCGTAAATGATATTTTTCTTTCAATATCATTATACCGAAATATTGGTGTGAAATTTATTGTGAAATTTTTACCTTTTCATGTCGAGGTTACTAGTCACGTATACGACACTATTCACGAAGCATGATTTTTCTTGTGGAATTTCTACCTTTTTGTGTTAGGGTTACTATTTACGTATACGACACTATTCACGAATACGGTACTATTCACAGAAAAAATAAATTTTCTTTCCTTTGTCCAAGATGTCTATTATGGTTATTATCTTTGATTGTATTCATGTTTTGATCTTCATTCTTAAATTTTACTCCACAATTGATTATTATGGGGTATTTTTGAACTTGGATAAATTAAAGTACGAATCCCTAGTCTTTGATCTTTTATCTCACTGGATTCGTTTTTTTAAAGATATTTTTCATCATCCTCAGTCCTAAATGATGATATTACTAAATATCTTTGGCCTGTAGTGCAAAGATGAATGATTACCTGATGAATATATTTGAACCGTAGTGTAAAGATGAACAGGTGTTGAATTGAACATGACCAACTGGTGATACAAATGAATATCTTTGGCCCATATTGCAAAGATGAATATTTGGTTCAAGATGTATATTGATTGATGTTACATGGATAAAATATTGATGATGAACTTTTAAATCATAGAAGATAGTAGATTTCATTATTTACTTAACTCTTCTAATGAATTGTTATTTTCACTGCGAATATTGATCTAAAATTTGTTGTCCGTTATAATTTATCTGAATTATTGAAGGCTAATGTTAATTTGTTCTACATTATCTTAGTCATAATATTTTTTACTGGGCTAGTTGAGCTCACCCTTTTCTTTTTTGTTCCACTTTTCTTCTCAGGAGGCGAGAATATAGCGGGAACTAGTCGGGGTGTGGAGTGATATTTCCAGTTAGTTGTTTTAGCAGTCCTCACTATTTTGTAAAATAGTGTTCAATAATTGTAATGAGGACTTTTTTGAGTTTGAATACTGTCTAGAAGACAATATTTGTATTTAAACTCACAGTATAAGTGTTGTCGTATTTTGCTCGACAATTGTAATAATGAAGTTGTAGTTGTTTTTGTACCATGTATTTGGAGACTCAGAATGAGTGATGTATACCTATTTTCGGGGCGTCATAGAGCACCTACAGTTATAAATTTTTATTATCACGGGGCCTTAAATTCGATTCTTTCGGGATGAAGCCCTCGAATTCGCTTTAAGGCCCAATATTACATAGACAATGATTTGCGCGGCTTGTAATTACATTATAAACCAAAAAGTCCATTATGGGAATCTAGTCGAGATCCGATCAGTGAATCTCAACCCCATGATTTCTAGGCTCACATTGATATGCTTAAACTGGTACAACATGTATCCTAAACCCGTCATGAGTTGATCCATTGATTGAAATCCCCATCACATATATTTTAGGGCCTCATGACCACTAGATATAAATCTAGGGCTATGCAGAATAATTAAAATAGATTATAAGTATTAAAATGACTAGATCTATCCCAGATATCCCAGATCTAAGTCGATCTAGCATAAGGGTTTGAACTTTGAAGCTCATGAACCGATTAGGGGCTAGATCCGGGTAGATCTAGTAATAAGACTTGATTTCTAGCTAAATATGTGCAAATTAACCGGTCAAATAGATAGTTCTATCAGCCAACGCGTAATATATGTACAGTAGACACTCGAAATTTTCTTCTCCTGTTATTAACCATGCAGGAGGGCAAAAGCATCTTTTTCACACTCCAAAGATAACCCTGGAGGACTACGACATCAACTTCAAACCCCGGAGATCACCCCGGGAGATCCAGTTTCTAACCCCGGAGATAGCCCCGAAGGATCAAGATCAAAACCTGAAGATAGCCCCAGGAGGTCAAGCCAACCTCAGAGATAACCTTGAGGACAGTCAAAGTCAACATTAAGTCAACCTCAGAGATAACCCTGAGAAACGGCTGCTACAACTACGCAAAAATCGGAGATAACCCCAGGAGGGGCAAAATGGTCATTTTTCTAGCTCAACTTCACTTCAAATCAAATACACTCATTTCAACTCAAAATACTTCAAAGGAAGTCCCATAAGAACCATATCTTAACTTCCGAGCGCAAACTACGCAAAACAACTCAATGGACTGCCTGACGGAAACCCGAAAATGCCATTTTGGTCGTGGACCCATCTTCTTGGAAAGAGCTTTCTGGAATGATATGGCACGCTTCCATCGGACTCTCGGATTGAAAGTTATGAGCGACCAAGCGAACATCGCGTACGTACTTCAACACGGCGGGACCCACACTGCCCGGGGCACCCCGGGCAGCCGCAGGTACACCTGCTACTAGGTGCCGCAGGTAGACCTGCGGCTCCCCCCTCTATAAATATGGTGTGACGCCCCCAAAATAGGTATACAACACCCATTCTGAGTCGCCAAATACATGGTACAGAAAGCAAACTACAACTTCAATAATACAATTGTCGTGCAAAATACGACAACACATACTGTGAGTTTAAATACAAATATTGTCTTCTAGACAATATCCACACTCAAATAAATCCTCATTACAATTATTTAAACACTATTTTACAGAAATAGTGAGGACTGCTAAAATATCTTTCTAGAACCATCACTCCATACCCCGACTAGATCCTGCTATGTTCTCACCTCCTGAGAAGAAAAATGGAACAAAAAGGAAAAGGGTGAGCTCAACTAGCCCAGTAAAGAATATTATGACTAAAATAATATAAAAACAAATTATCGTTAGTCTTCAACAGGGAAAAAAAATCTGATAGAATATAATCGACAACAAGTTTTAGATCAACAACTGCAGCGAAAACAGCAAACCATTAGAAGAGTCAAGTAGAGAAAGAATTCTACTATCTTCTAAGATTTAAAAGTCCATCATCAATATTTTATCCCTGTAACATCAATTAATAATCATCTTTATCCAAATATTCATCTTTGCACTACAGGCCAAAGATATTCATTTGTATCACCTGTCAGTCATGTTCATTTCAACACCTGTTCATCTTTGCACTACAGGCCAAAGATATTCATCAAGTAATCATACATCTTTGCACTACAGGCCAAAGATATTCATTAATATCATCATTTAGGACTGAGGATGATGAAAAATATCTTAAAGAGAACGAATCCAATGAGACAGAAGGACAAATAGTAGGGATTCGTATAACAGTTTATCCAAGATCAATAATACTTCATAATAATCAATTGTGAAGCAGAATTCAAAAATAAAGATCAAAACATGGATACAATCAAAGATAGTAACCATAATAGACATCTTGGACAAAAAGGAAAAATTTTATTTTTCGGTGAATAGTGCCGTATTCGTGAATAGTGCCATATATGTGAATAGTGCCGTATACGTGAATAGTAACCCCGACACAAAAAGTTTCAAATTTGATAAAAACTCATATCAATATTTCAGCATAATGATATTGAAAAAAATAATATCATTTAAGAAGAAAATAATATCCCTTACCTCAAGATATTAGTACTTCTGGTCGGAATACCGGTATAAAGCTGAAAAAAACTTGCTCTGATGAATAGAAACTCTCAAAGTATCTAAATACTCACAAAATACACTCAATAATCTAGAGAGAGAAAGATAGAAAACTTGTTTCTGGTGTGATTTTCAATTCTAACTTAGCCCTCTATTTATAGGAAATTTTTAGTAGGTTTGACCTGCTACCTGATGGCTTTACCTGCTACTATTCCCAACCACCACATTTGAAATATAATTCAGCACATTTCTTCACCAACCACAAGTGGGGCCCACCAATTCTAGAATTTTCCATCAAAATGATAAACTCCAAAAATTTAACAATTTCTGAACCAGTCATCTCGTAAAATTCATAATAAATCATACGTTCATTTTTAACGGTTCAAAATTTGTGGACATATACTCAACTTATATATGTATAACATATCCAAAAATTACCACGATCCAACGGTCGGATTAAAAATTATAACCACCCGCAATATTTCTCAAAAACCCTGATTTGATTTTTAATACCTCCATTCCGATAAAAATACTGATAAAACACCTCAACATTAACTCCTTCATTTTTAACCACAAAAATATATCCCTCATTTATATCCACATAAAATAAATATTTCCTTATCATATGAATCAATAATTAATTATTCACAAATAATATTACAGAATCACATTTATGACAACCAGGCCGTTCCCAGGAAAGAGGGGGCTTTCCAATAAGGATTTCTCCTTACTGGCGCGCAATTAGATGACCAAACCTCTCCTTAGACAGAACTTTCTAGACATTGCCAATAATGTTATCTAATAATATTATTCAAATAATATGAATTATTGATCTGATAATGGAAAATACTGTGCAGCAACAATTATTGAAACAACAATAATATAAAATATCAATGCAACAATTATTGAATCAATAAAATAAAATATTGAACAATAACTACTGTAACAATTATTGAGTAGTGCCTTCTTACGTAAGAATCAATAATTGGTGCAATACCGTGTGCTACTGTATTTTAATCACCGGGTATTCCAACAGTATTAACGGTAACAACTACGCCGTTATTTATAAATAACTTATACTTGTCATTTTCTTCATCCAATCGCTTTCCGTTATGGGGCCCACACAAGGCTGCGCCGTCGTACGAATATTCCCCGACAGCAAGAATATTCCACGACCAAACGAATATTCCCCGACAAAATGAATATTTTATAACCACTTGCTTATTTTGCAAAATTTGCACATTTCACCCATAACCAAAGTATTATATCAAATTAGCCCCTTATTATTCACAATAATATTTAGAGAAAATTTGATTTTATTCATTAATAAGTTGGGGTCTTACAACCTCCCCTCCTTATGAAATTTCGTCCCCGAAATTGACGTACGTACCTGATGTTTCAAAAAGGTGAGGATACCTCGCTTTCATTTCTGATTCCAACTCCCAGGTCATTTCTTCAATAGCATGGTTTCTCCACAAAATCTTAACTTGTGGTATAACCTTCGTGCGTAGGACATGCTCTTTCCTATCCAAGATCTTAACAGGTACCTCCTCGTACGTTAAATCTTCAGCTATCTCGTCTGGTTCTAACTCAATAATGTGGTTCGGGTCTTTAACATATTTACGAAGCATAGATATGTGAAAAACATTATGAACACGAGACATGCTTGGAGGTAATGCGAGTCTATATGCCACATTTCCTATTCGCTCAAGAATCTCAAATGGACCAACAAATCTTGGATTGAGCTTTCCTCTCTTCCCAAATCTTGTAACTCCCTTCCATGGTGCAACACGTAATAATACATGATCCCCAATATTAAATTCCACGTCCTTCCGATGAAGATCCGCATAACTCTTTTGTCGATCCTGTGCCGTTTGTATACGTTGTCGAATCGTTTGGATCTTCTCTGTAGTAATGCGTACCAACTCTGGTCCCAACAATGTTGCTTCACCCACCTCGTCCCAGCATACTGGAGAACGACATTTTCTTCCATACAACGCCTCGAATGGAGCCACACCTATGCTCGCCTGATAACTGTTGTTGTAGGAGAATTCCACCAATGGTAGGTACTTATCCCAACTCCCTTTGAGATCTAGGACACAAAGTCTTAATAGATCTTCAAGAGTTTGAATAGTCCTCTCTGATTGTCCGTCCGTTTGAGGATGGTATGCTGAACTGAATCGTAAATCCGTGCCCATAGCTTTCTGCAAGCTAACCCAAAATCGTGAAGTGAATCTTGGGTCACGATCCGAAACTATGGATACTGGCATGCCATGCAATCTCACAATCTCGTTCACGTACATACTAGCAAGACGTTCAAGGGAATAAGTCTCACGTATCGGCAAGAAATGAGCGGACTTGGTTAATCTATCAACAATAACCCAAATCGCATCTATGCCTTGAGAAACCTTGGGAAGACCCGTAACAAAATCCATAGTAATGTGTTCCCACTTCCATTTCGGAATCTCAAGTGGTTGCAATGGACCCTTTGGTACTTGATGCTCCGCTTTTACACGTTGACAAGTTAAACATCTCGAGATAAACTCCGCGATCTCTCTTTTCATATTGCTCCACCAAAATGTATGTCGAAGATCGTGATACATTTTGGTACTCCCAGGATGGATTGCAAACGGTGTGTTGTGTGCCTCCATCATTATTCTATGCTTCAAGTCAAAATCGTTAGGAACACAAAGTCTGGAGTTGACTCGAAGTATTCCTTCTTCATCGATTCTTGCTTCTGAAATAGCACCTTCTTGCACTTTCTTCTTCATACGCATCAGCTCTATGTCCGTAGCTTGAGCAGCTTTAACTTTATCGATTAAAGTCGGTTCTACTCGTATATTTGATATCATCATGTGGGTACTTGGAGCCTTCATCTCTATCTCCATCCTTTGCAAGTCATACAAAATGGGCCTTTGTGTTAACAACATTGCACTCGTACCCGCATATGATCTTCTACTCAATGCGTCAGCTACTACGTTTGCTTTTTCAGGATGATATTGGATGGTATGATCGTAATCTTTCAACAGCTCGAGCCAACGTCGCTGCCGCATGTTGAGTTCCTTTTGGGTGAAGAAATATTTGAGGCTTTTATGATCTGTATAGATCTCCACTTTCTCCCCATACAGGTAGTGTCTCCAGATCTTCAACGCAAAAACGACTGCTGCCAACTCCAAATCATGAGTAGGATAATTCCTCTCATATTCTTTGAGTTGTCGTGAGGCATAGGCTATGACTTTCCCATGTTGCATGAGAACACATCCTAACCCTTTGCCTGAAGCATCGCTGTAGATAACAAATCCATCCGAACCAGATGGTATTGTCAGAACAGGTGCCGAAATGAGTCTCCTCTTGAGTTCTTGGAAACTCTTCTCGCATTCCTCACTCCATACGAATTTTGTATCTTTCCGAGTCAGCTGAGTTAACGGAGTAGCGATTCGAGAAAATCCTTCCACAAATCTCCGATAATAACCAGCTAAGCCCAGAAAGCTACGTACTTCGGTTACCGACTTCGGTTGCTCCCAACTTTGTATGGCTTCAATCTTCGCCGGGTCGACAGATACTCCATGTTTTGACACCACGTGCCCAAGGAATGCTACTTCCTCAAGCCAGAACTCGCATTTCTTCAGTTTGGCATATAGCTTATTTTCACGAAGCCTTTGCAGTACCAGCTTCAAATGGCGCTCATGATCTTCACGGCTTTTGGAATAGATGAGGATGTCATCAATAAAGACAACAACGAACTGATCTAAATATTCTTTGAATACACGGTTCATCATATCCATGAAAGCAGCAGGAGCATTAGTCAATCCAAAAGACATTACTAAGAATTCATAATGCCCGTACCGAGTTCTGAAGGCAGTCTTTGGAATATCCTCAGTTTTAATCTTCAGCTGATGATATCCAGAACGAAGATCGATCTTTGAAAAGAATTGTGCTCCTTGCAACTGGTCAAACAGGTCATCAATGCGAGGTAGCGGATACCTATTCTTGATAGTGACATGATTCAATTCTCGATAGTCGATACAAAGTCGCATACTCCCGTCTTTCTTCTTTACGAATAAAACAGGAGCACCCCAAGGAGACGTACTAGGACGAATAAAACCGATGTCCAACAACTCCTGTAGTTGGACTTTTAACTCCTGAAGTTCAATAGGAGCCATTCGATATGGGATTTTAGAAATGGGCTTTGTACCGGGTTCAAGGTCAATAAAGAATTCAACTTCACGTTCTGGGGGTAGACCAGGAAGTTCTTCAGGAAATACATCAGGAAATTCTCTAACAATAGAAATATTATTCAAATCTGACGTGTTTTTGTTCAAATCCATAACATGGGCTAAGAAAGCTTGACATCCGTTTTTCAATAAACGAATAGCTTTGTGGCTTGATATGACAGTGACTGATTTTAGTGGTTTAGTAGTTTGAATTCGTATGACAGGTTGGTTAGGAATATGAAAACTAACAACCTTACGAAAACAATCAATTTTAGCATGATGAGTGGTTAACCAATCAATTCCTAAAATCACATCAAAAGCAAGTATCTTTAAAGAGATAAGATCAACAGGTAATGTGATAGTGCCAACTTGGATCATGCAAGATTTATAAACTGTAGATGTAACGAAAGTTTCACCCAACGGAGTTTCAACAGATAAGTTAAAGTCCAATTTCTCCGGAGTCAAGTTTAAACGTTGAGCACAAGCAGGAGAGATAAAAGAATGGGTAGAACCGGTATCTAGTAAAGTATAAACTTCGCAAGAATTCAAGATTAGCTTACCCGTGATCACCTCGTTCGGGTTTCTCGCGTTTTGGCCAGTAACGACAAACGCCCTTCCAGGAACCGCTGATTTCGACTTATCCGGGACAGCTTTTGGAGTCACCATCCCCGCTGAACTTGGTTTTGCTACAGAACACTCTCGAGCTATATGACCCTCCTTTCCACAGTTATAACATACCTTGGATTGTTGTGGGCAGTTTGGGCTGATATGTCCCTCTTTCCCACATTTGTAACATACGACCGGTGGTCGTTCTCCTCCCCTAGAAACAGTTGATGTTTGTGCTGACGTCTTCACGTTATCATTGTTGTACCTTCTCTTCTTGAAATCTCCTCCCGACTCGCTCCTTCTATTATCACGACCACGATTACCACCAGAGTGGTTACCGCTTTTGTCCGAATGTTTTCCTCCCTGCTGGTTTTCATTGCTTCGATGACTGCCGCCACCGGTATGACCCTGGTTGTGGTCCCTCGGTTGCACATACTCATTATCTCGCTCTAATAATTGAGCCCTATTTACAACATCTGAATATAAAGAAAATTTATGAGAGATAAGATATTGTCGAATCTCGGGTTTTAGACCTCTCAGAAACATCCTTGTCATTCGTTCCTCATTTTCGACCAAATGAGGTGCAAACCTGGATAACTCTGCAAACTTCGCCTCGTACTGGGACACCGTCATGTTGTTTTGTTCCAGTCTGATAAACTCTACCTCCTTCATATGACGAATACTTTCAGGAAAGTACTTGTCATTGAACAGTTTTTGAAATGTTTCCCAGGACATGTTGAGTGCGTCAGGCTGGGTACGCTTCACAGACTCCCACCAGTAGTCTGCCTCACCGCGGAACATAAAGGTGGCGAATGGAACCTTCTGTTCCTCCGTGCATCCCAAGACATCGAATATCTTGGTAATTTGCTTGACCCACGTTTCCGCCATGATCGGATCCGGCTTTCCCTTAAATTCTGGTGGTCCCAATTCTTTGAACTGCTTGGCTGTGACAAACCGCGCGTTATCATTTCCACCCGTATTCTGCACACGAGTCTCCCTCGTCTGATTTTGCATGAACTGCAAAAAGCTCCTAAACATTCCATCATTCATCGTTTGCTCGGTAACGTTGTTTACAGGAGGAATATTGCCTTCCTGTTGCACGTTCCCCTGGGTGGTGATCAAAGGTGTCTCCACGGTCTGATTTACTCCATTATTAACGTTCTCAGCTGCCATTCTTAAATACTGCCATAAAACAAGGGTTAATAGTCATGTCATATATTATCCCTATACTCTGACCGACCAAATAAACACCAAATAAACTTAGTCAGGTCATACTAGCGAAGGAATTTCCCGTCTCTCCCCTCCTAGTTCTTGTCTCACATCTCAGCCAGGGATCATATCCCTAAGCTCTGATACCAACTGTGACGCCCCCAAAATAGGTATACAACACCCATTCTGAGTCGCCAAATACATGGTACAGAAAGCAAACTACAACTTCAATAATACAATTGTCGTGCAAAATACGACAACACATACTGTGAGTTTAAATACAAATATTGTCTTCTAGACAATATCCACACTCAAATAAATCCTCATTACAATTATTCAAACACTATTTTACAGAAATAGTGAGGACTGCTAAAATATCTTTCTAGAACCATCACTCCATACCCCGACTAGATCCTGCTATGTTCTCACCTCCTGAGAAGAAAAATGGAACAAAAAGGAAAAGGGTGAGCTCAACTAGCCCAGTAAAGAATATTATGACTAAGATAATATACAAACAAATTATCGTTAGTCTTCAACAGGGAAAAAAATCTGATAGAATATAATCGACAACAAGTTTTAGATCAACAACTGCAGCGGAAACAGCAAACCATTAGAAGAGTCAAGTAGAGAAAGAATTCTACTATCTTCTAAGATTTAAAAGTCCATCATCAATATTTTATCCCTGTAACATCAATTAATAATCATCTTTATCCAAATATTCATCTTTGCACTACAGGCCAAAGATATTCATTTGTATCACCTGTCAGTCATGTTCATCTCAACACCTGTTCATCTTTGCACTACAGGCCAAAGATATTCATCAAGTAATCATACATCTTTGCACTACAGGCCAAAGATATTCATTAATATCATCATTTAGGACTGAGGATGATGAAAAATATCTTAAAGAGAACGAATCCAATGAGACAGAAGGACAAATAGTAGGGATTCGTATAACAGTTTATCCAAGATCAATAATACTTCATAATAATCAATTGTGAAGCAGAATTCAAAAATAAAGATCAAAACATGGATACAATCAAAGATAGTAACCATAATAGACATCTTGGACAAAAAGGAAAAATTTTATTTTTCGGTGAATAGTGCCGTATTCGTGAATAGTGCCGTATACGTGAATAGTGCCGTATACGTGAATAGTAACCCCGACACAAAAAGTTTTAAATTTGATAAAAACTCATATCAATATTTCAGCATAATGATATTGAAGAAAATAATATCATTTAAGAAGAAAATAATATCCCTTACCTCAAGATATCAGTACTTCTGGTCGGAATACCGGTATAAGGCTGAAAGAAACTTGCTCTGATGAATAGAAACTCTCAAAGTATCTAAATACTCACAAAATACACTCAATAATCTAGAGAGAGAAAGAGAGAAAACTTGTTTCTGGTGTGATTTTCAATTCTAACTTAGCCCTCTATTTATAGGAAAATTTTAGTAGGTTTGACCTGCAACCTGATGGCTTTACCTGCTACTATTCCCACCCACCACATTTGAAATATAATTCAGCACATTTCTTCACCAACCACAAGTGGGGCCCACCAATTCTAGAATTTTCCATCAAAATGATAAACTCCAAAAATTCAACAATTTCTGAACCAGTCATCTCGTAAAATTCATAATAAATCATACGTTCATTTTTAACGGTTCAAAATTTGTGGACATATACTCAACTTATATATGTATAACATATCCAAAAATTACCACGATCCAACGGTCGGATTAAAAATTATAACACCCGCAATATTTCTCAAAAACCCTGATTTGATTTTTAATACCTCCATTCCGATAAAAATACTGATAAAACACCTCAACATTAACTCCTTCATTTTTAACCACAAAAATATATCCCTCATTTATATCCACATAAAATAAATATTTCCTTATCATATGAATCAATAATTAATTATTCACAAATAATATTACAGAATCACATTTATGACAACCAGGCCGTTCCCAGGAAAGAGGGGGCTTTCCAATAAGGATTTCTCCTTACTGGCGCGCAATTAGATGACCAAACCTCTCCTTAGACAGAACTTTCTAGACATTGCCAATAATGTTATCTAATAATATTATTCAAATAATATGAATTATTGATCTGATAATGGAAAATACTGTGCAGCAACAATTATTGAAACAACAATAATATAAAATATCAATGCAACAATTATTGAATCAATAAAATAAAATATTGAACAATAACTACTGTAACAATTATTGAGTAGTGCCTTCTTACGTAAGAATCAATAATTGGTGCAATACCGTGTGCTACTGTATTTTAATCACCGGGTATTCCAACAGTATTAACGGTAACAACTACGCCGTTATTTATAAATAACTTATACTTGTCATTTTCTTCATCCAATCGCTTTCCGTTATGGGGCCCACACAAGGCTGCGCCGTCGTACGAATATTCCCCGACAGCAAGAATATTCCACGACCAAACGAATATTCCCCGACAAAATGAATATTTTATAACCACTTACTTATTTTGCAAAATTTGCACATTTCACCCATAACTAAAGTATTATATCAAATTAGCCCCTTATTATTCACAATAATATTTAGAGAAAATTTGATTTTATTCATTAATAAGTTGGGGTCTTACATATGGGGCTTGGGGTGCCCATTTTGCAAGAGAAAACGGCGAGGAAACCCTGCCCAATTTGCTCTGCACTCATCGCATGCAGTGTACTTTCCCCTTTTAAACACCTGTGAGCTCATATATAGCCTCTTTTGTACCCACAAAAGCCAGTGTTTACCCACTCTAATGATATAGAAGCCTTTTTTAGCAATCAGTTGTAAGCCTTCTCACATAATTTAGAGTCTTTCTCTTCATCTTCGCACACACCCTTCTACACGTTGAGAGTCGTGTTGCTTGCTTTTGCCAGGACTTCGGTCCGTGGTTTCATTCCAGTCTGTATATATATATATATATATATATATATATATATATATATATATATATATATATATATATATATAGAAAAGCAAATAAACGCTCCAGACCGAAGTCTAGGCTCAGGTCTGGAGCGTTTATTTGCTTTTCTATATATATATATATATATATATATATATATATATATATATTATATAAACTGTTTGTCGAACTTTGTTCAATGATCCTAAACTTCAGTTTGGTGCGTTTACTTGCTTTCCTATATATATATACTTATATATATGAACTGCTGTTGGACTCCGTCCGATGAGCCTGAATTTTATATCCGGTGCATTTATATGCTTTTATATATATATATATATATATATATATATATATATATATATATATATATATTTACATTTCGTCCCACCTGGAGTTTACTTCGTGGTGGTTGACCGTTTTTACAGCTTTCTGTACATTTCGTCCCACCTGGAGTTTCCTCCGTTGCGGTTGATAGCTTTTACAGCTTTATTTATATTTCTGATCCCCCATGGAGGTGCTTCGTGGTTGGTGATCATGTCTGTATATATATATATATATTTACAGCTTTTATATATATATCTGCTTACTGCGTTTATATCAATTGCGGCATCATGTGAGCCTAGGAATCATGTGATCACAGATTCAGTCCCCTGAATCTAGATTCGGTTCCAGTGATGGACCTTTTCAGCTGTAAGCAGCTTGTAAATTTATCTGTGATGTTTGGATTTCCTCATATGGTTTTCATACCCACGAGGAATTCAACACCTTTTTGTACATTTATTTTTGTATGGATGCCTCACATCTGTCAAATAAAATCAATCAAGCCGAACACTTAATAAAATGGGAGTGTAAAAGGTCTCAATTACTATTGAGCATCAGGGTTTGAAAAACCTCTTTTATAAAACATCACTGCCATATCTTGCTTAAAATTGAATTTTTACATAAAATTCAAACCCTGTGTATATAGGTGCGAACGAGGCCTCGCACTACTTCCAAATAACATCACATTGACCCACACACACACATTCAGATAACAGTTTCTTGAAAAGAGGCGGTCACCGTGGTAACACGGATGTCGGGGGGTGCCTAACACCTTCCCTCCGCATAACCAAGTCCTCGGACCCTAATGAATCTCGGTTTCACCGACCCGTTTAGCAGTGTCACATCACTGGGTCAATGTGCAAACTTTTTCTCGGTTGTGTTGGTACAACCAGTTAAAAAACCAATTGGCGACTCTTACAGTCCATCGTCGACATTATACATGTCAGACTTTTTTCACTTGTTTTTTCAAACAAATCTCACCTAAAATGAGAACACCAAAGAACAAGTAACGGAAAGGGACAATTAAAAATCCTGACGTCGATAGGTGGCGACTCAGCTAGGGACTCCAGTAAGAGGACTTAAGCCGCTATTACAATTTTGTCAAAATTGTTATCTGCTTGTGTGTGGATGTTGCATTTATATTTTATGATGAATGTGTACGAATGCATTTCCTTAGTGCTTCGCACTATAAACTGCTTGTGATATTAGTGCTTCGCACCATATTTGCTTGTGATATTAGTGCTTCGCACATGTCATCATTTTCATACGGTAGGATGCGATGTATGTGAATGTATGTTGTGTGGTCCCTCCACCAGGAGGCTATCCCGTTGGTGTTTGATTACTGGACTCGTGAGAAGACTAATTCTCCGAGGCTCAGGAAAGGCACCACCCAAATTCGCTCCAGTTGAAAGACCGGATTAACTTCCCGTCAAGTAGATTTCGATGATTTGGGAACCTTCATGCCAAAAAGCCGCGAGAGTAACCTAAGATAGGTCAACCTCTGATAAACCGAAAACGGAGGAAAGTCTCTTCATGCTCTCATTTCAAATTACTTGTAAAGCACAATTACTTGTAATTATCTTCCATATCTATCTCCATGTAATGAGAAATATGAACAAATGTGTACATATACATGCTACAAACAGCTGACATCCGTTTTGCAGGATAAAATTCCTAAACTGGACACATCACATAGCATGTTATTATCCACATTCCCTAAATACTAAACTATGCAAGTCTTTTGCAGGGAATCAATCGGACCTACCACCCGTTCAAAATCCAAAAAGGCAATAGGCCTACAGTCAATCATGTCGTCATCCGACCAGACCGAACTTAATCCAGTTTCTCGCAAAGAATTCGACGGATTATGCAAATAGATTACAGATTTGGCTGTTCTACTAAAAGAATTACACCAGTCTACACAGGGTCAGAAAATACCCGTACATGTTGAATCCTCCACACAAGGAGGAACCCAGGTCATTACAATACCTGAACTACAGTTGGATCCGACCAACAAAACTCATGATGCTGCCCATCCCACTGAAGACCTAGACACTGGTGACATCAAAAAGAAAGTCCTCCAAATGGAAGAGACTCTTCGCACTATCAAAGGAATTAGAACACATGGGAGTGTTTCATATGCTGATTTGTGTATTTTCCCTGGTATTCATTATCCAGAAAAGTTTAAGACTCCTGACTTTGGAAAATATGATGGGTTAGGAGATCCTTACATACATCTAAAAGTGTACATTGGCGAACTGGGGTCTTAGCCTAAACTACGAAAGACCTGATCTCCTCTTCTATAGGAGTACGTAGGCAGCCATCAATGGTGCGGTCAAACCAAACAAAAACCCAAATAAACACTTCTCAAACAGATACACCCCAGACGATGATGGCCCAGACGTAATGGTCATCATTCGGGAGAAGGAGGTTGATGATATCCCCTCCATCATTGCAGACCACCAAGACTTTTCCCTCGACAATTGGAGTACCACTCCTTGCATTTGCCGACGAGGGTAAAAAGGGAAGAAACTCTCTCTACCTTGTAGATAGCAATAACTGCTTACTTTTTTTGTACAGTATTAGCAGTTACTTTTGTCATTACAGGCTAACACTTTGTGTGATTAAACAGTGTTATATACTAAGTGAAAGCATATTTTGTTTCAGGACTCTGAATTTAGATGTGCCTGTACTTGCTGATGAGGTGCCTATTCTCCACAAGGACTGTAACTTTGATGTAAAGTGAGACTCAGACTTGATGGAAATATAAGAGGACTATGAGATACCTCAGGAGATCAAAGAATGGGTCGAAGACAAACCGAAGCCAAATCTTGATCAAACCACCTCTTTTGAACCGCGAAAAACCCCAAACAAATCCAGATGGGTACGGACCTCACTCCAAACTAAAGGAATGACATGGTTACTCTATTGACTCTATTCTAGGATGTGTTTGCATGGTCTCACGAAGACATGGTCGGTTTATACACGGACATTATCATTCATTGCCTTCCCATCAAAGGGGGATTCAAGCCACTCAGGCAGAAGCTCAGGCAATTAAAACCTGAGTGGAAGTTACAAATTAAAGAAGAAATTGTGAAACAATTTCAAGACGACATCATCATGGTGTCAACATACCCTGAATGGCTATCCAACATAGTCCCCGTTCCGAAATCGGGAAGGAATGTGCGAGTTTGTGTGGATTACAGAGATTTAAATAAAGCTTGCCTCAAAGATAGCTTTCCCGTGCCATTCATCCATATACTTGTTGACAATACAACTCGATATGACATGTACTCCTTTGCTGATTGCTTTGCGAGGTACCATCAAATCGTGGTTGCTGAGGAAGATCGTGAGAAAACTATTTTCATCACTCCTTGGGGAACCTTTTGCTACGGACGATTGTCATTCGGCCTCATCAATGCCGGAGTTACCTATCAGTGAGCCATAGGACTCTTTTCCACAATCTAATGTATATAAAAAAAAAGAAAAAGGAAAAAAAAGGAAAAGGAAAAAGAAGAAAGCTCTTCAACAAGTTCTACAGTTGTTGCCTTACCATCGACATGTTCTACAGATGGCTTTGGAGTTTGAAGAAGAATCCTTCCTCCACATTCCTTAGAATAGGAATGATTTTGCGAGTGTGCTAGCAACCTTGGCCTCCGTGATCAACATATATGACAAGGAAGACATGCCAACCCTTACATTTGCACAACAAAAAGCTCCAGCCTATGGGAATTCCATTGAAAAGTATTGGATGACCTACCTCCCACCCAACATCCTTGGTATCAACACATCAAGAAGTACTTACGAGATGGATCTACACCCGCTGAGGCGAGCCCGACTGAGAAAAGGCAGATCCATCAATTTACTATAAAATTCTACCTGAGCGAACATGCACTCTATAAAAGAGATGCAATACTAGGTATCCTCAGATGTTTGGACGAGGACCAAGCTCAGAGGCTATGGATGAAATCCATGGGAAAGTATGTGGCCCACACATGAGCGACCCTCTACTTGTAAAGAAGATCCTACAACAGAAAAGTCTGACTACAGCAGTTCAAACAACACGACTTGATTTTGAAAAAAGATCGTTGACAACCAAGCTCAGTCAAAAGGAAAATTCTCCTCGAACTGGGAAGGCTCGTTTATTGTCAAGGAGGTATTGACAGGAGGCGCTTTCAGATTACAGGAAATGGACGGCGATGAATTTCTGTAACTCATCAATTCAGACACCGTGAAACGGTACTATGTCTGAGGTTACCATCAAGCGAACATCCTGGTTTTGGATCATCAGATCACCAGTCATTTCAGGTTCTTTAACCCTCACTACATACCGCCTTTCCTTTTTACCCATCTACCCCTCAGGGAAAAACACAGTTTTTAAACCAGCAGCCTGGTTTCACTTCATTTCACACTTTCAGTTTATCCCACCAGGGATTAAACCTTTCACACCTTTAATATATCCCGTACATGGGATTAAAACTTTTCATCTACAATTCGCCCTGTACATGGGCGAACTACGTCTACCTTATCTCCCCAATAAATAGGAGTACGTAGGTAGCCATCTTATATGGTCCGGTCTCACCACAGAAAAAACAAAAACCAATCTTATCCATAGCCACATACAGAAATCAGTCCCAAGACACCAAAGATGGTAGGGAATACACACAGATCGACGATCCATTCTGAAAATCCTGAGACATCTCACTGTCCATCCATCAAGGAGGAGTTCAGAATACATCCAGATCACAAAGTCATGGAACAAGTAAACATCAAGCAAGTAACGAGGCACAACTAAAAGGGAAGTGAATCAACATATATTTCCTTGCCATATATAATGTTGTTTGATATATACAATGTGTACTATATATGACAAAAATGGCTAAGCTAGTCTGTGCAGGAAAATCCAAGCCCTTCTACAAATCAATGTATATGCGCACAATCGAATTCAACATGGCATCCCTCTCAGAAGAAGGGTGTAACGCTGTAAACTCCTGCCCTATGGTAACAAAGCGACCTAAAATTTCCACAGCTATCTGCATGGTGACACGATGCTCATCAATACATGTGCTCATCTCTGCGATGATACCAATGGTATGAGACCTCACTGCAGTGCTATATGTAATAGCGACATCTCGGGCAGATATAGCCTCATCCCGCTCAACAATAGCTGTCAACATATGAGTTAGAGCATCATCTCTCTCAACCAAAGCGACATTTCTACTAGAAAGAGCTGTCAACATTAAAGCCCACATCGACTACCTGTTCACCATATGGTACAGAGATAAAAGCTTCTCGCGATCTCGACGTCTAATCAGCCCATCTGTCCAAGCAACTACCCTAGACAACAAGCAAGGCTGGGGCAATTTCAAAATTGGCAACAACCGGATATTGGATCCCTTACGACAAGATTGGGGGCAATTTCGGAAGCATCGACAACTTAACACTGGGGCATTTATCAACCATCCTAAAGTGGAAAATGCACCAATCAGCGCCATCAGCACGGTCCATCATCATCTCAATGGCGATTCAAATATTATTCACTCGCGATTTGGTCAACAAAGAGAGTTTCTGATATGAATCCCCGGCAAGAACATGCGAAAGGACTGGGGCATTTTGCGATTCTAAGGAATGAAAGGAGTTTAAGGCAGGATAAACCTCTCATCAAAAGAAGGGGGAGAACTCCTAAAAGAAATCATGGCGATATAAGCGTGCCCCTACGAAAGAAGGGGAAAATTCTCAAAAATCGAGACCTTTACAACGAAACTCAAATCTGGGTAGCAAAATAGCGAGCTGCACCTTCCAGGGATATTAGCGACATTCATCTCATCAGTTCAGCCGAGTTACGAATTAAATGCTCAAGGAAATGGGGCACCTGCCCCAAAAGCGAAAGGAACTCCAAATCATCGCAAAAAAGGGTGAGACATCTGGTGGTTGTCATCAATCTAGCGTAACATCAGGCGAAATCTAGTGAAGTAATCTGTGGAATATTACTTCAGTGAAGGTATCGAAAGATCTGGTATTCTAAACCATTGCCATCAATACAACACGACATCAACACAGTTAAGCGATGAAAGCTTCGTATACCACTGTTCAAATGGGAACCGAAAACATTTGGCGATCAGCAGGGTAGGCACCGTTGCAAACTACTAACTAATATATCAGGAGGGTCTGGTGATTTCAGGACGTCATCCCCATCAGAGATATGGAAAACATCTCAACTTATCTTCATCAAACAAGCATCAGCGATTAAATGCCAAACCATTGGAGTCAACGCCAGCATAGGCATCAACAATTATCGGTAAAGGTAAAGCGATTTGCAAAAACATTTTAAACATTCATCATAACATTGCGATTTGTAATTTTGCGATATGCGATTTGCGATATGCGATATGCGATATGCGATATGCGATTTGCGATATGCGATATGCGAAAGGCAATTTGCGATATGTGAAATGCGATGTGCGATGTGCAAATTGCGATGTGAGATTTAGCCAAAAGCGAAGTGCGAAATGCGATGTGCGATTTACGAACTGCGATTTGCGAAAACATTGTCACATTCATCATAAACATTCACTACATTGCGATTTGCATCATTGAAAATATCTTGTCATGTTTCAAGTGTCTACTAATCTTTATCATGTCCATTCTATTGCATTGCATGAACATGATAAAGAGGGACATCTGTAGACACTCAAAATTTTCTTCTCCTGTTACTAACCATGCAGGAGGGAAAAAGCGTCTTTTTCACACTCCAAAGATAACCCTGGAGGAGTACGACATCAACTTCAAACCCCGGAGATCACCCCGGGAGATCTAGTTTCAAACCCCGGAGATACCCCCGAAGGATCAAGATCAAAGCCTGAAGATAGCCCCAGGAGGTCAAGCCAACCTCAGAGATAACCCTGAGGACAGTGAAAGTCAACATCAAGTCAACCTCAGAGATAACCCTGAGAAACGACTGCTATAACTGCGCAAAAATCGGAGATAACCCCAGGAGGGGCAAAGTGGTCATTTTGCCAACTCAACTTCACTTGAAATCAAATACACTAATTTCAACTCAAAATACTTCAAAAGAAGTCCCACAAGAACCATATCTTAACTTTCGAGCGCAAACTACGCAAAACAACTCAATGGACTGCCTGACGGAAACCCAGAAATACCATTTTGGTCATGGACCCATATTCCTGGAATCAAAAAAGGGCAAATCATATGTCATTGTGTAGCTCTCGGAAAGAGCTTTCTGGAATGATATGGCAAGCTTCCATCAGACTCCCAGATTGAAAGTTATGAGCGACCGAGCGAACAGCGCGTACGTACTTCGACACGACGGGACCCACACTGCCCGGGGCACCCCGGGCAGCCGCAGGTACACCTACTACTAGGTGCCGCAGGTAGACCTGCGGCTCCCCCCTTTATAAATATGGGGCTTGGGGTGCCCATTTTGCAAGAGAAAACGGCGAGGAAGCCCTGCCTAATTTGCTCTGCACCCATCCCATGCAGTGTACTTTCCCCTTTTAAACACCTGTTAGCTCATATATAGCCTCTTTTGTACCCACAAAAGCCAGTGTTTACCCACTCTAAAGATATAGAAGCCTTTTTTAGCAATCAGCTATAAGCCTTCTCACACAATTTAGAGTCTTTCTCTTCATCTTTGCACACACCCTTCTACACATTGAGAGTCGTGTTGCTTGCTTTTGCCCGGACTTCGGTCCGTGGTTTCATTCCAATCTGTATATATATATATATATATATATATATATTATATTTATATATATATATTGACTAACATTATCGAGTTATGCCTCGATTGAGCCTAGACTTCGGTCTGGAGCGTTTATTTGCTTTTCTATATATATATATATATATATATATATATATATATATATATATATATATTTATATATATGAACTGTATGTCGAACTTTGTTCGATGAGCCTAGACTTCGGTCTGGAGCGTTTACTGCTTTAATATATATATATATATATATATATATATATATTATATTAACTGTGTGTCAAACTTTGTTCGATGAGCCTAAACTTCGGTTTGGTGCGTTTACTTGCTTTCCTATATATATATACTTATATATATGAACTGTTGTTGGACTCCGTCCGATGAGTCTGGATTTTATATCCGATGCGTTTATATGCTTATATATATATATTTACATTTCGTCCCACCTAGAGTTTACTTCGTGGTGGTTGACCGTTTTTACAGCTTTCTGTATATTTCGTCCCGCCTAGAGTTTCCTCCGTGGCAGTTGATAGCTTTTACAGCTTTATTTATATTTTTGATCCCTCATAGAGGTGCTTCGTGGTTGGTGATCATGTCTATATATATATATTTACAGCTTTTATATATATACCTGCTTACTGCATTTATATCAATTGCGACATCATGTGAGCCTAGGAATCATGTGATCACAGATTCAGTCCCCTGAATCTAGATTCGGTTCCGATGATGGACCTTTTCAGCTGTAAGCAGCTTGTAAATTTATCTGCGATGTTTGGATTTTCTTAGATGGTTTTCATACCCACAAGGAATTTAACACCTTTTTGTACATTTATTTTTGTACGGATGCCTCGCATCTGTCAAATAAAATCAATCAAGCCGAGCACTTAATAAAATGGGAGTGTAAAAGGTCTCAATTACTATTGAGCATCAGAGTTTGAAAAATCTCTTTTATAAAACATCACTGCCATATCTTGCTTAAAATTGAATTTTTACATAAAATTCAAACCTTGTGTATATAGGTGCGAACGAGGCCTCACACTACTTCCAAATAACAGCACATTGACCCACACACACACACATTCAGATAACAATTTCTTGAAAAGAGGCGGTCACCGCGGTAACACGGATTTCGGGGGGTGCCTAACACCTTCCCTCTGCATAACCAAGTCCCCGGACCCTAATGAATCTCGGTTTCACCGACCCGTTTAGCAGTGTCACATCACTGGGTCAATGTGCAAATATTTTCTCGGTTGTGTTGGTACAACCAGTTAAAAAACCAACTGGCGACTCTTACAGTCCATCGTCAACATTATACATGTCGGACCTTTTTCACTTGTTTTTTCAAACAAATCTCACCTAAAATGAGAACACCAAAGAACAAGTAACGGAAAGGGACAATTAAAAATCCCTACGTCGACATGTACAAAATAACAAGTTTAACTAGATATAAACATTACATTGAAATAAAACTGATAGATTGAACTATATTTACAATGAAATGTATAAAGATTCGCTTTTCACCTGGGGGGGAACATAGAAACAAACTTCTTTTGGCTTGGATTTGAGCTATCCGACTCTAGGTACGCACGCTTTACAATGTATGGGATGGATTCAACACAAATCTATTGACTTAATGTGAAATCTGGTCTTTCTCTCTCTAGAACCCAATCTATTTATCTCTTTAGAAACTAAACTTCTTTTTCGATCATTACAAATGAGTTGCTGATGGGTTGTTAAAGGCCATCCGGTCAGCCGTAGGTACACCTGCGGTTGGCCCTAGTTGCACCTGCGGCTAGTGAAAGTAGTATGCATACAAGCCAATCATGTATGATGATAAAACATATACTTTGTAATCAATCTTATTTATTTATTAATAAAAGAATTATTTATTAAAGGCATTTATTTATCTACATAGTATTTGTCGACGTCGGGATTTTTATTTGTCCCTTTTCTATTCTTGTTCTTTGGTGTTCACATGTTAGGTGAGATTTATTTGAAAAAATAAGTTGTGAAAAGGTCCGACATGTATATGTCGACGATTTGACTATAAGAGTTGCCAATTGGCTTTTTAAATGGTTGTACCAACACAATCGAGAAAAGGTTTGCACATTGACTCTGTGATGTGACACTACTAAACGGGTCTATGAAATCGATATTCATTATGGTCCGGGGGATTGATTATGCGGAGGGAAGGTGTTAGGCACCCCCCAACATTCGTGTTACCACGGTGACTGCTACTTTTCAAGAAATTGTTATATGAATGTGTGTGTGTGGATCAATGTGCTATTTATATGGAAGTAGTGCGAGGCCTCGTTTGCACCTATATACACAGGATTTGAATTTGTGTAAAAATTCAATTTTAAACAAGATATGGCAGTGATGTTTTGTAAGAAAAAGGTTTTTTCAAACCCTTGTGCTCAATAGTAATTAATACCTTTTACACTTTCATTTTTTTATTAAGTGTTCGGCTTGATTGCTTTTAATTTTTGAGATGCGAAGCATCTTCGAGAAAATAATATACAAAGTAGTGCCGAACTCCTCATGGGCATGAAAACCATCTGAGGAAATCCAAACACTGTGAATAAATTTACAAGCTGCTTACAGCTGAAAATGTCCATCACGGGAACCAAATCTAGATCCAGTAGACTGAATCTGTGATCACATGATTCCTAGGCTCACATGATGCCGCAATTGGTACGAAAGCAGTAAACAGTTGTATATATATAAGCTGTAAATATATATATATATATATATATATATATATATATATATATATATACAGACATGATCAGCCACCATGAAGCACCTTCATGGGGGATTTGAAATGTAAATAAAGCTGTAAAAACAATCAATCGCCACGGAGTAAACTCCAGGCGGGACGAAAGCTAAATATATATAAGCAATCAACCGCCACGAAGTAAACTCCAGACAGGACGAAAAGTATATATATATATATATATATAAGTATATATATATAAGAAAGTAAATAAATGCTCCAAACGTAAGTCTAGGCTCAATCGAGGCATAACTCGATAATGTTGGTCCATACATACATATATATATATATATATATATATATATATATATATATATATATATATATATATATATATATATATATAAACTGAAATGAAACCACGGACCGAAGTCCGGACATACACACACAACACAACTCTCAACGTGAAGAATGGTGTGTGCAAAGATGAAGAGAAAGGCTTTAAAGTGTGTAATAAGGCTTACAGTGGGCTGCGGAAGAAGACTTCTATAACTTTAAGTGGATGAACACTCGGCTCCTGCCGGTACAAAAAGTAGCTATATGTGAGCTCACAAGTGTTTAAAATGAGAAAACACTCAGTTTAAGGTGTGTACAGAGCAAATTTGACAGGTCTTCCTCGCCTTTTTTCTTAAAAAATGGCCACCCCAAGCCCTCTATTTATAGAGGGGGGAGCTACAGGTGTACCTGCAACTAGCCGCAGATGTACCTGTGGCTTCCTGGGTTGCCCCGGGCTTTGCGGGTCGTCTCGAAGTACGTGCACATATGCATTATGATGTCCGCTCGAACTTTCAGAATTACAATCCGGGCATCCGACTGAGGTATGTAAGACCTATTTCGGACTGTTGTTGTCGAGAGTTACGCAATTACATGGGATTAGAGGTTGTACAAAGTCAGGAAGATGGGACCATGCCCTCCGGTCTTGACGTTTCAAATTCTATCCGTTGCCCTGCGTAATAGTCACTCGGGATTGGACCTCCTTGGTTCTTGTGGGACATTGCTGTGTAGAAATGTTTGAGACGGTGCGATGTGGTGTCAAGGTGGCAAGATGACGACTTTGTCCCTCACTGGGGTTATCGTCGGTTTGGGCTGATAAAGCAGACGTTGCTCTGGGTTATCTCTGAGATTGGACTGCTGCAAGTGTTGAAGGTCCTCAGTGTCATCTCTGAGGTGTGCCTGTCTTCCCGGTGTTATCTTCGGGTCTTGTACTGAGTGCCTTGGTGTGAGTACCGAGGTTAAAGCTAATTTGCATGCATTTGAAACAAGCATTTTCGGGGTTATCTCCAGAACTGTAACTACATTCCTTGGGGTTATCTCCAAGGATGGTAACTGCTACTCCCAATGTTGGGACTGAGACTGAATATCTCAGAGTTATCTCCGAGATGAATCGGCCTTCTCAGGTGAAACTTCCGGTATTGGAACTGCATGCCTCGGGGTTATCTCCGAGGTTGGAACTGATATTCCCAGTGTGTGTTCCGGGGTTGAAACTGAACCTCCGGTAGTATCCGGACTGGATATGAGCTGTCTTCCAGGGTTATCTCTGAAAGACGAATCTGCCCTCCTTTAATGTCAGTGCCAGGTGTGTAGAAAATTTTGAGTGTCTACAGATTCCCCTCTTTATCATATTCATGCAGTGCAATGCATGGATATGATAAAGAATCCTAAACACTTGAAATGTAACAAGATAAACATGATGCAAAGTGCGACAACATGATGCAAATGAACGATGTATGTGTGTTGGGTTGTTGTCCAACATGTTGGGGATGATTGCCGGCTCCCTGTTGCTACTACCGGGGATTGGCAACGATGACCAGATTGGATGTATGATCCAAATCTTTTAGGATGTTGACGTTGGGGTTATCACCAAAGTCCTTAATCCTTGATACAAACTTTATTCTAAAGATGTGCCTCTCATGTACAAGAGATCTGTGGGGATAACATTATGTATGTTTGAGGATGTGTATAACATATTCCATCATCGATCCTCCTTGATGATGCTGACCCTTCCTGGTTTATATTGCCAGGACATATCAATGTTATGTTGGATTTACTGCCAACAGTATGTGTTGTCAAGGCTGCCTGACCTTCGTTGACACGTACGTCACGGGATAAAACCCCTGTTGGGCATACTGCCAAGGCTGTTTGACCTTCGTTGAAGTGTGAATCAACGGATAAACACACGTTGTAACCCCCGCCGGGGTTCTGCTTAATCCTCGCTGACGTGTAAATCAACAGAACATGCGTTGTAACCCCCGCTGGGGATCTGCTTGATCCTCGTTGACGTGTGTATCAACGACTAAAATCATCGGATGGCTTCCGACGCTTCGTTGGATTTACTTGCCAATGGTTACAATGATGTCAAGGCTGCTTGACCTTCGTTGACATGTGTGTCATCGGATGACATTGCGTGATACCCCCGCCGGGGATATGTACTGTGACGCCCCCAAAATTAGGTATACATCACCCATCTTGAGTCGTCAGATACATGATACAGAATACAAATACAACTTTACTAATACAACTGTCGTGTACAATACGACAAAACATAACTGTGAGTTTGAATACAATTATTGTCTACTAGAGACTGTACAAACTCAAAAGGAGTCCTCATTACAATTATTGTCACACTATTTAATAGAATAGTGAGGACTACTAATACTATCATCTGGTCCATCACTCCGTTCCCCGACTCGTCCCAGCTATATTCTCATTTCCTGAAGAGAACAGTGAAAGAAAGGGTGAGCTCAACTAGCCCAGTAAGAAATACTATGACTAAGATAATGCAGAATAAATTATCATTAGCCTTCAACAGTGTTAAACTGATAAAATATAACGAACATCAAGTTTAACTGCAGCGGAACAAGCAATCCATTAAAAGAGTCAAGTAGAAAATAAAATCTACTATCTTCTATGATTTAAAAGGTTTTTCAACACTGTTATCGCTGGGACTCAGCTTAATAAAATAATCCACATCATCGAATCACCCCTGCACTACGGCCAAGGATATTCGTGTATTCATTAATGGTCATGATCATGTCAACATCTGTCCATCAATGCACTACGGGCCAATGAGGACTTTTACCACATCATTTGTAACATTACGGTCATGATTACACCGAATAATCCCTGGTTATAATCATACCAAGTCCATCTATGCATTACAAGCCATAGATGATTTTTAACATTTTATAAACATGAGGATGATGACAATGATATAAGAATTCAATAAAACAAGTTCAAGAATTAATTTATCCAAGAATTAACAACGTCCAAATTATCAACATGATACTGCTTTGTGGAGTAAAATTCAAGAATACTTAGAATAATATTTTCATGAAAAGATACTGGATGAAACACAATTATCAAGGATATTCCACTAATTTCATGGAGTATAGAAGTTAAAACTTAACCAACTGAGTATAATAAAGAATGGAATAACAAAAGAAATCACCCGGCATGCGATAGACCGCACAGACAGGATATTCTAACAGAATAATAAATAATGGAACCAGGTCCGGCGTAAACGCACAGACAGGATATTCCGACAGAATAATAAAGAATGGAACCAGATCCGGTGTAAAACACACAAACAAGATGTTCCAACAGAATAATAACAAGACGGAACCAGGTCCGGTGTAAAACACACAGACAGGATGTTCCAACAGAATAACAGAAGAATGTCACCAAGTATAGGGTAGACCGTATATACAGGTTATTCCAACAGAATAATAAGAAATGGAATAACAAAAGTTCTCTTCATGAATAAGAAAGAATAACACCCCTTACCGTTTTAAAGAAGAACTGAAATAAGGAAGTAGTTAAGTAGCAGAATAATTTTCTTCTCTCTCTCTATAGTTTCTCTCTATAGTTTCTCTCTCTAGAGTTCAGTGAATTCGTAAGAAATAATGAAGGAATGAGCTGCTATTTATAGAAAAATAGAATGCATAGTAACTAATCCATGAACGGTCCAGATTGATTACTTTAATCTGACGGTCTATATTTAAAGAAAAATCTTTTAAATAAAATATAATATATTCTATTTATAGAATAACTTTAATAAAGTATTCAGTTTTATATAAAAAGATGTTTCTGTTTTATTACGTTAATAATACGAATAAAACAAAACTTCATTATTGCTAAATAATTCATATTATTAACTGACAATAATTGAATCAAACTGAGTGACTTCTCACATAAGCATTAATAATCAATACCGTATGCTACTATGCAACCACATGTGATACTGTACTTTTACTAGCGAGTAGTTCAACAGTATCAATGGTAAAACTTCCGCCATTATTTTTAATAAAATATTTTTATCGTTTTCTCAATCCGACAATAATTCTGTTGTGGGGTCCACCAATGATTGTGCAGTTGTACGAATATTCCCTGTTAAAACGAATATTCCCCGACCAATCGAATATTATATAACAACTTGCGTACTTTGCAAAATTTATAAATATTACCCACAACTATAACATTAAATCAAATTAACTTCATAATATTCAAAAATGATATTTATAAAAAATTCATCTTTATTTATAAAAGTTGGAGTCTTACATGTACTTTGTGACGCCCCCAAAACAGGTATACAACACCCATTCTGAGTCGCCAAATACATGGTACAAAAAATAACTACAACTTCAATAATACAATTGTCGTGCAAAATACGACAACACATACTGTGAGTTTAAATACAAATATTGTCTTCTAGACAATATCCACACTCAAGTAAGTCCTCATTACAATTATTCAAACACTATTTTACAGAAATAGTGAGGATAGCTAAAGCATCTTTCTAGAACCATCACTCCATACCCCGACTAGATCCTGCTATGTTCTCACCTCCTGAGAAGAAAAATGGAACAAAAAGGAAAAGGGTGAGCTCAACTAGACCAGTAAAGAATATTATGACTAGATAATATACAACAAATTATCATTAGTATTCAACAGGAAAAAATCTGATAGAATATAATCGACAACAAGTTTTAGATCAACAACTGCAGCGGAAACAACAAACCATTAGAAGAGTCAAGTAGAGAAAGAATTCTACTATCTTCTAAGATTTAAAAGTCCATCATCAATATTTTATCCCTGTAACATCAATCAATATACATCTTGAATCAAATATTCATCTTTGCACTACAGGCCAAAGATATTCATTTGTAACACCAGTCGGTCATGTTCATCTCAACACCTGTTCATCTTTGCACTACAGGTCAAAGATATTCATCAGGTAATCATACATCTTTGCACTACAGGCCAAAGATATTCAGTAATATCATCATTTAGGACTGAGGATGATGAAAAATATCTTAAAGAAAACGAATCCAGTGAGACAGGAGGACAAATAGTAGGGATTCGTATAACAATTTATGCAAGATCAATAATACTTCATAATAATCAATTGTGAAGCAGAATTAAAAAATAAAGATAAAAGCATGGATACAATCAAAGATAGTAACCAAAATAGATATCTTGGGTAAAAAAGAAAAAATTATTTTTCGGTGAATAGTGCCGTATTCGTGAATAGTGCCGTATACGTGAATAGTAACGTATACGTGAATAGTAACTCCGACACAAAAAGTTCCAAATTTGATAAAAAGTTCATATTAATATTTCGGCATAATGATATTGAAGAAAATAATATCATTTAAGAAGAAAATAATATCCCTTACCTCAAAATAACCGTACTTCTGACTGGATATCGGATGTGAGACTGAATGAAACTTGTGCTGAATAGCAACTCTCAAAGTATCTAAATACTCACAAAATACACTCAATAATCTAGAGAGAGAAAGAGAGAAAACTAATGAATTCTGGTGTGATTTTCAATTCTAACTTAGCCCTCTATTTATAGGAAAATATTAGCACGCCGAAGCAGACTTAACTTGCAACCTGATGGCTTTACCTGCTACTATTCCCACCCACCACATTTGAATAAAAATCTCAGCACATTTCTTCACCAACCAAGAGTGGGGCCCACTAATTCTAGAATTTTTCACCAAAATGATTAACTCCGAAAATTTAACAATTTCTGAACCAGTCATCTCGTAAAATTCATAACAAATCATACGTTCATTTTTAACGGTTCAAAATTTATGGGCATATACTCAACTTATATATGTATAACATATCCAAATATTACCACGATCTAACGGTCGGATTAAAAATTATAATCATCGCAAAATATCTCAAAAATCTTAATTTGATTTTCAATACCTCCGCTCCGACAAAAATACTGATAAAATACCTCAACATTAACTCCTTCATTTTTAACCACAAAAATATATCCCTCATTTATATCCACATAAAATAAATATTTCCTTATCATATGAATCAATAATTAATTATTCACAAATAATATTACAGAATCACATTTATGACAACCAGGCCGTTCCCAGGAAAGAGGGAGCTTTCCAATAAGGATTTCTCCTTACTGGTGCGCAATTAGATGACCAAACCTCTCCTTAGACAGAACTTTCTTGACATTGCCAATAATGTTATCTAATAATATTATTCAAATAATATGAATTATTGATTTGATAATGGAAAATACTGTGCAGCAATAATTATTGAAACAACAATAATATAAAATATCAACGCATCAATTATTGAATCAATAAAATAAAATATTGAACAATAACTACTGTAACAATTATTGAGTAGTGCCTTCTTACGTAAGAATCAATAATTGGTACAATACCGTGTGCTACTATATTTTAACCACCGGGTATTCTAACAGTATTAACGGTAACAACTACACCGTTATTTATAAACAACTTATACTTATCGTTTTTTTCATCCAATCGCTTTCCGTTATGGGGCCCACACAAGGCTGCGCCGTCGTACGAATATTTTCCGACAGCAAGAATATTCCACGACCAAACGAATATTCCCCGACAAAATGAATATTTTATAACCACTTGCTTATTTTGCAAAATTTGCACATTTCACCCATAACCAAAGTATTATATCAAATTAACCCCTTATTATTCACAATAATATTTAGAGAAAATTTGATTTTATTCATTAATAAGTTGGGGTCTTACAACCTCCCCTCCTTATGAAATTTCGTCCTCGAAATTGACGTACGTACCTGGTGTTTCGAAAAGGTGAGGATACCTCGCTTTTATTTCTGATTCTAACTCCCAAGTCATTTCTTCAATAGCATGGTTTCTCCATAAAACCTTAACTTATGGTATAACCTTCGTGCATAGGACATGTTCTTTCTTATCCAATATCTTAACAGGTACCTCCTCGTACGTTAAATCTTTGGCTATCTCGTCTGGTTCTAACGCAATAATATGATTCGGGTCGTCCACATATTTACGTAACATCGATACATGAAAAACGTTATGAACACGCGACATACTTAGCGTTAAGGCGAGTCTATAGGCCACAGTTCCTACTCGATCGAGGATTTCAAATAAATCGAAGGCTTGAGCTTTCTTCTCTTCATCGACTCTTACTTCTAGAATAACATATTCTTGCACCTTCTTCTTTATATTCATCAGCTCCAGGTCTGTAGCTTGAGCGGCTTTAACATTATCGATTAAAGTCGATTTTACTCGTATATCATCACATGGGTACCTAGAGTCTTCAACTCTATCTCTATCATTTATAAATTATACAAAATAGGTCTTTGTGTTCAACAATATCGCACTCGTACTCGCGTACAATCTTCTACTCAACGCGTCAGCTACCACGTTCGCTTTTCCAGGATGGTATGGTCAGAACAGGTTCCGAATGAGTCACCTCTTGAGCTATTGGAAAATCTTCTCGCATTCCTCACTCTATACGAATTTTGTATCTTTCTGAGTCAGCTAAGTAAATAGAGTAGCGATTCGAGAAAATCCTTCCACGAATCTTCGATAGTAACCAGTTAAGCCCAGAAAGCTACGTACTTTGGTCACTGACTTCGGTTGCTCTCAATTTTGATTCATATCCCAATCTTGGATAGCACGTCAAATTGGCACCTATTGTTTTACCACCACACAAATATAGAGTCCCTTACGGAGAGTCTGGCTTTGGTACATTCCACAAAGGAAGTCACCAGATAGAGGCTTGGGTACCAACTTCTATAGTTGGGTTTCTAACTCCTGAAGTTCAATAGGAGCTATTCAATATGAAATTTTAGAAATGGGTTTTGTATCGGGTTGAAGATCAATACAAAAATTTAATATCACGTTCTGGGTTAGGCCAGGAAATTCACTAACAACAGAAATATCATTCAAATCTGACGTATTTTTGTTCAAGTCCATGACATGGGCTAAGAAAGCTTGACATCCATTTTTCAATAAACGAATGGCTTTATGGCTTGGTATGACAGCGATTGATTTTAGTGGTTTGGTTGCTTGAATTTGCATAACAGGTTGGTTAGTGATATAAAAACTAACAACCTTACGAAAACAATCAATTTTGGCATGATGAGTAGTTAACCAATCAATTCCTAAAATCACATCAAAAGCAAGTATCTTTAAAGAGATAAGGTCAACAGGTAATGTGATTGTGCCAACTTGGATTAAGCAAGATTTATAAACTGTAGATGTAATAAAAGTTTCTCCTAACGGAGTCTCCATAGATAGGTCAAAGTCTAATTTCTCTGGAGTCAAGTTTAAACGTTGAGCACAAGCAGGAGAGATAAAAGAATGGGTAGAACCGGTATCTAGTAAGGTATAAACTTCGCAAGAATTTATAATTAACTAACCCGTTATACCTTCGTTCGGGTTCCTCGCGTTTTGGGCAGTCACGACAAACGCTCTTCCAGAAACCGTCGACTTTATTTTGTCCGTATCTGCCCTTGGTGTCACCGTTCCAGCTGGACTTGGTTTTGCTATAGTACAATCTTGAGCGATATGTCCTTCCTTTCCATAATTATAATATACCTTGAACTGTTGTGGGCAGTTTGGACTTATATGTCCCTCTTCTCCGCATCTGTAACATCTAACTGGCGGTCGTTCTCCTCCCCTAGAATTTGTTCCTGGTGCTGGTGCTGCTGTCGACGTCTTCTTGTCATCGTTAAATCTTCTCTTCTTAAAATTTTCACTTGACTCACCTCTCCTATTATGATGGCCACGATGACCACCCGAGTGGTTATCACTTTTGTCTGTATTTTTCCCTCCTCGCTGGTTCTCATCACTCCGATGACTGCTGTCACCAGTATGACTCTGGTTGTTGACCCTCGGTTGAACATACTCATTATCTCGCTCTAATAATTGAGCCCTGTTTACAACATCTGAATATAAAAAAAATTTATGAGAGATAAGATATTGCCGAATCTCGGGTTTTAAACCTCTCAGAAACATCCTTGTCATTCGTTCCTCATTCTCGACCAAATGAGGTGCAAACCTGGATAACTCTGTAAACTTCGCCTCGTACTGGGACACCGTCATGTTGTTTAGTTCCAGTCTAATAAACTCTACCTCCTTCATATGACGAATACTTTAAGGAAAGTACTTGTCATTAAATAGTTTCTGAAACGTTTCCCAGGACATGTTGAGTGTGTCAGGCTGGGTACGCTTCACAGACTCCCACTAGTAGTCTGCCTCACCGCGGAACATAAAGGTGGCGAATGGAACCTTTTGTTCCTCCGTGCATCCCAAGACATCAAATATCTTAGTAATTTTCTTGACCCACGTTTTCGCCATGATCGGATCCGGCTTTCCCTTAAATTCTGGTGGTCCCAATTCTTTGAACTGCTTGGCTGTGACAAACCGCGCGTTGTTATCATTTTCACCCGTATTCTGCACACGAGTCTCCCTCGTCTGATTTTGCATGAACTGCAAAAAGCTCCTAAACATTCCATCATTCATCGTTTGCTCGGTAACGTTGTTTACAGGAGGAATATTGTCTTCCTGTTGCACGTTCCCCTGGGTGGTGATCAAAGGTGTCTCCACAGTCTCATTCACTCCATTGTTAACGTTCTCTGCTGCCATTCTCAAATACTGCCACAAAACAAGGGTTAATTGACACGTCACATATTATCCCTATATCTGACCGACCAAATAATTACCAAATAAACTTATTCAGGTCATACTAGCGAAGGAATTCCCCGTCTCTCCGCTCCAAGTTCTTGTCTCACATCTCAGCCAGGGATCATATCCCTAAGCTCTGATACCAACTGTGACGCCCCCAAAATAGGTATACAACATCCATTCTGAGTCGCCAAATACATGGTACAAAAAGCAACTACAACTTCAATAATACAATTGTCGTGCAAAATACGACAACACATATACTGTGAGTTTAAATACAAATATTGTCTTCTAGACAATATCCACACTCAAGTAAGTCCTCATTACAATTATTCAAACACTATTTTACAGAAATAGTGAGGACAGCTAAAACATCTTTCTAGAACCATCACTCCATACCCCGACTAAATCCTGCTATGTTCTCACCTCCTGAGAAGAAAAATGGAACAAAAAGGAAAAGGGTGAGCTCAACTAGCCCAGTAAAGAATATTATGACTAAGATAATATACAACAAATTATCATTAGTATTCAACAGGGAAAAATCTAATAGAATATAATCGACAACAAGTTTTAGATCAACAACTGCAGCGGAAACAGCAAACCATTAGAAGAGTCAAGTAGAGAAAGAATTCTACTATCTTCTAAGATTTAAAAGTCCATCATCAATATTTTATCCCTGTAACATCAATCAATATACATCTTGAATCAAATATTCATCTTTGCACTACAGGCCAAAGATATTCATTTGTAACACCAGTCGGTCATGTTCATCTCAACACCTGTTCATCTTTGCACTACAGGCCAAAGATATTCATCAGGTAATCATACATCTTTGCACTACAGGCCAAAGATATTCAGTAATATCATCATTTAGGACTGAGGATGATGAAAAATATCTTAAAAAAAACGAATCCAGTGAGACAGAAGGACAAATAGTAGGGATTCGTATAACATTTTATCCAAGATCAATAATACTTCATAATAATCAATTGTGAAGCAGAATTCAAAAATAAAGATAAAAGCATGGATACAATCAAAGATAGTAACCAAAATAGATATCTTGGGTAAAAAGGAAAAAAATTATTTTTCGGTGAATAGTGCCGTATTCGTGAATAGTGCCGTATACGTGAATAGTAACGTATACGTGAACAGTAACCCCGACACAAAAAATTTCAAATTTGATAAAAAGTTTATATCAATATTTCGGCATAATGAAATTGAAGAAAATAATATCATTTAAGAAGAAAATAATATCCCTTACCTCAAAATAACCGTACTTCTGACTGAATATCGGATATGAGGCTGAATGAAACTTGTGCTGAATAACAACTTTCAAAGTATCTAAATACTCACAAAATAAACTTAATAATCTAGAGAGAGAAAGAGAGAAAACTTATGAATTCTGGTGTGATTTTCAATTCTAACTTAGCCCTCTATTTATTGGAAAATATTAGCACACCGAAGCAGACTTAACCTGCAACCTGATGGCTTTACCTGCTACTATTCTCACCCACCACATTTGAATAAAAATCTCAACACATTTCTTCACCAACCAAGAGTGGGACCCACCAATTCTAGAATTTTCCACCAAAATGATTAGCTCCGAAAATTTAACAATTTCTGAACCAGTCATCTCGTAAAATTCATAACAAATCATACGTTCATTTTTAACGGTTCAAAATTTGTGGACATATACTCAAGTTATATATGTATAAGATATCCAAATATTACCACGATCCAACGGTCGGGTTAAAAATTATAACCCTCGCAAAATATCTCAAAAACCCTAATTTGATTTTCAATACCTCCGTTCCGACAAAAATACAGATAAAACACCTCAACATTAACTCCTTCATTTTTAACCACAAAAATATATCCCTAATTTATATCCACATAAAATAAATATTTCCTTATCATATGAATCAATAATTAATTATTCACAAATAATATTATAGAATCACATTTATGACAACCAGGCCGTTCCCAGGAAATAGGGGACTTTCCAATAAGGATTTCCCCTTACTGGCGCGCAATTAGATGACCAAACCTATCCTTAGACAGAACTTTCCAGACATTGCCAATAATGTTATCTAATAATATTATTCAAATAATATGAATTATTGATCTGATAATGGAAAATACTGTGCAGCAACAATTATTGAAATAACAATAATATAAAATATACGCAACAATTATTGAATCAATAAAATAAAATATTGAACAATAACTACTATAACAATTATTTAGTAGTGCCTTCTTACGTAAGAATCAATAATTGGTGCAATACCGTGTGCTACTGTATTTTAACCACCGGGTATTCTAACAGTATTAACGGTAACAACTACACCGTTATTTATAAGCAACTTATACTTGTCGTTTTTTTCATCCAATCGCTTTCCGTTATGGGGCCCACACAAGGCTGCGCCGTCGTACGAATATTCCCCGGCAGTAAGAATATTCCATGACCAAACGAATATTCCCCGATAAAATGAATATTTTATAACCACTTGCTTATTTTGTAAAATTTGCACATTTCACCCATAACCAAAGTATTATATCAAATTAACCCCTTATTATTCACAATAATATTTAGAGAAAATTTGATTTTATTCATTAATAAGTTGGGGTCTTACATACTTCGGTATATGCAAACACGTGATGCCCCTGCCGGGGATATGTTCTGTAGAATGCGTGATGCCCCCGCCGGGGTTCTCATCTTGAGATTGCGTAATGCCCCCGCCGGGGATCTCTTCTTGAGACTACGTGATGCCCCCGTCAGGGATCTGATTGAAAATTCGTGTGACGACCCTGAATTGGCGGCATTGGACCTGCGCAAGGTATTGCCGAGTGTGATTTATAATAGCTGAGATCATCGGCATAGTGTTCCCTATGCTCGAGCGAATACCAATGAGTGATGTGCAGACCCACGGCTTGGTCTGAGAAAACCAGGATTGTAAGCTATTATGCTCAATCGCGTAGCATTTTTATTCCTGATTTGGCTTTTTCAGCTTATGAGAACTCTGTTGCAACTCGAATTGGACCGAGACGAAGGGTGGGACCCACGTAGGGGTGCCGTAGGTAAACTTGCAGCAGCCGCAGGTGGACCTGCGGCCAGCCGTGGTGCTATTATGGCTACAGGTTTGCCTTTTCAAGTCATTTTCAAGTTGCGTCGCAAAGGAAATTTGAGAGCTCTTCTTCTGATCTGCAAAGTTCGGGCGTCTTTCGGCAAATTCTTTCACCATACAAGTGTTCTACACTGTCCTGGTAACGTATGCATGTCTTCTTTTCCAGTTTTTATCCGTTGGAAAATGACTTATCACATAAAATGCATCTAAACACGTAGTAGTGAATATGCATGCTCAAATGACTTGATAAAAAATATTCAACATAGTAAATATTGGTATTAAACCATGCTGAACATAATGATGTGAAAAAAATTTGACTTTTGAAACAGTCAAATTGACACCTTTTCTGCTATTTCTTATCCCATTTGAGGACAAATGAGCAAAAGGTAAAAATGCAAAGTAATTCTGGTAATTAAACTACCTTTATGGATTGATGACTTTGATTTTTAATGCATATAGTATGTATATAACTGTGTGCATGTGTGCTACTGAATGACCACCTAGTCAGCCTATGTGCATGTGGATAATCCTATTTACAAAGGGGACTATGGCAAAATTTTCTGAAATGTAGGCATTGAATAGTCATGCATTTTTAACTCTACTATAGATGTATGTTAAAGTAATGCATGCATGCATGTAGTCATAAAATGCATTTTGAAAAGAAAGCTCCAGGTTAGAAATTACCACACCCTCTCTAAGGTGATTTGGAGACTTTTGTCTAGATATTATGGATCCGGATCAACTAAGTAGTTCCCGCATGACCACTTCTGGTGTACGGAGAAGGGCTTCTGAAGTGCCTCGACCCCGTTCTGTTAGACAGCCTCGTCAGTTAGTGGAGGCGGTGATACGTTCAGTCCTGGCTGATGTGCAGGACGTCGAGGACGAGGATGAGGATGTTCCTGTTGCGGACCTCACTCCTACTGCACATATTCCCTATAGGAACCTCTCGAGTATTCAGGTGGCAAACCCAGAGCTCCTGGGTGATTTGAGTTGACATCCCTCGATGTATTTACATGCCAACGAGGTATAACGTTAGATCTTAATCTTCCTTCTTTCCTATTGATGAGGAGTAAAGGATTTTGATGTTGATCTGCATTTCATGTAGGTTCCCGACTTTACATAGCCTCGAGGGAACTGGTTCAGCATTCACTCCATGTACCAGGATCTGCATCCTGACTATAGAGCGATTGTGCATGACTGGGGATTTGGGGCATTCTTTTCCATCATTCCCCGTCGTTGTCCCTTATCTCAGGGCATTATCTGAGCGCTAGTTTCACCAGACTCACTCACTCTATTTGCTAGACTGTGAGGTGATGATGACACCGATGGATTGGCGGTTTATCACAGGTATAGAGTTCTGAGGGGCACCAGTGCCTTGCATGGCAGATATTACCCCTACTGCTGTCAGATCCTTGCTAGGAGTTTCGGCGGAGGCGCTCAAGGGCAGGACCGTCCGTACGGGTCCTTTGAGCATAAATGCTATGAGTGGGCTGTTGAGCGAGCCCATACCAGCTGATGTCAGAGTCAAGGATTGCATTCTTCGGCAATTATTCCTGATGATCATTAGGGGCTGCTTTATAGCAGATAAAATATCTACGGTGTCATTCGCTTTGATCAGCACCACTCGACATGTGGACCGTATATGAGAGTATGACTGGGGTTCTTACACCTTTGCCTATTTTCTCAGGGGCATGTGTATGCGTTCGCAGGGCTTGACCGAGGCTTGGTTAGGATTCTACCCATTTCTGCTGATGAGTATTTCTCTTGTAATTTCCCATATGTAGGTTAAAAGTGTTTACTGACAGCAAATGTTTGCCTTTGTGTTAGCCGCTTTGGGCCTATGAGAGGCTTCCATATTTGTGTCCTGTGAGTGTGTTAGGTTTAGATACCTATCCACGAGGACGTCGATGGCATCATTCCATACTGGCGGAGGTCCCTATAGCTGAGGGTTTTACTCATTGTCGCCTACAGCTAGAGTTGTTGACAGCTGATGTCATCACATGGATTCCCTATTCTGGGAGCACTTGGCCATGGGATTTGAGGATAGGTACCCGAATGACGTCGAGCATGTGATATCCACCCGTAAGGTTCCTATCTTTACTGATGGAGGATGAGAGCTCTATTTAGGAGAGCGTGCTATTAGGAGCACCACAGGAGAGATCCGTATGCCGATCTTGCCTTCTGCCAGGCGTTATTGGCCTGTGTCATAGTCACCCGTCATTGATATCTCATTGTTGGGGGTTGACAGTTTTGTACTGTTAGAGGGTCCCTGCACTCAGGAGATGTTCCAGCATTGGTGGTCCCCTCGTATTATTGGAGCCCAGACCCGTGCCACTCAATTTATGGGGGATATGGTTCTAGGATCCGTGATGATGACGGATTGGCTAGCCTGTGTCCGAGTTCTGACTTATTTGACACAGATTGACAGTTTGACCCAACGATTGGACCGGGCACATTTCTTTATCCTGCATTTGGGCAGAGATTCGACAGAGGTAGATTCGTTTGATCCTTCCAGCTCAGGCACTGGCCCCTCAAATGACCCATTTGGTTTTGCCAGCGCAGATCCTCCTTTGTATAGGCCTGATATCCCTGTTGATAGAGATCTAGTGACTCAGGAGGAGTTACATCAGGTGGACATGATTGATGATGTAGATATTGACACCATTGTCTTCTTCTGATGTGTATTCTCGTTATCTCTTTTGATAGGCCTCTGTTAGTAGTAGGGCGCCTGTGCCCCATTTCCCTGTATTTTTAGCTGTACAGAGATGATGTATGTAGATGATGATATACGTAGGAATGTATGTACTATTTTTCATTCCTTATATCATATTGCCATCTATTATCTGTAATGCATGTATCATGTTATGTATATGTATGTATGTCCAGAGATATTTCAGCATTGACCCCTGGATGGTCTTATGATACGGTCTACACAGATGTCTTCTTTGACAGTCAGCCGCATAGATCATACCCCACCACTATTAGTGGCATCACATCTTGGATCGTGGTATGATAGTATCTCACCATCAGACAGGGTGACTGTAGATCAGATGTTGCAGCATACTATGACCCTCTTGATATTTCAGGTTCCCGTAGGATTTATGGAGGGCTTGCTGGATCATTGGGTACCGGAGAGGCAGGTTTTTTGGTTTAGGACAGGAGTTGACTCCGACTCTGGAGGAGTATGCACGTTTGACGATGTTTCCACTTGATAGACCTTGCGTGCATATGGCTATTGGGGACATGAGTCGATAGTTCATGACCCTTACCGGATTGAGGCGTAGGGTTGTGCAGGATGAGATCACATCCAGCCACGTGATATCGTAGCATTTTTTGATTGACAGATTTGGCACTGAGGACAACTATGCTTGTCATTCTGGGGATTTCACCATACCAAAGGACCAGTGGCATTTCGCCAGAGTGGATTTATTCTTGATGTGTATAGTGGCGTATGTGTACATGCCATGATATATGGATGAGCTGGATATCGGTGTTATCATGGCAGTGAGAGCTCTCAGGGAGGGTCATACCATCATTTCGATGATTGTAGCGAAGACGCTGAGGTCGACCACGTTTTGCAGCGCTTACACTACAGGGGTATTCACAGGCAGTTCCGTCATGCTGTACGTGTGGTTTATGTCACACTTGAGACCGATTGGGACCTTCCGCCGACACATGTATTGCTTCACCCATGATATAGTTATGTCTTACTCCTTTCAGCTATCGGAGTGTACAGACGCTATGTCTTGGTCGATGTTCTTGGCGGTTATCAGAGATCCGTTTGTCATTCTGCCGTGCACAGGGCTTAGCTCACCCTACAGCTTCATTACTCATGCTCCGGGCATGGACTATCTCCCTCTGGCTAGTTTGAGGGGTATGACTACCTATCACCCACTTGCCGTGATGTCGCAGTTTGACCAGTTCCAGGATTTCCATCCTTTTGAGGGGGCGCTAGGTCAGCGTTTAGCTTCTCGCCATTTATCAGCAGAGGACCGATCCTGGGTGTATGCATGTTGGGATCAACGTGAGATAGCTGCTTTCTCTATTAGCCATCCGGGCTGTTCGTCAGAGTATTCTGCGTGGATGGAGACAGAGACTTCATTGGCAGCGGCAGTATCCACATTGCTGGGTAGTGATTCAAACGATGGAGAGCCCATGGAGGACATTGATTCCCACATCGATGAGGAGCCACTTACTAGGTTGCCAGCATCTCCTTTAGATTCTCCCAGTACTAGCACTATTGTGATTCAGCATTCGGCACAGTACTTCGAGCAGAGTCTTCATCTGATTACTTTCGAAAGAGATCAGGCTAGAGCCTTGATGTTTACAGCCCTTGATGGGAGAGACGTAGCTCTGTTAGAGAGAGATGAGGCATTAGCTTGTAGAGATGCCGCTGTTGTTGAGCGGGATGAGGCCAGATCAACCAGAGATACTGTGACAGTTGAGAGGGATAGTGCCATATCTGCCCGGGATGTAGCCGTCAGAGATAGTACTACAGTGAGGTCCCTTACCACTGGCATGATTGCAGAGATGAGCACGTATATTGATGAGAATAGAGTTACCATACAGATGGCCGTAGATCTGTTAGCTCGTGTGGACACCCTTGTACAGGAGACCACAGCGTTACCTCCTTCTGCTGATAGGGATGCCTTGTTAGGCTTGATAGCTCGCATATACACTGATTTGTAGATGAGCTTGTATTTTTCTGCACAGACTAGCTTAGCCATTTTGTCATGTACAGTTTACATCGTGTATATCAAACATCATTATATATATATCAAGGAAATATATTTTTGATCACTTCCCTTTTAGATATGTCTGAATACTTGCTTGATATTTTGCCTGGTTCTTCAGGGCTTGTGATCTTGATGTATTCTGAAATCCTTATGGATGGACACTGAGGTGTCACTGGATAGTTCAGAATGGATCGTTGATCTGTGTGGATCCATACCATTTTTGGTGTCTTGGTACTGGTTTCTGTATAGAAATGTGGAGAGTGTGGCTTTGACCGCACCACAGATGGTCGCTAGTACTCCTATTTAGGAGGAGCCTAGTTAATTCCATCTCTTATGGATTGGTATTGATCTTTGAGGCACAACCGCAGCTTAGATGGTTGCCGAATCTCCTATTTAGGAGGAGTTCAGGTAATTCCATCCCTTTGGTCAGAAGCCGAATGAAATGTGATGGATTGAAGTTTGATCCCAGTACCAGATGACAAGTGTTTGTGTTTTGGTACAGGGCAAGACCGAACCATGAATGGCTGCCTACGTACTCCTATTGAAGAGGAGATCAGGTCTGCGTAGTTCGAACCTGGTGTAAGAGGTTTAACGCTATATGTGGCAGAGAGGGTGTAGGAATGATTTTGTTATTTTTGTTTTTGTAAGGAGAAGGATGTAGAAATGTTTTTGTTGTTTTTTGTTTTATTGCTATCGGGCCATATAAAATGGTTGCTTACGTACTCATATTGAAGAGGAGATTAGGTTGACGTAGTTCGTCCCATGTACAGGGCGGATTGGAGATGAAAAGTTTAATCCCATGTACATGATAAATTGAAGGTGTGAAAGGTTTAATCCCTGGTGGGATAAACTGAACTTGTGAAAGGTTTTGAAAACCTGCGGGGAGTGAAGGATCTGGTGATTCGAAACCAGGCTACTGGTTGGAAAGTGTGATTGTCCTTGATGGGGCAAATGGGTATGAAAAAGGTTGTATGTAGTGAAGGGTTTGAGAAAACCTAGATTGACTGGGGATCTGGTGATCCAAAACCAGGATGTTTGCTTGATGGTAACTTTTAGACATAGTACCATTTCACGGTGTCTGAGTTAATGAGCTATGGAAATTCATCGCCATCCATTTTCTGTAATCTGAGAGCGCCTCTTGTCAATACCTCCTTAATAAAAAATGGGCCTTCCCAGTTTGGGCCGAATTTTCCCTTAGACTGATCTTGATTGTCAATGATCTTCTTCAAAACCAAGTCGTGTTGTTTGAACTGCCATAGTCGGACTTTTCTGTTGTAGGATCTGGCGATCCTTTGTTGATATAACTGACCATGAAAGATAATAGCGGTTCGCCTTTTGTCTATTAGAGACAATTGGTGATACCTATCTTGTAACTATTGGTCTTCATCTAGCTGAGCGTCTATCAATACTCTGAGGGATTCCATTTCATGGAAGAGTTCTTCCTTAACCACTTGAAAATAGGCTCACAGGTTACGGTGAGTTAGGAAATGGATCGGCTGATGAAGTTGATCCTTCCCAAAAATCCTCGTATTTCCTTCTTTGTCCGAGGAATGGGCATTACCGTGATGGCCTGGATTTTGGTGGGATCTAGTTCAATCCCTTTGTGGTAGACTAGGAATCCTAGCAACTTACCTGATTTAATGCCAAAGGAGCACTTGGCTGGATTCAACTTCATGTTGTACTTACGCAACCTGTTGAAGAGTTTTTTTTTCTTTTTTTTATGCGTTAGATCGTGGAAAAGAGCCATATGGCTCACTGATAGGTAGCTCCGGCATTGATGAGGCCAAATGACAATCGTCTATAGCAAAAGGTTCCCCAAGGAGTGATGAATGCAGTTTTCTCACGATCCTTTTCAGCATCCATGATTTGATGGTACCCTGCAAAGCAATCCGCAAAGGACTACATGTCATACTGAGTTGTATTGTCAATGAGTATATGGATGAATGGGACAGAAAAGCTATATTTGAGACAAGTTTTGTTTAGATCGCTGTAATTCACGCAAACTCGCACCTCTCCTCCGGGTTTCGGCACGAGGACTATGTTGGATAGCCATTCAGGGTATGTTGATACCATGATGATGCCAGCTTGAAATTGTTTCACAATTTCTTCTTTAACTTTTAACCTCAACTCAGGTTTTAATCGCCTGAGCTCCTGCCTGACTGGCTTGAATCCTCCTTTGATGGGAAGGCGATAAATGACAATGTCAGTTGATAAACCGACCATGTCTTCGTGAGACCATGTAAACACATCCTGGAATAGGGTCAATAGAGTAACCATGTCATTCCTTTGGTTTGGAGTGAGGTCCATACCAATCTAGATTTGTTTGGGATTTTCTAAGGTTCCGAGGTTAAAAGTGGTTGTTTTATCAAGATTTGGCATGGGTTTGTCTTTGACCCATTCTTTGATCTCCTGAGGTATCTCATAGTCCTCTTGTATTTCCATCAAGTCTGAGTCCAACTTTACATCAAAGTTACAGTCCTTGTGGAGAATAGGTACCTCATCAGCAAGTTTAGACACATCTAACTTTAGAGTCCTGAAACAAAATGCTTTCACTTAATATGTGAAACTGTTTAATCATACAAAGCGTTAGCATGTAATGACAAAAATAACTGCTAATACTGTACAGAAAAAGTAAGCAAGTATTGCTATCAATAAGGCAGAGAGAGTTTCTTCCCTTTTTACCCTCGTCGGCAAATGTAAGGAGTGCTGCTCCAATTGCCAAGGGTGAAGTCCCGGTGGACGGCTGTGATGAAGGGGCTGTTATCGTCCTCCTTTTCCCAAATGATGACCATGATGACTGGACAATCATCGTCTGGGGTATCTCTATTTGTATTGTCCGTGTGGACTATGATGCGTATGTTTGATAAGCGCCTAACAATGTTCTGCTTACGCCTCCGGTCCTGTTCCTCCGCCTCTTGAAACCCGAACTCGGTGCTTCACGATACCATTTCTATTAGCGGAATAATACTAATAATAATAACAATAATATAAAAGTCAAACTTAATTTACATAATTATTAGAGTCCAGCTCCCAAGTACGTAACCTTTAAACATTCATTACAACCCATGATACATAATATATATCATAATTGTCTTAATATTATTATCTACAAGATAACATTGGCATTCAATCAGCAACCTTTCCCTTTTTTCTTGGTCTTAGCAGAGCTCTCTGGTCGTTCACACTTAGCTGAAAATATTTAAATTAAGCAAGGATGAGCATTTGAGTGCCCAACAAGTAATAGCAATTATATATATATATATATATATATATATATATATATATATATATATAAGCTGAAAGAATTTAAATATTTTCTTTGAACTATTCTTCTACAACAAGTGAATAGTTGGGAAGTATTCTGAACCAATAATAATAACATAACAACTCTCTTTCAAATTTTTAAAACTACATAATGACTATAACTGGGGTTATGGTGACATGCCATGAACATTGTTTTTATTTTCGAAAAGGTTAAACATAAATTCATCTGTAAACCGACATAACTTACGGGCACGGGGGGTGATCAGCCCGTTATGCCCTGAATTGATCAATACTACATTAAAAGAACGATAGGATCGTTCACTCTGTTCCACCTTGGGCGCATAAAAGTTTTCTCGTGTAGGAATGTTCATACTTGTCTGGATTCCAAATCAAAGGTTTTATCTTGTTTCAACAATAATCTATAATTCAACATATATATATATATATATATATATATATATATATATATATATATATATATATATATACGGGTAATTGACAAAGGTATATCAACATGTGATTAAATACAATGATTATCCAAGTGGGGACACTTGTTTAACCATTTACAGAAATTAACGAACAGAATATATATATATCTGAATTATCATATACTAACATGTTGATAAGCAATGAGTGTATATAATATAAGGTTAATAATCTATACAGTAATAATATAGTTTAGAAACATTCTTACTCATGTCCATTGCATAAAGAAAATGCAAAGGTTAGATACTTGCCTGAAGCGCTGCTTACAGTTTGTAATTTAGATTTATCGCTTATCTCACGACCTATCATTAGTCAGATCATTCGTTCGATTAGAACAATATACTATAACACATAACACTGCTTATTACAGTTAGTACATACCCTAATCACATTGGCACATAGGTTTAACAACCATTGAATCACAAATAATCACTTATCTAATCACATTATCTAAGTCCAGATCAATTTCTGAAACATGGCGGTGTACTGACAACTTTATTGGATAATTATCGAGTCTAAGACTCTATTCTGTAACTCAATATCTGTACGTATCAGTTATATTATTTTTAACTAACTTAATATAATTTTAAAACATTTATTATGATTTATCATGAATTTTTAAACCTCAGAATCATTATTAAATGATTTAAATACTAAATAATCCTATTATCATTAATATCTAATTAATATTAAACTATTAATGAAATCATTTCCAAAACATTAAAATTATTTATAATAACTCAAAATATTTTTAAAACATTAATATTACCCTTAAATGATTTTTACAACATTTAAAATCATTTTTAAATAATTATCATTAATATTAAGGTATTAATGTTTCATTTATCCGAATATTAAAAGTCATTAAGTATAACTTAAAATATTTTTAATTCATTTATATCCCTTTTAAATGATTTTTAAATTAATAAAACTATTTATAAACTATTTATTTAATATAATTATTAAATAAATTTAATATCATTAGTAATAACTTAATAATCATTAATATTTAATTATTAATGAAATTATACTTTAAATATTAAAAGTTATATATTATAACTTAAAATATTTTTAAACACTTTATTTTTATTTAAAATAATTTTTAATATAATAAAATTATTTTTAATTTATTTATTTAATTCATTTAGTAAATAAATTAATTACCATTAATATCAATTTATTAATGAAATTTATCACAAAATATTAAAAGTCATTAAAAATAACTTAAAATATTTTCTTATATCATAATATTATTTTTAATGATTTTTCCAATATTAAAATTATTTTTAAATAATTTATTTAATATTATAATTAAATAAATTAAACACTTTTAATATTTCAAAAATATTAAATATTTATGAAATATATTTAAAATAATTAAAAACTAATTTTCGGAATTTAAAATAATTTTTAATAATTTATTTTGTATTTTTAATAATTTAAAACTAATTTTTTTATATTTTTATTAATTTCCGAAAAAATAAATAATATATGTTGTTAAAGACCACCTATAGCGACAGAACCGTCGCTATAGGTGTTCTTCATATTCTTGGCCAAACCCAGAAACTCATAGGCAGTTACCGAGTAAACACGTTTGACCTCCAATAATTCAGTGTGTTGTGTGATTCTGGACCAACTAAGCATTAAAGTGTGTAGTACTAGTGTAACACTTCTGGCTACAACAACAATCATGACCATAACACCTATAACCAAGGAGATCTGAGCCTCCAAAAGTGTTGTCAGAGGCTGTTCTTCATTTCTGGGTTACCCAGAAATGAAGAACAGTTCGACTGTTCACTTTTAGGTTCCCATAACTTTTGATTCAGGTATTGCTTTTGTGATCTAAAAGTTCCAGGTTGTAGCTAGCATGTAGGACAACATTTCTATTACAACACAAACAAAACAACAACATAATACCAAGATCTTGTCTGGTCAAACGTTGTCAGAAACCACGCTCATGGACTTTCTGGGTTACCCAGAAAGTTCATCCGTGGACTTTCTGCCTAGTTTGACCATCCTCCAATTCCTGTTTGATTGTGATATAAGCTATATAAAAGCATCAACATGTAGTACATATACAACTCTATAACTTAGATAACACAACAACAATAAAACCTTAATACACTGACAGATCAAGACGGTTTAAAATGTTGTCAGGCCGGTCTGGGCTGTTTCTGGGTTACCTAGAAACTTGGCAAGTCATGGTCGGTCAACGTAGTTTGACCTTCCATAACTTGCAATCTACATCTGGTCTAAGCCTGATTTCAAGTTCAGATCATAGAGCACATATCAGACTACAACTACAAAGTTTCAAAACACAAAATTCGTAACAGATCACAGAGATATAAGGTTTGACATTTCTTGTCAGACTTTCTGGGCAAACACTGGGTTTCAAAAACAGTCAGTCAATGCCAGTCAACCCACTTTGACTTTAAATAACTTTTAATCTACAACAAATAATTCTTTTTGCAGATTAAAGACAACATTGCAGGCTATTACTAACAACTTAAAAACAACACAAAATATAATCGAGCAAGGATCTGTGGCCTCTGACATTCGTTGTCAGACCACAGAACCAAGTTTTTTCCAGATTTTTAAGATCTTCAAATCTGAGCTTCTAGATGTTATGGATCTAACATCTAGCAACCCAGATCATCCATAGACACTAGATTTAACATGTTTAACACACAAAAATCTAACATCTAATAACAGATCGTTGGACAGAAATCATGACTAAGGTTTATACCTTCTATGAATGATTCTTGATTCTGGCTACTGATATGTTATGGTTGATCGTGGGGCTTCGATTTGGGAATAATATAGCTTATATTTTTGGAAGTTTGGAGCTTGAGAGAGAAGGTTTGGGTGTTGGATAAAATAAGTGAACAAAATGATTTTTTTTCTCTCTCCAATCTATTTATAGAAGGTTAGATGCATTGTATGGCTGAGATATATTGCTTGTTGTTGTTATTTTGAGCACATGGGGCGGTTGAAGTGGTTCACCCACTCAACCTATTGTCAAAACCTACAAGATAGCCAAAAATAATACACTAGGGGCAAAATGGTCAATTGATAAATCATTTAATGGCAAAATTGGAACCTGGCAAACTAAACCCTAAGGTTTAGCACAAAATGAAGGATTTTCCCACTAGGGTTTACACAAAATAAAAATTAAATAAATTTTAGTTTCTAAAATTTTGAAATTTGGGTTTTCTAATTATGATTAATTTTCTAATTACGCTATACAGGAACATTAGGGTTTAATATCATATAATTATCATTAACATTGCTAAAATAGCAATTAGGATTTACGATTTTGATAATTAGGGTTACCAATTTATAATTAGGTTTTCTAATTATCAAATTAGGGTTTAAAATTTTAAGATTTCCAAAATTAGCAATTGAGAGTATAATACTTGCTAATTAATCACATTAACACAATTACAACCAATCTCGAACTCTAATTTAAATTTCAAATTAGGGTTCCTCATTTCCAAAAATTATTTAGGGTTTCAAAATTATAATTAGGGTTTTCTAGAAATTAGGGTTTTTAGAATTTTAATTAGGGTTCACCTAATTAATTCATTTAATACACGACATAAATTATATAACATACTTATAAAACAATCTTGCACTCTAATTTGGATCTCAAATAAGGGTTTAGCATATTACTAGGATTTGGTCATAATACACCGTAATTGACCTTCCATTATCAATTCGGAAATACAGTACATATTCATAGCACTGAAAAATCAAAATATAATTAATATTATATTATTATTCTCATACATTAACAATAATTTAAAATTAGGGTTTGGATTTCATATCTGATTTATCTGCCATATTTAACCTTAATAATTAAGGTAAAATAATTAACTTAATAACATGTACCAAAATTCATATAACAAAATAATTATTGTATTTTATTCAAAAAAATCACTCCATATATTATTTAAATAATATATGATTATATTTTCATGGAAAATAGTTAATAAAACATTTCTATCATAATTTAATTATTATAAGAATATACTTTTTTTAATAATCAATAATTCTAAAATAAAATTATTTGTAAATATTTATGTAATAAATATATTTTTATTTACCACAAAAATACACATACACATTATCTTGTACAAATCCTCATCCTTAAATAAAAAAAAATTATACGCAAAATTTCTTATTTATTTATGTAGAAAATATCGGGTTGTTACATTCACCCTCCCTTATAAAGATTCCGTCCCCGGAATCACCGTTTTAAAACCTTTACATACAAGGGTACATAACATACACAATCATCGCAAGTAGATCTCGATCAACTTTGATCGAACTGATCTTTGACTGTTCACATAAAACTTGTCTTTCTGATTAAACAGAAAAAATTAGTTTCTAAAAGAACTCAAATTCCTCCTCAAACTTTTTTTATAAAATAATTTACTAAAAATAGGAAAATCATGTATGATAAAATAAAAGTTATACGAATAATACCTGGAGTTGCATTGCCAGCTGCTGCCGTATCTTGAACCGTCATGTTGTAGACCCTCGCAGTAGATTTTGTTGGCTTGCTTGACGATGTCGGTCTTGTGATTGCTAAAGTCCCACTGCCAGTGCCCATGCTCACACTTCCTATCTTCACCCTCCTCTTCGGACAATCTTTCACCCTGTGCTCTGTCGATCCGCATATAAAACATCCACTATTCATCCTAGGATTAGGGCAGTTGGGAGAGATATGACCCTCCTGCCCGCACTTGTAGCAAATAAATTTTCCTTTCAAACACTCCCCCGAGTGATTCTTCCCACATGTCTTACATGGCACTATCTGTTTCTTAACACCTTCCTGTTTCACTTGTACACTTGTAAAACTGCTTACCTTCCTCTTGCTATCTCCACTCCTGCTCCCACTATTAACTCCTACTTTTCCAGCTCCTTCAGTCTTACCCTTATTCTTCCTTTCCTTATTGTAAACGCTCATGGCCTCACTTCCCTCCTCAGCTATGATCGCTTTCTCCATGAGTGCTGCAAATGTAGGAATTTGCAACACCCCCACTTTGTTATAGAGCCAGGGTTTCAATCCCAGCTCAAACCTTCTCGCTTTCCTAGCCTCCGTATCAACTTGATGCGGGGCAAACCTAGCTAACTCATTGAATTTGGCGGCGTATTCAGACACCGTCATATTCTCATGCTTCAACTCTAAAAATTTAACCTCCATCCTCGCCTGCATACTAGGGAAAAAATAATTCTCGAAAAACAAAGTTTTAAATCTATCCCATGTGAATACACCTTCTCCTGCCCTAGCCTGATTTGCTTCCCACCAAAAATTTGCTTCCCCCTTCATCATGTAGGTGGCAAAAGCAGTTTTTTGCCCCTCAGATACCCTAGCTACCACGAATGCTTTTTCAATTTCCTTAACCCAAGTTTGGGCTTCAACAGGGTCAGTTGTACCTTTGAATTTCGGTGGTCCTACAGCCTTAAAGTCTTTGAAATTTGCTAAGCGGTTGTCCGGTTAGTTTCTAGCGACTGGTATTCCCTGTTGCATAGCATGAGCTAACATGTTTGCAAATTACTGCATTGGGTCTGCTGGTTGTTGTCCCTCAACATTATTGACAGACTCTTCTGCCCTTTGGTTGCCAGTTTGACATCTTGGCGGCATTATCTGATTAAAGGAAATCATAACTTTAACTTACATTCTAAACCTTATTGCATAAGTTTAATATTTTAAACTTGTTTCATCTTTCAAACATAGGTTCATATTCATTAAACAAATAGTTTACATAACATAGCACATAATGCTTTAAACATCATTCATCCCTTTGTGACTACAAAAGTCGAGATTAACAGTCTTAACTTAATACGAAAGTTGGAAACATTACCCTACACAGACATACTTATCATATATACTACATTAAACACACCTACACAACAAAACCTATACTACTTATTTATTATTCTTTTTTATTGGACAACTTCTCGCCTGATGACCTTCTATCCCATAGATAAAACATGCTCCTTTTGTGTAGTCAGGACAATACAGAGTAGTATGTCCCTCATAGCCGCAAAGATAACATATTCTTTTCCATTTCTTCCTATTAGATTTTCTTGAGTTATGGTCTTCTATCTTTCTTTTCCCCTTCTTGTCCGGAGCTGCACACGATGTGTTACTTGTGGCTCCCATCTGACCAATTTGGATCTTAAGCTTATCTTGTCCTTCCATTGTTTCTATTAATGCTTGACGCAACTGACTATTCAACAGCTTTTCTATCTCCCACAGCCTTTCCAAAGAAGAAACCTTGTTCTTCAGATTCTGCACTTCTATTGATGCTTGATCAGCTTCAACTTTAGTGTCTGAATCGCTATCTGTCAGTTCCACCATCTCCAGATCTGGTACTATGTTTTCCACAATAACCACATCTTCTGAGTTATTTTCATTGTGAGCCTCTATGTCAGCTATCGGCTTCGATATTGGCTCCTTCTTTACGATTCGAGGGTAATCGAGTCCTTTTTCACCTGACATCTATACATATAAATTATCCTGATTAACATATAGTATATACGCACAACAAATAAGAGTTTTATACAAGTAATCTTTTATTTAGTTTGACGATGAATTTAGTCAATTCATCTCTTTTTAAACTATATATGAGTTATTTATATTTTCAACGTTTCCCTCTGTTCTAAGGTTATAGCCTAAGGTCTAGCCCACCTAAGGTTTCTAACCCTATAGCTCTGATACCAACTTGTGACGCCCCCAAATTCAGGTACTTGAAACTCGAACTCGGTGCTTCACGATACCATTTCTATGAGCGGAATAATACTAATAATAATAACAATAATATAAAAGTCAAACTTAATTTACATAATTATCAAAGTCTAGCTCCCAAGTACATAACCTTTAAACATTCATTACAACCCATGATAGATAATATATATCATAATTGTCTTAATATTAATATCTACAAGATAACATTTGCATTCAATCAGCAATCTTTCCCTTTTTCCTTGGTCTTAGCAGTGCTCTCTGGTCGTTCACACTTAGCTGAAAATATTTAAATTAAGCAAGGATGAGCATTTGAGTGCCCAGAAAGTAGTAGCAATTATATATATATATATATATATATATATATATATATATATATATATATATATATAAACTAAAAGGATTTAAATGTTTTCTTTGAACTATTCTTCTACAACAAGTCAATAGTTATGAAGTATTCTGAACCAATAATAATAACATAACAACTCTCTTTCAAATTTTTGAAACTACATAATGACTATAACTGGGGTTATGGTGACATGCCATGAACATTGTTTTCATTTTCGAAAAGGTTAAACAGAAATTCATCTGTAAATCGACATAACTTACGGGCACGGGGGGTGATCAACCCGTTATGCCCTGTATTGATCAATACTGCATTAAAAGAACGATAGGATCGTTCACTCTGTTCCGCCTTGGGCGCATAAAAGTTTTCCCGTGTAGGGATGTTCATACTTGTCTGGGTTCCAAATCAAAGGTTTTATCTTGTTTTAACAATAATCTATAATTCAACATATATATATACGGGTAATTGACAAAGGTATATCAATATATGATTAAATACAATGATTATCCAAGTGGGGACACTTGTTTAACCATTTACAGAAATTAACGAACAGAATATATATATCTGAATTACCATATACTAACATGTTGATAAGCAATGAGTGTATATAATATAAGGTTAATAATTTGTACAGTAATAATATAGTTTAGAAACATTCTTACTCATGTCCATTGCATAAAGAAAATGCAAAGGTTAGATACTTGCCTGAAGCGCTGCTTACAGTTTGTAATTTAGATTTATCGCTTATCTCACGACCTGTCATTAGTCAGATCATTCGTTTGATTAGAACAATATACTATAACACATAACACTGCTTATTGCAGTTAGCACATACCCTAATCACATTGGCACATAGGTTTAACAACCATTGAATCACAAATAATCACTTATCTAATCACATTATCTAAGTCCAGATCAATTTCTGAAACATGTCGGTGTACCGACAACTTTATCGGATAATTATCGAGTCTAAGACTCTATTCTGTAACTCAATATCTGTACGTATCAGTTATATTATTTTTAACTGACTTAATATAATTTTAAAACATTTATTATGATTTATCATGAATTTTCAAACCTCGGAATCATTATTAAATGATTTAAATACTAAATAATCATATTATCATTAATATTTAATTAATATTAAACTATTAATGAAATCATTTCCAAAATATTAAAATTATTTATAATAACTCAAAAATATTTTTAAAACATTAATATTACCCTTAAATAATTTTTACAACATTTAAAATCATTTTTAAATAATTATCATTAATATTAAGGTATTAATGTTTCATTTATCCGAATATTAAAAGTCATTAAGTATAACTTAAAATATTTTTAATTCATTTATATCCCTTTTAAATGATTTTTAAATTAATAAAACTATTTATAAACTATTTATTTAATATAATTATTAAATAAATTTAATATCATTAGTAATAACTTCATAATCATTAATATTTAATTATTAATGAAATTATCCTTTAAATATTAAAAGTTATATATTATAACTTAAAATATTTTTAAACACTTTATTTTTATTTAAAATGATTTTTAATATAATAAAATGATTTTTAATTAATTTATTTAATTCATTTAGTAAATAAATTAATTACCATTAATATCAATTTATTAATGAAATTTATCACAAAATATTAAAAGTCATTAAAAATAACTTAAAATATTTTCTTATATCATAATATTATTTTTAATGATTTTTCGAATATTAAAATTATTTTTAAATAATTTATTTAATATTATAATTAAATAAATTAAATACTTTTAATATTCCAAAAATATTAAATATTTATGAAATATATTTCAAATAATTAAAAACTAATTTTAGGAATTTAAAATAATTTTTAATAATTTATTTTGTATTTTTAATAATTTAAAACTAATTTTTCTATTTTTTATTAATTTCCAGAAAAATAAATAATATATGTCGCTTAAGACCACCTATAGCGACAGAACCGTCGCTATAGGTGTTCTTCATGTTTTTGGCCAAACCCAGAAACTCATAGGCAGTTACCGAGTAAGCACGTTTGACCTCCAATAATTCAGTGTGTAGTGTGATTCTGGACCAACTAAGCATTAGAGCGTGTAGTACTAGTGTAACACTTCAGGCTACAACAACAATCATGACCATAACACCTATAACCAAGGAGATCTGAGCCTCCAAAAGTGTTGACAGAGGCTGTTTTTCATTTCTGGGTTACCCAGAAATGAAGAACAGTTCGACTGTTCACTTTTGGGTTCCCATAACTTTTGATTCAGGTATTGCTTTTGTGATCTAAAAGTTCCAGGTTGTAGCTAGCATGTAGGACAACATTTCTATTACAACACATAAACAAAACAACAACATAATACCAAGATCTTGTCTGGTCAAACGTTGTCAGAAACCACGCTCATGGACTTTCTGGGTTACCCAGAAAGTTCATCCGTGGACTTTCTGCCTAGTTTGACCATCCTCCAATTCCTGTTTGATTGTGATATAAGCTATATAAAAGCATCAACATGTAGTACATATACAACTCTATAACTTAGATAACACAACAACAATAAAACCTTAATACACTGACAGATCAAAACGGTTTAAAATGTTGTCAGGCCGGTCTGGGTTGTTTCTGGGTTACCCAGAAACTTGGCAAGTCATGGTCGGTCAACGTAGTTTGACCTTCCATAACTTGCAATCTACATCTGGTCTAAGCCTGATTTCAAGTTCAGATCACAGAGCACATATCAAACTACAACTACAAAGTTTCAAAACACAAAATTCATAACAGATCACAGAGATATAAGGTCTGACATTTCTTGTCAGACTTTCTGGGCAAACACTGGGTTTCAAAAACAGTCGGTCAATGCCGGTCAACCCACTTTGACCTTAAATAACTTTTAATCTACAACAGATATGACTTTGATTCTTTTTGCAGATTAAAGGCAACATTGCAGGCTACTACTAACAACTTAAAAACAACACAAAATATAATCGAGCAAGGATCTGTGGCCTCTGACATTCGTTGTCAGACCACAGAACCAAGTTTTTTCCAAATTTCTAAGATCTTCAAATCTGAGCTTCTAGATGTTATGGATCTAACATCTAGCAACCCAGATCATCCATAGACACTAGATATAACATGTTTAACACAAAAAATCTAACATCTAACAACAGATCGTTGGACAGAAATCATGACTAAGGTTTATACCTTCTATGAACGATTCTTGATTCTGGCTACTGATATGTTATGGTTGATCGTGGGGCTTTGATTTGGGAATAATATAGCTTATATTTTCGGAGGTTTAGAGCTTGAGAGAGAAGGTTTGGTGTTGGACAAAATAAGTGAACAAAATGATTTTTTTTCTCTCTCTCCAATCTATTTATAGAAGGTTAGATGCATTGTATGGCTGAGATATATTGCTTGTTGTTGTTATTTTGAGCACATGGGGTGGTTGAAGTGGTTCACCCACTCAACCTATTGTCAAAACTTACAAGATAGCCAAAAATAATACATTAGGGGAAAAATGATCAATTGATAAATCATTTAATGGCAAAATTGGAACTTGGCAAACCCTTAGGGTTAAACCCTAAGGTTTAGCACAAAATGAAGGATTTTCCCACTAGGGTTTACACAAAATAAAAATTAAATAAATTTTAGTTTCTAAAATTTTGAAATTTGGATTTTATAATTATGATTAATTTTCTAATTATGCTATACAGGAACATTAGGGTTTAATATCATATAATTATCATTAATATTGCTAAAATAGCAATTAGGATTTACGATTTTGATAATTAGGGTTACCAATTTATAATTAGGTTTTCTAATTATCAAATTAGGGTTTAAAATTTTAGGATTTCCAAAATTAGCAATTGAGATTATAATACTTGCTAATTAATCACATTAACACAATTACAACCAATCTCGAACTCTAATTTAAATTTCAAATTAGGGTTCCTCATTTCCAAAAAATATTTAGGGTTTCTAGATTATAATTAGGGTTTTCTAGAAATTAGGGTTTCTAGAATTTTAATTAGGGTTCACCTAATTAATACATTTAATACATGACATAAATTTTATAACATACTTATAAAACAATCTTGCACTCTAATTTGGATCTCAAATTAGGGTTTAGCATATTACTAGGGTTTGGTCATAATACACCGTAATTGACCTTCCATTATCAATTCGGAAATACAGTACATATTCATAGCACTGAAAAATCAAAATATAATTAATATTATATTATTATTCTCATACATTAACAATAATCAGAAATTAGGGTTTGGATTCCATATCTGATTTATCTGCCATATTTTACCTTAATAATTAAGGTAAAATAATTAACTTAATAACATGTACCAAAATTCATATAATAAAAAATTACTGTATTTTATTCAAAAAAATCACTCCATATATTATTTAAATAATATATGATTATATTTTCATGGAAAATAGTTAATAAAACATTCCTATCATAATTTAATTATTATAAGAATATACTTTTTTTAATAATCAATAATTCTAAAATAAAATTATTTGTAAATATTTATGTAATAAATATATTTTTATTTACCACATAAATACACATACACATTATCTTGTACAAATTCTCATCCTTAAATAAAAAAAAATTATACGCAAAATTTCTTATTTATTTATGTAGAAAATATCGGGTTGTTACATTCACCCTCCCTTATAAAGATTCCGTCCCCGGAATCACCGTTTTAAAACCTTTACATACAAGGGTACATAACATACACAATCATCGCAAGTAGATCTCGATCAACATTGATCGAACAGATCTTTAACTGTTCACATAAAGCTTGTCTTTCTGATTAAACAGAAAAAATTGGTTTCTAAAAGAACTCAAATTCCTCCTCAAACTTTCTTTATAAAATAATTTACTAAAAATAGGAAAATCATGTATAATAAAATAAAAGTTATACGAATAATACCTGGAGTTACATTGCCAGCTGCTGCCGTATCTTGAACCGTCATGTTGTAGACCCTCGCAGTAGATTTTGTTGGCTTGCTTGACGATGTCGGTCCTGTGAATGCTAAAGTCCCACTGCCAGTGCCCATGCTTACACTTCCTGTCTCCACCCTCCTCTTCGGACAATCTTTCACCCTGTGCTCTGTCGATCCGCATATAAAACATCCACTATTCATCCTAGGATTGGGGCAGTTGGGAGAGATATGGCCCTCCTGCCCGCACTTGTAGCAAATAAATTTTCCTTTCAAACACTCCCCCGAGTGATTCTTCCCACATGTCTTACATGGCACTATCTGTTTCTTAACACCTTCCTGTTCCACTTGTACACTTGCAAAACTGCTTACCTTCCTCTTGCTATCTCCACTCCTGCTCCTACTATTAACTTCTACTTTTCCAGCTCCTTCAGTCTTACCCTTATTCTTCCTCTCCTTATTGTAAACGCTCATGGCCTCACTTCCCTCTTCAGCTATGATTGCTTTCTCCATGAGTGCTGCAAATGTAGGAATTTGCAACACCCCCACTTTATTGTAGAGCCAGGGTTTCAATCCCAGCTCAAACCTTCTCGCTTTGCTATCCTCCGTATCGACTTGATGCGGGGCAAACTTAGCTAACTCATTGAATTTGGCGGCGTATTCAGACACCGTCATATTCTCCTGCTTCAACTCTAAAAATTTAACCTCCATCCTCGCCTGCATACTAGGGGAAAAATAATTCTCGAAAAACAAAGTTTTAAATCTATCCCATGTGAATACACCTTCTCCTGCCCTAGCCTGATTTTCTTCCCACCAAAAATTTGCTTCCCCCTTCATCATGTAGGTGGCAAAAGTAGTTTTTTGCCCCTTAGATACCCTAGCTACCACGAATGCTTTTTCAATTTCCTTAACCCAAGTTTGGGCTTCAACAGGGTCAGTTGTACCTTTGAATTTCGGTGGTCCTACAGCTTTAAAGTCTTTGAAATTCGCTAAGCAGTTGTCCGGCTAGTTTTCAGCGACTGGTATTCCCTGTTGCATAGCCTGAGCTAACATGTTTGCAAATTACTGCATTGGGTCTGCTAGTTGTTGTCCCTCAACATTATTGACAGACTATTCTGCCCTTTGGTTGTGAGTTTGACGTCTTGGCGGCATTATCTGATTAAAGGAAATCATAACTTTAACTTACATTCTAAACCTTATTGCATAAGTTTAATATTTTAAACTTGTTTCATCATTCAAACATAGGTTCATATTCATTAAACGAATATTTTACATAACATAGCACATAATGCTTTAAACATCATTCATCCCTTTGTGACTACAAAAGTCGGGCTTAACAGTCTTAACTTAATACGAAAGTTGGAAACATTACCCTACACAAACATACTTATCATATATACTACATTAAACACATCTACACAACAAAACCTATACTACTTATTTATTATTCTTTTTTATTGGATAACTTCTCGCCTGATGACCTTCTATCCCACAGATAAAATATGCTCCTTTTGTGTAGTCAGGACAGTACAGAGTAGTATGTCCCTCATAGCCGCAAAGATAACATATTCTTTTCCATTTCTTCCTATTGGATTTTCCTAAGTTATGGTCTTCTATCTTTCTTTTCCCCTTCTTGTCCGGAGCTGCACACGATGTGTTGCTTGTGGCTCCCATCTGACCAATTTGGATCTTAAGCTTATCTTGTCCTTCCATTGTTTCTATTAACGCTTGACGCAACTGACTATTCAACAACTTTTCTATCTCCCACAGCCTTTCCAGAGAAGAAACCTTGTTCTTCAGATTATGCACCTCTGTTGATGCTTGATCAGCTTCAACTTTAGTGTCTGAATCGCTATCTATCAGTTCCACCATCTCCGGATCTGGTACTATGTTTTCCACAATAACCACATCTTCTGAGTTATTTTCATTGTGAGCCTCTATGTCAGCTATCGACTTCGATATTGGCTCCTTCTTTACGATCCGAGGGTAATCGAGTCCTTTTTCACCTGACAGCTATACACATAAATTATCCTGATTAGCATATAGTATATACGCACAACAAATAAGAGTTTTATACAAGTTATCTTTTATTTAGTTTGACGATAAATTTAGTCAATCCATCTCTTTTTAAACTATATATGAGTTATTTATATTTTCAACGTTTCCCTCTGTTCTAAGATTATAGCCTTAGGTCTAGCCCACCTAAGGTTTCTAACCCTATAGCTCTGATACCAACTTGTGACGCCCCCAAATTCAGGTACTTGAAACTCGAACTCGGTGCTTCACGATACCATTTCTATGAGCGGAATAATACTAATAATAATAACAATAATATAAAAGTTAAACTTAATTTACATAATTATCAGAGTCTAGCTCCCAAGTACGTAACCTTTAAACATTCCAACCCATGATAGATAATATATATCATAATTATCCTAATATTAATATCTACAAGATAACATTTGCATTCAATCAGCAACCTTTCCCTTTTTCCTTGGTCTTAGCAGTGCTCTCTGGTCGTTCACACTTAGCTGAAAATATTTAAATTAAGCAAGGATGAGCATTTGAGTGCCCAGCAAGTAGTAGCAATATATATATATATATATATATATATATATATATATATATATATATATAGACTGAAAGGATTTAAATATTTTTTCTTTGAACTATTCTTCTACAATAAGTCAATAGTTGTGAAGTATTCTGAACCAATAATAATAACATAACAACTCTCTTTCAAATTTTTGAAACTACATAATGACTATAACTGGGGTTATGGTGACATGCCATGAATATTGTTTTCATTTTCAAAAAGGTTAAACAGAAATTCATCTGTAAACCGATATAACTTACGGGCACGGGGGGTGATCAGCCCGTTATGCCCTGCATTGATCAATACTACATTAAAAGAATGATAGGATCGTTCACTCTGTTCCGCCTTGGGCGCATAAAAGTTTTTCCGTGTAGGGATGTTCATACTTGTCTGGGTTCCAAATCAAAGGTTTTATCTTGTTTCAACAATAATCTATAATTCAACATATATATATACGGGTAATTGACAAAGGTATATCAACATGTGATTAAATACAATGATTATCTAAGTGGGGACACTTGTTTAACCATTTACAGAAATTAACGAACAAAATATATATATCTGAATTACCATATACTAACATGTTGATAAGCAATGAGCGTATATAATATAATGTTAATAATTTGTACAGTAATAATATAGTTTAGAAACATTCTTACTCATGTCCATTGCATAAAGAAAATGCAAAGGTTAGATACTAGCTTGACGCGCTGCTTACAGTTTGTATTTTAGATTTATCGCTTATCTCACGACCTGTCATTAGTCAGATCATTCGTTTGATTAGAACAATATACTATAACACATAACACTGCTTATTGCAGTTAGCACATACCCTAATCACATTGGCACATAGGTTTAACAACCATTGAATCACAAATAATCACTTATCTAATCACATTATCTAAGTCCAGATCAATTTTTGAAACATGTCGGTGTACCGACAACTTTATCGGATAATTATCGAGTCTAAGACTCTATTCTGTAACTCAATATCTGTACGTATCAGTTATATTATTTTTAACTGACTTAATATAATTTTAAAATATTTATTATGATTTCTCATGAATTTTCAAACATCGGAATCATTATTAAATGATTTAAATACTAAATAATCCTATTATCATTAATATCTAATTAATATTAAACTATTAATGAAATCATTTCCAAAATATTAAAGTTATTTATAATAACTCAAAATATTTTTAAAACATTAATATTACCCTTAAATAATTTTTACAACATTTAAAATTATTTTTAAATAATTTTCATTAATATTAAGGTATTAATGTTTCATTTATCCGAATATTAAAAGTCATTAAGTATAATTTAAAATATTTTTAATTCATTTATATCCCTTTTAAATGATTTTTAAATTAATAAAACCATTTATAAACTATTTATTTAATATAATTATTAAATAAATTTAATATCATTAGTAATAACTTAATAATCATTAATATTTAATTATTAATGAAATTATCCTTTAAATATTAAAAGTTATATATTATAACTTAAAATATTTTTAAACAATTTATTTTTATTTAAAATAATTTTTAATATAATAAAATTATTTTTAATTAATTTATTTAATTCATTTAGTAAATAAATTAATTACCATTAATATCAATTTATTAATGAAATTTATCACAAAATATTAAAAGTCATTAAAAATAACTTAAAATATTTTCTTATATCATAATATTATTTTTAATGATTTTTCCAATACTAAAATTATTTTTAAATAATTTATTTAATATTATAATTAAATAAATTAAATACTTTTAATATTCCAAAAATATTAAATATTTATGAAATATATTTAAAATAATTAAAAACTAATTTTCAAAATTTAAAATAATTTTTAATAATTTATTTTGTATTTTTAATAATTTAAAACTAATTTTTCTATTTTTTATTAATTTCCGGAAAAATAAATAATATATGTCGCTAAAGACCACCTATAGCGACAGAACCGTCGCTATAGGTGTTCTTCATGTTTTTGGCCAAACCCAGAAACTCATAGGCAGTTACCGAGTAAGCACGTTTGACCTCCAATAATTCAGTGTGTAGTGTGATTCTGGACCAACTAAGCATTAGAACGTGTAGTACTAGTGTAACACTTCAGACTACAACAACAATCATGACCATAACACCTATAACCAAGGAGATCTGAGCCTCCAAAAGTGTTGTCAGAGGCTGTTTTTCATTTCTGGGTTACCCAGAAATGAAGAACAGTTCGACTGTTCACTTTTGGGTTCCCATAACTTCTGATTCAGGTATTGCTTTTGTGATCTAAAAGTTCCAGGTTGTAGCTAGCATGTAGGACAACATTTCTATTACAACACATAAACAAAACAACAACATAATACCAAGATCTTGTCTGGTCAAACGTTGTCAGAAACCACGCTCATGGACTTTCTGGGTTACCCAGAAAGTTCATCCGTGGACTTTCTGCCTAGTTTGACCATCCTCCAATTCCTGTTTGATTGTGATATAAGCTATATAAAAGCATCAACATATAGTACATATACAACTCTACAACTTAGATAACACAACAACAATAAAACCTTAATACACTGACAGATCAAGACGGTTTAAAATGTTGTCAGGCCGGTCTGGGTTGTTTCTGGGTTACCCAGAAACTTGGCAGGTCATGGTCGGTCAACGTAGTTTGACCTTCCATAACTTGCAATCTACATCTGGTCTAAGCCTGATTTCAAGTTCAGATCACAGAGCACATATCAAACTACAACTACAAAGTTTCAAAACACAAAATTCATAACAGATCACAGAGATATAAGGTCTGACATTTCTTGTCAGACTTTCTGGGCAAACACTGGGTTTCAAAAACAGTCGGTCAATGCCGGTCAACCCACTTTGACCTTAAATAACTTTTAATCTACAACAGATATGACTTTGATTCTTTTTGCAGATTAAAGGCAACATTGCAGGCTACTACTAACAACTTAAAAACAACACAAAATATAATCGAGCAAGGATCTGTGGCCTCTGACATTCGTTGTCAGACCACAGAACCAAGTTTTTTCTAGATTTCTAAGATCTTCAAATCTGAGCTTCTAGATGTTATGGATCTAACATCTAGCAACCTAGATCATCCATAGACACTAGATTTAACATGTTTAACACAAAAAATCTAACATCTAACAACAGATCGTTGGACAAAAATCATGACTAAGGTTTATACCTTCTATGAACGATTCTTAATTCTGGCTACTGATATGTTATGGTTGATCGTGGGGCTTTAATTTGGGAATTATATAGCTTATATTTTCGGAGGTTTGGAGCTTGAGAGAGAAGGTTTGGTGTTGGACAAAATAAGTGAACAAAATGAATTTTTTTCTCTCTCTCCAATCTATTTATAGAAGGTTAGATGCATTGTATGGCTGAGATATATTGCTTGTTGTTGTTATTTTGAGCACATGGGGTGGTTGAAGTGGTTCACCCACTCAACCTATTGTCAAAACTTACAAGATAGCCAAAAATAATACACTAGGGGCAAAATGATCAATTGATAAATCATTTAATGGCAAAATTGGATCTTGGCAAACCCTTAGGGTTTAACCCTTAGGGTTTAACCCTAAGGTTTAGCACAAAATAAAGGATTTTCCCACTAGGGTTTACACAAAATAAAAATTAAATAAAAATTAAATAAATTTTAGTTTCTAAAATTTTGAAATTTGGATTTTCTAATTATGATTAATTTTCTAATTATGCTATACAGGAACATTAGGGTTTAATATCATATAATTATCATTAACATTGCTAAAATAGCAATTAGGGTTTACGATTTTGATAATTAGGGTTACCAATTTATAATTAGGTTTTCTAATTATCAAATTAAGGTTTAAAATTTTAGGATTTCCAAAATTAGCAATTAAGATTATAATACTTGCTAATTAATCACATTAACACAATTACAACCAATCTCGAACTCTAATTTAAATTTCAAATTAGGGTTCCTCATTTCCAAAAAATATTTAGGGTTTCTAGATTATAATTAGGGTTTTCTAAAAATTAGGGTTTCTAGAATTTTAATTAGGGTTCACCTAATTAATACATTTAATACACGACATAAATTATATAACACACTTATAAAATAATCTTGCACTCTAATTTGGATCTCAAATTAGGGTTTAGCATTATTACTAGGGTTTGGTCATAATACACCGTAATTGACCTTCCATTATCAATACGGAAATACAATACATATTCATAGCACTGAAAAATCAAAATATAATTAATATTATATTATTATTCTCATACCTTGACAATAATCCAAAATTAGGGTTTGGATTCCATATCTGATTTATCTGCCATATTTAACCTTAATAATTAAGGTAAAATAATTAACTTAATAACCTGTACCAAAATTCATATAATAAAATAATTATTGTATTTTATTCAAAAAAATCACTCCATATATTATTTAAATAATATATGATTATATTTTCATGAAAAATAGTTAATAAAGCATTTCTATCATAATTTAATTATTATAAGAATATACTTTTTTTAATAATCAATAATTCTAAAATAAAATTTTTTGTAAATATTTATATAATAAATATATTTTTATTTACCACATAAATACACATACACATTATCTTGTATAAATCCTCATCCTTAAATAAAAAAAAATTATACGCAAAATTTCTTATTTATTTATGTAGAAAATATCGGGTTGTTACAAGGTCAAACCTTAGGAGTGCAAGAATTAATATTTAAATATAACAATTACATTTAAACCTGAGCTCTATTACAAACGGGTCTTCAAGCGCTCCTTACTCCTTGATCTCTAATTTTTCAAAATTAATTCTAACTATTCCTATTACAAAACTATTTAATATAAATAGAAACCTTGATCAGCAGTCAATGGGAAGTACATAGGAGGGAGATATAATTTACGTTAAGAAAAATTAGAGAAGACGAGGTACGCAGACCCCATTTAATAAAACTCATATATTCATGCATCCAACTAAAATAAAATCCAATCAAATTGGTCAATAGTCCATAATCAATCTCATTTATTATCATACACATCACCATATGCATCAATAAATAACATTCATCTCATGAATAATAAACATTCAATATATATATATATATATATATATATATATATATATATATATATATATATATATATTGATATCATTTAATAAGCAAATTTAGTTAGTATAAAATCTAATTTTGAATCAAAATAAACTCTTTTATTTTAATCTAAATTTAAATCAAAATAAACTTATTTATTTTAATTAATTATGGAATCCAATTCCAAGAAAAAAAATAACTCCTTCATAAAAGGAAACATGAAATCCTTCTTTAACTTCAATTAGTTATCATGGAATCCAATTCCAACTCTAATTGGTTAGCATAAAATTCAATTTTAAAATTAAAATAAACTCTTTTATTTTAATATTAAAATAAACCTTTTTTTTTATCACCAAAACATAATCCCGATGATTAACATATATTATAACGGTACGGAAGATACCATTCTAATGTAAAATGAATCGTAATGTTGCTGATCCTAAACCACGTGAATTATATATATATATATATATATATATATATATATATATATATATATATATATATATATATATATATATATATTGTTAACGCCCGATTTTGTACGCCTGACGAAATCACCCAAAAAGACAGGCCAAAATAGCGCCAACGGTTGATGGAGTAATTGTTGTGAAATCAAACTCACGAAATACACTCACATAAACATAAATAAAGAAATATAAAGTATGAACACAAGAATTACGTGAAAACCCAATTGGGAAAAAATCACGGAGAGAGAGAGTAATCCACTATAATAATATTGAGGGTACAAGTTGTGTATTTGTGTTGTATCTCTTGTGTCCTTCCTCTTTCAATCGCTTGCATATTGATGTATTTATAGATAGGAGTAGGAGTCCTTTTCAGAATCACCTTATAACTGCAATTAATGGCTAATAGATTCCTTCCCAAATTAAACTTCCTTATCCCACCAAATAAGAAAATACAATCTTATTTTAATAAGGACTCTCTCACTATCCAAATAATCACACTCCAACATTGCCCCCCAGTCTCTTATTTACAAGGAACTTAAAATAAGAGAGTATACAAAGAGTCTTCGTGGGATTTTTATCCGTAGAATGTTCCTTTAGTCTGTGGTTGATGATGAAACCGAAGCTGCCTTTAAAGCACTTCAATGATATAAAAGCTTAAACTTTTATCTTTGCGCTGGCTGAATTCGTTACTGGTGCGGTGACTCAGCACCAATTTATCATCACCTGGACCAAAGTGTTAATGTTTAGATTTTACATGCATCATGTGAATACTACCACTACATACATAATATAAGTGAGAGAATATGTAAAGTTGCATCAATAATCAATTACGAATATGCTTCAATTGCTATTGATATAATACATATATACACACGTACAAGTATATATTTATTTTAATAAAAAAGAATCACTTATCTCCTTCGGTGAATCGGTGATTTTAAATCGACACTAGAACAAGTGTCTTGTTCCCACAGACGGCGCCAATGTTAACGCCTGATTTTGTACGCCTGACGAAATCACCCAAAAAGACAGGCCAAAATAGCGCCAACGGTTGATGGAGTAATTGTTGTGAAATCAAACTCACGAAATACACTCACATAAACATAAATAAAGAAATATAAAGTATGAACACAAGAATTACGTGGAAACCCAATTGGGGAAAAACCACGGAGAGAGAGAGTAATCCACTATAATAATATTGGGAGTACAAGTTGTGTATTTGTGTTGTATCTCTTGTGTCCTTTTCCTAAACCCTACCTTGTAGCCATATATATAGAAGTAACCTCCACTTGCATCCAACTAGGAGAAGGATTCCTTATCCCTCCAAATAAAGAAATACAATCCTATTTTAATAAGGACTCTCTCACTATCCAAATAATCACACTCCAACATATATATATATATATATATATATATATATATATATATATATATATATATATATATATATATATATATAACCGCACAAGCAAAATAATCCAGGTTATTCATCATATGATATATAATATATTATAAATATCAAACAACATCATATGATCCTGCACACACACACACACACACACACACACACACACACACACACACACACACACACACACACATATATATATATATATATATATATATATATATATATATATATAATTTACTTGGTCCACGTGATTAGCATACAACAACATCATATGATCCCTTGAACCATGAATAACCGCGAATTTCAACGAAAAAGAAAAAAAATGGGATTCGCGATTTTTTTATTTATTTTATACAACTAAATTATGTCCAATTAAATTATTCTAAACACATATCAACATACATATCAAATTAAAATAATTAATAATTCGCATAAAGGTTTGGCTCTGATGCCACTGTTAGGTTTGTAATATTCATGAACGCAATCAAATTGCACAAAATAAGCGAAAACGTGGAAAATTAGAGTTTTAAAATTTTACAAACCATATACCCGGATCATCTTTTATGCACAATTATTAATTAAACGAAAAGATATGAAGAACAAGAATCATACCCTTGAAGATTCGAGCTTCCTCAGGTACAAGTTCACCTCCAAGTCTTTTCGCGTTCAACTTGAATCCACCGAACTTGGTTCCTTCCTTTGATCAACGTTAGCCACCCAAGTGTTTGGCCTCTAGAGGTGATCCACCAAGAAAGAATAAAGATTCAAGAAGATGGGTGTTTAGCAAAACTCGAGTTTTTAAATCTCTCATAGAAAAGGAGCGTACTCTCCAATTATTGGAATTGTCTGTTGTGAAAAAAATCAACAACAACTCTATCACCCATAATAAGACTCCTCTTATTTATAGATGTGGGCAACCCTCCTTAACAATTAAGGAATTAGATTTTATTTTAATTAATTAAATTTATTTAATTAACCAATCTTATTAGGGATAATTAATTTAAATCTTTTAATTAATTTACCTCCTAATCTTATTAGGAATATATGAGAGTACTTTTATTAATTAATTTCCAAAATCTTTTAGGAATTAAATAATAATAATAATAATAATAATAATAATAATAATAATAATAATAATAATAATAATAAGACTCCTCTTATTAATTTATATTTAATATTTCTAAAATATTAAATAATAAATATTAAGCTATTTAATTTATTCTATCACCATAGATTAAATTAAATATACTTAACTTATTATTACGATTATGTCATTAACGTCTTAAATAATTATTCTTCCTTTTATGGTGTGACCTTTTAGGTTCTCCATATTAAACCGGTTGTGAATAAATCAATTACAACAATTTTAATCTTATTTAAATAAATAAATTAAAATATTAATTTATTTAAATAAATAATATTTATTCTACATTAGGGATAAGCCTCCCTAGCGATCAACGACTTTCCAGATAATATAGATTTTAACATTAATTATAAAAGAACCTTTGAGTAAATAGTTACTGTACAATTCAATCCTTCCACCATACAATGTCCCAATTAAATATAAGACATGAAATTACTGTTAAGTCTTATTTTATTTAATTATATGTATTTTGACTCTTAAATGCACAACTCCAAATAATGCAAATTAAAAACTCCTTTCTAATTTCATTCTGCCTTGCCCAAAGACTACTGGGTTGTCATTTATCGAATTACACATGACATTTCTCTTCTTTTACTAGAAGCGGTAGATTCTTTATTGATCATATATTATCTCCATGTACGACTTATTATACCCAAGAATACCCTTTGATATACCCTAAGGGTCTTAAGGAATAAGTCAAAGTATAACTCATCATACACAAGATATTATGATGATCTCAAGTCCAAGGATCACTTGTACTACTATCACTACAGGAATTCCTATTGACAGGCAAGTAAAACTTTATTAGGTATTCCTTAGAGAGCCACGTTCAGTGAACTTATTCTCTAATAAGCACCTACATACTTGTTTTTGTGTCTCCACACAAATGATCATGAGATCAATCATCCTCATCCAGTGAGCAAGCAACATATGTACCAATCTATCCGAATTTACTAATACCTAATTTAGTAATCCAACGATTGGGAACTATTTTAGTTTTAAGCTTTCTAAGAATTTAGATCTCATTAGAATGATCATCATCATTATTTTAAAAGTATTGCTTAAAACTATGGGTTTATCACATATTATAAAATAGCATCATGTATATAATTAAAAGCCTTTAATAAAGTAATTCTTTTTATTAATAAATGAATAAGATTGTTATAAAGTATATGCTTTATCATCAAACATGATTGGCTTGTGTGCATACTACTTTCAGTAACCCCCGCCGGGGATCTCTGTTCATGAGATTGTGTAGTAACCCCCGCCGGGGATTCTGTTTATGGACAGATGACCATGTGTTGTGACCCCCGCCGGGGATCTCCTTTTGAGATTACGGTGTAACCCCCGCCAGGGATACATTTGATGAGATTAGGGTGACGACCCTGAATTGACAGCATTTGACCTTTGTACGGTATTACTGAATGTGGTATGCAATGACTTGGATCTTCGATATAGTAAACCCTATATTCGGGCGAATACCAATGACTGATATGAAAGCCACAATCGGGCCCAAAAAAACCAGGATTTCAGGCTATTCTGTTTAATCGCGTAGCGTTTTATCCCTGATTTGGCCTTTTCAGCTTGTGTGAACTCCTTTGCAACTCAAACTGGACCGAGTCGGAGGGGTGGGACCCACGTAAGGGTGCCACAGGTACACTTGCTGCAGCCGCAGATGGACTTGTGGCCAACCGTAGTTAATAAAGACCAGCAGGTTGCTTTCATAAGTCATTCTCAAGTTGCGTCGCAAAGGAAATCTGAGAGCTCTTCTTCAGATCTGCTGAGTTCGAACGTCTTTCTGCAAATTCTATCACCGCACATGTGAAATGCATCTAAACACATAGTAATGATTATGTATGCACAAATGACTTGATAAAAATATTTAACATAGTAAATGTTAGTATTAAACCATGCTGAACATAATGATGTGAAAAAATTTAACTTTTGAGACAGTCAAATTGGCACATTTTTCTACTATTTTTATCCTATTTGAGGACATTTGAGCATAACGTAAGAAGGCAAAATACTCCTAGCATTAAGGTTAACCTTATGTGTTGATGATTTTGATTTTTGGATGCAAATAGGATTTATGGACTGTGGGCAAGTGTGCTACTGAATGGCCACCTAGTCATGCCTATGTGCATGTGGTGCAAGGTTTTGTGAAAATCAAAGTAAGAAATCAAATTGCAAAAAAATAGCGGAAGCATAATAAAATCAGATTTTAAAATTTTTTATAAACCAATTACCCGGATCATCCTTTATGCATATTATTAATTAAACGAAGAATAAAAAATTATGAAATCATACCCTTGTAAAAACGAGCTTCCTCAGGTACGAGTTCACCTCCTACTTCTCCGCGATCTCCTTGAATCTCCGGGTAGATTCCTTCCTTTGATCAATGTAAGCCACCCAAGTGTATGACCTCTAGAGGTGATCCACCAAGGAAGAAGAATTTTCAAGAAGAAGGGTGTATTGGATCAAACCCTAGTTTTTTCTATCTCTATAGAAAAAGGGGGCGTACTCTCCAACTATTGGAATTACGTATATATTAATATATGATATAAGACTCCTCTTATAAAGATATCAGGTAACCCTATTTTAATTAAAATAAGGTATTATTTATTTAATTAAACTCTTTTAATTAAATGGGCTCCCTAATCTTATTAGGGATAATTAATTAAACTCCTTTAACTAATTTTCCCTCCTAATTCTATTAGGAATAATTGAGAGTACTTATATTAAATTAATACCTAAACTCTTTTAGAAATTAAAATAATAATAATAATAATAATAATATTAATAAGACTCCTCTTATTAATTTATATTTAATATTTCTAAAATATTAAATAATAAATATTAAGCTATTTAATTTATTCTATCACCATAGATTAAATTAAATATACTTAACATATTATTACGATTATGCCATTAACTTCTTAAATAATTATTCTTCCTTTTATGGTGTGACCCTTTAGGTTCTCCATATTAAACCGGTTGTGAATAAATCAATTAGAACAATTCTAATCTTATTTAAATAAATAAATTAAATGATTAATTTATTTAAATAATATTTATTCTACAATAGGGATAAGTCTCCCTAGCGATCAACGACTTTTCAGATAATATAGATTTCAACATTAATCATAAAAGAACCTTTGAGTTAATAGTTACCGTACAATTCAATCCTTCTACCATACAATGTCCCAATTAAATATAAGACATGGAATTACTATCAAGTCTTATTTTATTTAATTATATGTATTTCGATTCCTAAATGCACAACTCCTAATGAATGCAAATTAGAAACTACTTTCTAATTTCATTCCATCTTGGCCAAGGATTCCTGGGTTGTCATTTATCGAATCACATAGGACATTTCTCTTCTTTTACTAGAAGTGGTAGATTCTTTATTGATTATTCACTACCTTCATATATAACTTATTACACCCAAGCATACCCTTTGATATACTCTAAGAGTCTTAAGGAATAAGTCAAAGTGTAATTCATTATATATAAGATACTATGATGATCTCAAGTCTAAGGATCATTTGTACTACTATCACTACAGGAATTCCTATTGACAGGTAAGTAAAACTCCATTAGGTATTCCTTAGCGAGTCACGTTCAGTGAACTTATTCTCTAATAAGCACCTACATACTTGCTTTAGTGTCTCCACACAAATGATCATGAGATCAATCATCCTCATCCAATGAGCAAGCAACGCACGTACCAATCTATCCGGATTCACTAATCCCCTTTTTAGTAATCCATTGATTAGGAACATTTTATTTTTAAGCTATCTGAGAATTTAGATCTCATTAGTATGATCTCATCATGATTCTAAAAGCATTGCTTAAAACTATGAGTTTATCATATATTATTAAACAGCACCATGTAGATAATAAATGCCTTTAATAAATAATTCTTTTATTAATAAATAAATAAGATTGATTACAAAGTATATGCTTTATCATCATACATGATTGGCTTGTATGCATACTACTTTCAATCTCCCACTTGCACTAAAGCCAATCGCCGTGGTATCTCATACCCATATTCTCTAAGTGACGATCAAACTGTTGTTGTGTTAACGCTTTAGTAAATGGATCTGCAATATTGTCTTGAGAGTCCACACGCTCCAGGGTGACGTCTCCTCTTTCAATGATCTCTCTGATCAAATGAAACCGCCGCAACACATGTTTGGATTTCTGATGAGACCTGGGTTCCTTAGCCTGCGCAACAGCTCCAGTGTTGTCACAGAATAAAGGTACTGGTCCTGTAATGCTAGGAACCACACCAAGTTCGGTAATGAACTTCTTCATCCAAATAGCTTCCTTTGGAACTTCACTTGCAGCTATGTACTCTGCCTCTGTCACTGAATCAGCAACTGTTTGCTATTTGGAACTTTTCCAACTCACTGCGCCACCATTCAAGGTAAACACATACCCCGAAACGGATTTACTGTCATCTTGGTCCGTTTGAAAACTTGAGTCTGTGAAGCCCTCTAGTTTCAATTCAGACCCACCGTAGACAAGAAATACATCCTTAGTTCTTCTTAAGTACTTTAGGATATTTTTCACTGCCTTCCAGTGCTCTTCTCCTGGATTCGACTGATATCTGCTTGTTACACTAAGTGCATGAGCGACATCTGGTCTAGTACATATCATACCGTACATGATAGATCCTATTGCTGAAGCATAAGGAATCTTACTCATACGGTCTCTCTCCTCAGGTGTCTTTGGGGCCTGTTTCTTGGAGAGATGTATTCCATGGCTCATCGGCATGAGACCTCTTTTGGAATCTTCCATGCTAAACCTTTTTAGCATCGAGTCAATGTACGTTCCTTGGGACAATCTAAGCATCCTTTTAGATCTATCTCTATAGATCTTTATCCCCAAAATATAGGATGCTTCTCCCAAGTCCTTCATGGAGAAGTGCTTAGATAACCAGATTTTAATTGATTGTAGCATAGGAATATCATTCCCTATCAGTAATATATCATCAACATATAATACGAGGAATGAAACAGCACTCCCACTAACCTTCTTGTACACACATGGTTCATCCTCATTTTTGATAAAATCAAACTCTTTGATTGTCTCATCAAAACGGATATTCCACCTACGAGAAGCTTGCTTCAATCCATAAATGGATCGTTGTAGCTTACAGACTTGATTTGTTCCAACCTTTGAAATAAATCCCTCTGGCTGTGTCATATACACATCCTCCTCAAGTTTCCCATTGAGGAAGGCCGTTTTCACGTCCATCTGCCAGATTTCGTAGTCATAGTAAGCTGCAATCGCAAGCAAAATCCGAATAGACTTGAGCATTGCTACTGGTGAGAAGGTTTCGTCATAGTCAACTCCTTGTCTTTGTTTGAAACCTTTTGCGACCAGTCGGGCCTTATAGGTCTCTACCTTGCCATCTACTCCAGTCTTTCTTTTAAAGACCCATTTACACCCAATAGGCTTAATGCCTTCAGGTGGTGAAACCAAAGTCCATACTTGGTTCCCATTCATGGAGTCCATCTCAGATTTCATGGCTTCTTGCCACTTCTCTGAGTCTTTACTACTCATAGCCTGTTCGTAATTCAATGGATCATCATCATCTATGATGCTTACCTCATCGTCATCCTCTATGACAAGTCCATACCTTTCAGGTATCTTTGGTACTCTTCCAGATTTACGAATAGGGTGTGGTACAGAAGGAATCTCTACTTAGTTAGGTACCTCACTTTGATCTGTAGTATTTTGTGGTTCTTGAACCTCTTCAAGATATATCTTACTCCCACTGACCCCTTCAAGGATAAACTCCTTTTCCAAGAAGGCAGCATGTTTCGCAACAAACACCTTTTGATCAGTTGGATGATAGAAATAATACCCCGATGTTTCTTTAGGGTATCCCACAAATCTACATTTGTCAGATCTAGTCTGTAGCTTATCGTTTTCAAACTTTTTAACATAAGCTGGACAACCCCAAGTCTTAACATGCTTAAGATTTGGTTTCCTCCCTGTCCATAACTCATATGGGGTCTTGGGGACGGATTTTGTAGGTACCTTGTTAAGTAGGTATGCAGCCGATTCTAGGGCATATCCCCAGAAGGAAACTGGAAGGTCGGTAAAGCTCATCATGGATCGAACCATGTCCAACAATGTTCGATTTCTCCTTTCAGATACACCATTCATCTGTGGCGTCCCTGGTGGAGTCCATTGTGAGATTATACCATTTTCTTTGAGACAATTGAGAAACTCACCACTTAAGTATTCTCCTCCTCGATCAGATCGAAGAATCTTAATACTCTTACCAGTTTGCTTCTCTACTTCACTTCTGAACTCTTTGAACTTTACAAATGATTCAGATTTGTATTTCATTAAATACACATATCCAAATCTTGAGTGATCGTCAGTGAATGTAATAAAATAAGAATACCCTCCTCGTGCATTCGTTGTCATAGGTCCACATACATCTGTGTGTACCAACGCTAACAACTCTGTAACTCTTTCTCCTTTTCCACTAAAAGGAGATTTAGTCATTTTGCCCATGAGATAAGATTCACAAGTTGGATATGATTCATAATCCGATAGCTCTAGGAGCCCATCTTTATGCAACTTGGATAATCTTATTTCATTAATATGACCGAGTCTACAGTGCCACATGAAGGTATAATTAACATCATCTCTTTTTTTTTTCTTATTTTGTTCAATTTGAAGTATATTTTCATGCAAGTCAAGTATATAAAGTCCATTTCGCAAATTACCAACACCATATAAAATATTATCATTATAAATAGAACAACTGTTGTTCTTTATTATAATATTAAAATCATTATTAATGAACTTGCCCGTAGGCAGTGCTAAATAATAAGTCCCTACAGCTAATGCAGCAACCTTTGCTCCATTTCCCACTCGTACGACGACCTCATCCTTGCTCAGCTTTCTACTTCTGACCAGTCCCTACATATTATTACATATATGAGAACCACAGCCGGTATCCAATACCCAAGTAGAAGATTGACTTTCAGAAAAATTAATTTTAATCATAAACAAACCTTGATTAGGATTCGAAGCTTCTCCAAGCTTCTTCTGCTTTTGTTCCGCAAGATAATCCTTGCAGTTCCTCTTCCAGTGACCCGGCTTATTGCAATGGAAGCAAATTCCTTTGCTAGCTGGATCAGGTTTCTTTTGATCCTTCACTTTCGCCTTTCCTTTAGCCTTCTTGAATTTCTTCTTTTCAGAAGATACCTTGGGCCTCTTCCTTTTCTTGGAAGAATCATTCACCAGTAAGACATGGTTCTTCTTGGATGGGAAGTGACCTTCAGCAGTTTTCAACATGTTAAGTAACTCAGGCAAGCTGACATCCAACTTATTCATGTGAAAATTCACAACAAATTGTGAGAAGGTGTTAGGGAGTGACTGCAAGATCAAATCTTAACTCAACTCCCCATCCATGACGAACCCAAGCTGTCCAAGACGTTCAATCAAATTGATCATCTTTAAGACATGAGTCTCAACGGTAGTGCCCTCGGTCATCCGAGATCGGAAGAGCTCCTTAGATATTTCATATCTAGCAGTCCTACTTTGCTCACCATACAGCTCTTGCAGGTGCAGCAGTATAGTAGGAGCATCCATGTTTTCATGCTGACGCTGAAGCTCGTTACTCATGGATGCGAGCATGATGCATTGAGCCACAGATGCATCATCTTGCCACTGTTTAAAAGTAGCAATCTCTTCCTCAGAGGCTGTCTCTGCAACTTTTGCAGGTACGGGCGAATTTAGGACATAAGAAATCTTTTCAGCAGTGAGAACAATTCTCAGATTTCTTAACCAGTCCGTGTAGTTCGGTCCGGTCAGTTTGTTAGCATCAAGTATGCTACGTAGTGAAATTAGTGAATGTGACATTTTCAAAATTCTGCATGTAAAAAGACAATATTTTAGCAAACATTCATTTAATTAATTACCAAAATAAATTAGGTCTTATTTTATATTGGTATCTCCCACTATTTTCTTCAAACTATATTACCCTCGTTTATATAGTTCGGCAAAATCTAATTAAAGTTTTTGCTAGTGAGAATAAGGATCCCATTTCAAATATATATAGCCTTGTGGTGACACAACAAACTATATATAAATAAATAGGTAGACAACTCCTTGTCAATTACATCATCATGTAACTCCTTATGTTTTGCCTCTTAGATTATTTTGATCAAGTGGTGGCACATCCGAATCAAAATTATCTAAGTTAAGTCCAACCTAGCACTTCCATATATTCAAAAAAGAAAAATAGTGTCCTTGTGGTGGCACAACAAAATAATATTGTTCAATTTTCTTTATAAGCATCAAATGTGATAAATTAACATCTTAAATACTTAATACTTGCCTTGTGGTGACACAACAAACTCATATTAAATATTTAATACTCTATTAATTTTATCATGCTAGAAGGCGATGTTCGATATTCTAAATATCTTTGAACGCTTAAGACTTAATATATAAAAACTTTGAGGGATTTGTTATTATTTGTCTCATCTTGTTTAGCGCGCATGCAAATATATATATAAAATACGCGTCATATTATTAAACATGCGAAGCATGTTTGCATAATATATAATATATATAATACTAGCATACACATATAGAATACTATATTCTACCCGGATTGATTATGGACTTTTATTCTAGTTTGGTTCACTAGAGCCACCAAGTGAACCAAAAGGTCAAACCATAGGGGTGCAAGAATAAACATTTAAATATAACTATTACATTTAAACTCGAGCTCCATTACAAACGGGTCTTCGAGCGCTCCTTTCTCCTTGATCTCCGGTCCTTCAAAAAATTCTAACTAATCCTATTACATAAACTATTTAATTTAAATAGAAACCTTGATCAGCAGTCAAAGAGAAGTACATAGGAGAGAGATAGAATTTACATTAGAAGAAAATCAGAAAAGACGAGGTACGCAGACCCCATTTAATAAAACTCATTCATTCAAACATCCAACCAAAATAAATCCAATCACATTGGTCAATTGTCCATAATCAATCCCATTTATTATCATACATATCATCATATATATCAATAAATAACATCATTCCATATATATATGAGTATCATTTAATGGGCAATTTTAAGTTACATGAAATCTAATTTCAAAATTAAAATAAACTCTTTATTTTAATATAAAATATATATTTCTGCGTGGCGTGGCCACCTCGTGGAAGAAATCCCAGGTTAATGGTTATAAATGTATATATAATATATATCATATATTTCAAGTAACCTGCAGGAGCATAAAGCTTTAACTCCACGAAAATTGCAAGTCATGTTACAGGATTACAAATGAAAGTATATATATATAATTTAGATCACCTGTAACTATATATATATAAACCGTATTATTATATATATAATATACAAGTACATGTTTTAAATCACGGACAGCGAGGAGCAAGATTAGTATATATATATATAGTACTGCAATATGATATCTCTCTCTATATATATACAATTCATATGGTACCGCAGCACTGCAACATGACCACAGACAGCCAAAAAAAAACAGGTTTGCGAATATCGAAAAAAACAGTTTTCCCTTTTGAAAAAATAAAATCAGCCACGACTTTTCAAAAAAAAAAAGGATTTCGCGATTGATTTTTTTTCTTCATAAAATAATAATTTTATACAACAAATTTTGCCCAATAAATTATTTAAAATATATACACATACAAATATGGAATCAAAATAATTAATAATTCGCATAAAGTTTGGCTCATGATACTACTACAAGGTTTTGTGAAAATCAAAGTAAGCAATCAAATTGCAAAAAAATAGCGGAAGCATAATAAAATCAGATTTTAAAATTTTTCACAAACCAATTACTCGGATCATCCTTTATGCATATTATTAATTAAACGAAGAATAAGAAATTATGAAATCATACCCTTGTAGAAACGAGCTTCCTCAGGTACGAGTTCACCTCTTACTTCTCCGCGATCTCCTTGAATCTCCGGGTAGATTCCTTCCTTTGATCAATGTAAGCCACCCAAGTGTATGGCCTCTAGAGGTGATTCACCAAGGAAGAAGAATTTTAAAGAAGAAGAGTGTATTGGCTCAAACCCTAGTTTTTCCTATCTCTGTAGAAAAAGGGGGCGTACTCTCCAACTATTGGAATTACGTATATATTAATATATGATATAAGACTCCTCTTATAAAGATATCAGGTAACCCTATTTTAATTAAAATAAGGTATTATTTATTTAATTAAACTCTTTTAATTAAATGGGCTCCCTAATCTTATTAGGGATAATTAATTAAACTCCTTTAACTAATTTTCCCTCCTAATTCTATTAGGAATAATTGAGAGTACTTATATTAAATTAATTCCTAAACTCTTTTAGAAATTAAAATAATAATAATAATAATAATATTAATAAGACTCCTCTTATTAATTTATATTTAATATTTCTAAAATATTAAATAATAAATATTAAGCTATTTAATTTATTCTATCACCATAGATTAAATTAAATATACTTAACATATTATTACGATTATGCCATTAACTTCTTAAATAATTATTCTTCCTTTTATGGTGTGACCCTTTAGGTTCTCCATATTAAACCGGTTGTGAATAAATCAATTAGAACAATTCTAATCTTATTTAAATAAATAAATTAAACGATTAATTTATTTAAATAATATTTATTCTACAATAGGGATAAGCCTCCCTAGCGATCAACGACTTTCCAGATAATATAGATTTCAACATTAATCATAAAAGAACATTTGAGTTAATAGTTACCGTACAATTCAATCCTTCTACCATACAATGCCCCAATTAAATATAAGACATGGAATTACTATCAAGTCTTATTTTATTTAATTATATGTATTTCGATTCCTAAATGCACAACTCCTAATGAATGCAAATTAGAAACTATTTTCTAATTTCATTCCACCTTGGCCAAGGATTCCTGGGTTGTCATTTATCGAATCACATAGGACATTTCTCTTCTTTTACTAGAAGTGGTAGATTCTTTATTGATTATTCACTACCTTCATATATAACTTATTACACCCAAGTATACCCTTTGATATACTCTAAGAGTCTTAAGGAATAAGTCAAAGTGTAATTCATTATATATAAGATACTATGATGATCTCAAGACTAAGGATCATTTGTACTACTATCACTACAGGAATTCCTATTGACAGGCAAGTAAAACTTCATTAGGTATTCCTTAGCGAGTCACGTTCAGTGAACTTATTCTCTAATAAGCACCTACATACTTGCTTTAGTGTCTCCACATAAATGATCATGAGATCAATCATCCTCATCCAATGAGCAAGCAACGCACGTACCAATCTATCCGGATTCACTAATCCCCTTTTTAGTAATCCATTGATTAGGAACATTTTAGTTTTAAGCTATCTGAGAATTTAGATCTCATTAGCATGATCTCATCATAATTTTAAAAGCATTGCTTAAAACTATGGGTTTATCACATATTATTAAATAGCACCATGTAGATAATAAATGCCTTTAAAAAATAATTCTTTTATTAATAAATAAATAAGATTGATTGCAAAGTATATGCTTTATCATCATACATGATTTGCTTGTATGCATACTACTTTCATGTGGATAGTCCTATTTATAGAGGAGACTATGACAAAATTTTCCTAAATGTAGGAATTGTGTTAGTCATGCATTTTTAACTCTACCGTGGATGTATGTTAAAATAATGTATACATGCATGTAGTCATTAAATGCATTTTGAAAAGCTCCAGGTTAGAAAATACCACACCCTTTCTGAGGTGATTTGGAGACTTGTTGTCCAGATATTATGGATTCGGATTAGCCGAGTAGTTCCCGCAGGACCACTTCTGGTGTACGGAGGAGGGCTTCTGAAGTGCCTCGATCCCACTCTATTAGACAGCCTCATCGGTTGGTAGAGGCGGTCATACGTCCAATCCGGGTTGATGTACCAGACGTCGAGGACGAAGAGGAGGATGTTCCGATTGCGGAGCCCTCTCCTGCTGCACATATTCCCCGGAGGGACCTCCCGAGCATTCAGGTGGCAAACCCAGAGATTTTGGGTGATTTGAGCAGACATCCCTCGATGTATTTACACGCCAACGAGGTATAGCATTAGATCGTAATCTTCCTTCTTTCCTATTGATGAGGAGTAAAGGATTCTGATGTTGATCTACATATTGCAGGTTCCTGGCTTTACACAGCCTCGAGGGAACTAGTTCAGCATTCACTCCATGTACCAGGCGCTTCATCCTGACTATAGAGCGATTGTGCATGACTGGGGATTTGGAGCATTCTTTTTCATCCTTCCCCGTCATTGTCCTTGGGGTTACCTCAGGGCTTTGTCTAAGCGCTGGTTCCACCAGACTCAGTCTCTCCATTTACTGGAGTGTGAGGTGATGATGATGCCGATGGATTGGCGATTTATCACAGGTATGGAGTTTGGAGGGTACTACCGTCAGATCCTTGTTAGGAGTTTCGGCAGAGGCGCTCAAGGGCAGGACTGTCCGTGCAGGTCCTTTGAGCGTAGATGCTATAAGTGGGCTATTGAGCGAGCCCATACCAGATGATGTCAGAGTCAGGGATTGCATTCTTCGGCTATTGTTCCTGATGATCATTAGGGGCTTCTTCATAGTAGATAACTCTTCTACGGTGTCATTCGCTTTGATCAGCACCACTCGACATGTGGACCGTATAAGAGAGTATGATTGGGGTTTCTACACCTTTGCCTATTTTCTTAGGGGCATGCGTATGCCCTCGTAGGGCTTGACCGAGGCTTGGTTAGGATTTTACCCATTCCTGCTGGTAAATATTTCTCTTGTTATTTACCATGTATAGGTTAAGAGTGTTAACTGATAGCAGATGTTTACCTTTGTGTCGGTAGTTTTGGGCCTATGAGAGGCTCCCATGTCTACGTCCAGTGAGTGTACTAGGATTGGATACCTACCCACGAGGACGGTGATGGCATCATTCCATACTGGCAGAGGTCCCTGTAGCTGAAGGTTTCACTCATTGTCGCCTATAGTTGGAGTTGTTGACAGCGGATGCCATCACATGGATTCCATATTCTGGGAAGCATTTGGTCGTTGGATTTGAGGATGGATACCCGACTGGTGTCGAGTACGTGATTTCCACCCATAGGGTTCCTCTCTTCACAGATGGAGGATGGGAGCTCTATTTAGGAGAGCGTGTTATTAGGAGCACCACAGGGGAGATCCGTATACCGATCTTGCCTCCTGCCAGGCGTTATTGGCCTGTGTCGCAGTCACCCATCATTGATATCCCATTGTTAGGTGTTGATAGTTTTGTATTGTTAGAGGATCCTTGCACTCAGGATGTATTCCAGCGTTGGTGGATCCCTCATACTATTGGATCCCAGACCCGTGCCACTTCAATTCATGGGGGATATGGTTCCAGCATCTGTGATGATGACAGATTGGCTAGCCTATGTCTGAGATCTGACTCATGTGACACAAATTGATAGCTTGACCCGACAGTTGGACCAGGCACATATCTTTATCCGGCATTTGGGCAGAGATCTGGGAGAGGCAGGTTCATTTGATCCTTCCAGCTCAGGAGCTGGCCCCTCAGATGACCCATTTGGTTTTACCGGCGTAGATCCTACTTTGTATAGGCCTGATATCCCTGTTGATAGAGATCCAGTGACTCAGGAGGAGTTACATCAGGTGGACATGATTGATGATGTAGATATTGACACCATTTTCTTCTTCTGATGTGTATTCTCGTTATCTCTTTTGATAGGCCTTTGTTAGCTATTGGGTGGTTGTGTCCCATTCTTGCTATATCTTTTGATAGGCCTCTGTTAGTAGTAGGGCATCTGTGCCCCATTTTCCTGTATTTTTAGTTGTACAGAGATGATGTATTAGATGATGATATACTTAGGAATGTATGTACCATTTTCCATTCCCTATATCATATTGCCATATATTATCTGTTATGCATGTATCTTGTTATGCATATGTATGTATGTCCAGAGATATTCAGCATTGACCCCTGGATGATATTATGATACGGCCCACACAGATGTCTTCTTTGACAGTTAGCTGCATTGATCATACCCCACCATCATTGGTGGCATGTGGTATGCGATCATGGTATGATATCATGTCATCATTAGACGGGATGACCATAGATCATTTGTTGCAGCATACTATGACCCTGTTAATGTTTCAGGTTCCCATAGGATTAGTGGATGGCATGCTGGAGCACTGGATACCGGAGAGACAGGTTTTTCGATTTGGGATCCAGGAGTTGACTCCCATTCTGGAAGAGTATGCACGGTTGACGATGCTGCCACTGGACAGACCTTGCGTGCATATGGCTTTGGGGGACACGAGTCGACGGTTCATGACCCTCACTGGATTGAGACGTGGGGTGGTGCAGGATGAGCTGACATCTAGCCACGTTATATCCCAACATTTTTTGTTTAACAGATTTGGCTCTGAGGATAGTTATAGATGACATTCCGGGGATTTCACCACACCGGAGGATCTTTGGCGTCTAGCCAGGGTTGATGTACTGCTATTGTGCATATTGTTATATGTCTACATGCCACTGTATATGGATGAGTTGGACATAGGAGTTATCATGGCAGTAAGAGCTCTCAGGGAGGGTCGTACCATCATACCGATGATTATAGTCGAGACATTGAGGTCAGCTATATACTATTGCACTTATCCGACAGGAGTATTTACTGGCAGTTCAGTCATGTTATACATATGGTTTATGTCACATCTGAGATCGATTGGCACTTTCAGACGGCATGGGTATTGTTTCACCCATGAGACAGCCATGTCATATTCATTTTAGCAGGCGGAGTGTACAGATGTTGCGTCTTCGTCCGCTTTCTTAGCTGATATGGTAAACCCATTTAGTATATTGTCGTGCTCAGGGCTGAGCTCACCTTATAGTTTTATTACTCATGCTCCGGGCATGGATTACATCCCTCTAGCTGGTTTGAGGGGCATGACTACTTACCATCCACTGGCCATGATGTCGTAGTTTGACCTGTTTCAGGATTTTCATCCTTTCGAGGGGGCGCTGGGCCAGCATTTAGCTTCTCGCTATCTTTCAACAGAGGACCAATCCCGTGTGTATGTTTTTTGGGATCAGTGCGAGATAGCTGCTTTCTCCATTAGTCATCCAGGTTGTTTTGTAGAGTATTCCGCATGGATAGAGACAGAGATTTCATCGACTGCGGTAGTATCCACATTGCTGAGTATTGATTCATATGGTGGAGAGCCCATGGGGGATATTGATTCTCACACCGCAGATGAGCATTCTACTGGGTTGCCAGCATCTCCTTTAGATTCTCCCAGTACTAGCACTGTCGTGATTCAGCATTCAGCACAGTACTTTGAGCAGAGTCTTCATCTTATGACCTTTGAGAGAGATCAGGCTAGAGCCCTGATGTTGAAAACTCTTGATGGGAGAGACGCAACTCTGTTAGAGAGAGACGAGGCATTGGCTCATAGAGATGCCGCTGTTGTTGAGCGGGATGCGGCCAGATCAGCCAGAGATGTAGTGATAGTTGAGCGGGAAAGTGCCATATCTGCCCAGGATGTAGCCATCACATATAGTACTACAGTGAGGTCCCTTACCACTGGCAAGATCATAGAGATGAGCACATATATTGATGAGCATATGGTCACCATGCAGATGGCTGCAGATCTGTTAAGTCGTGTGGATATCCTTGTATAGGAGACCACAGCTTTGCCTCCTTCTTTGGAGAGGGATGCCATGTTGGGCTTGTTAGCTCGCATATACACCGATTTATAGATGGGCTTATATTTTCCTGCACAAACTAGCTTAGCCATTTTGTCATATACAGTTTACATTGTGTATCAAATAGCACTATATATAGCAGGGAAATGTATTTTTGATCACTTCCCTTTTAGATATGCTCTGATACTTGCTTGGTATTTGCCTGCTTCTTCAGGGCTTGTGATCTTGATGTATTCTGAATTCCTCCTTGCTGGATGGACATTGAGATGTCTCTGGATATTTCAGAATGGATCATGAATCTGTGTATATCCCTACCATCTTTGGTGTCTTGGGACTAGTTTCTGTATGGAAATGTGGAGAGGAGTGTGGCTTTCCTCTTTGAGATTGACCGCATCACAGATGGTCGCCAGTAATCCTATTAAGGAGGAGCCTAGTTAATTCCATCTCTTATGGATTGGTGTTGCTCTTTGAGGTACAACCACAGCTTAGATGGTCGCTGAATCTCCTATTTACGAGGAGAGGTTGGGTAATTCCATCCCTTTGGTTTGAAGCCAATGAAATGTGGTTGATTGAAGTTTGATCCTAGTACTGTTGACAAGTATTTGTGTTTTGGTAAGGGGTTAGACCGAACCATGAATGGCTGCCTATGTACTCCTATTGAAGAGGAGATCAGGTCTGCGTAGTTCGAACCTGGTGTAAGAGGTTCAAGGCTGTTTATGGCAGAAAGGGTGTAGAAGCTTTATTGATGAAGAAGGTCGTCGAAGTGTTTTTGTGGTATTTATTTTTTGTAGAAAAGGGTAGAAATGCTTTTGTTGTTTTTGTTTATTGCGACCGAGCCATATAGAATATGGTTGCCTACGTACTCTCGTGTATCAAGGAGATCAGGTCGACGTAGTTCACCCCTCAGGGCGATTTGAAAAGCGCGATCCTATGTGCAGGATAAACTGCGGGGAAGAAAGATTAATCCCATGTACAGGTCCAACTATGGGGAAGAAAGTTTAATCCCATGTGCAAGATAGACTGCGGGGAAGAGAAAGTTTGATCCTAGGTTAAGGATAAACTGCAGTTGAAAAGTTTGATCCCATATCTGGGTAGCCAAACTATAGACGTGAGAGGTTCAATCCATGGCGGGATGACCAAAGTTGTAAGAGCACAGTGAAGCCAGGCTGCAAGCTTGAAGAGTGTGTTTCCTTGGGGGGCAAAGCGTGGAAAAGAGTTGTATGTGGTAAAGGGTTAAAGAACCAAAATGACTGGTGATCTGATGATCCAACACTAGGATGTTTGTTTGATGGTGACTTCAGGCATAGTACCGTTTCACGGTGTCCGAGTTGATAAGTTATGAAAATTCATCGCCGTCCATTTCCTACAATCTGAGAGCACCTCCTGTCAATACTTCCTTTACAATAAATGGGCCTTCCCAGTTAGGAGCGAATTTTTCCTTGGATTGATCTTGGTTGTCGAGGATCTTCTTTAAAACCAAGTCATGCTGTTTAAACTGTCGTAACTGAACTTTTCTGTTGTAGGATCTGGCGATCCTTTGTTGATATAACTGACCATGGAAGATAGCCGCAGTTCGCCTTTCGTTTATTAGAGACAATTGGTGATACCTGTCTTGTACCCATTGATCTTCATCCAGCTGAGCATCCATCAACACTCTGAGGGATTCCATTTCTACTTCTATGGGGAGTACTGCCTCCATCCCATAGGTTAATGCATAGGGGGTTGCCCCAGTTGAAGTACACATTGATGTTCTGTAGGCTAACAGAGTAAGAGGCAATAAGTCAGGCCATCCTTTGTGGTTGGCAGACATCTTTTGCATGATCTTCTTGATGTTTTTGTTAGCCGCCTCAACAGTACCATTCATCTTTGGACGGTAGATGACAGAGTTAAGGTGTTTGATGTGGAATTTATTGCATAGTGCCTCCATCAATTTGTTGTTAAGGTTCTTGGCATTGTCTGATACAATCACCTCTAGTTGTCTATATCGACAAATGACATTATTTCTGATGAAAGTAATGATGACTTCTTTGGTAACCCTGGGGAAGGAGGCTGCTTCTACCCACTTGGTAAAGTAGTCGATCATGGTGAAGATGAAGCGATGTCCATTACTGGCTTTAGGCTCGATGGGCCCGATCACGTCCATTCCCCACATTGATAAGGGCCAAGGTGAACTCATATTATGGAGCTCCCGTGGAGGGGCGTGGATAGAATTTCCATGAATTTTGCATTGATAACATCTCTTGACGTGGTCTTGGCAGTCAGCTTTAAGAGATAGCCAGTAATGTCCTGTCCTGAGGATCTTTTTAACAAGGAAGGGGCCACTCATGTGTGGGCCACAGACTCCACCATGGATCTCATCCATGAGTCTCTGAGCTTGATCCTTATCCACGCATCTGAGGAGACCTATACCTGCATCTCTCTTGTAGAGTTCATCTCCACTCAGGTAAAATTTCATAGCAAGTCGATGAATCCGCCTTTGCTCAGTCAGGCTCGCCTCAGCGAGTGTAGATCCATCTCGCAAATATTCCTTGATATGCTGATACCAAGGTTGTTGGATGGGAGGTAGCTCATCCAATACTTCTCCAACATAGTTCACATAGACTGGTGCCTTTTATAGGGAAAATGTGACGCTTGGCATGTGTTCCTTGTCAGGCACGTGAATCAAGGAGGCCAAAGTTGCTAATGCGTCTGCGAAGTCATTCCTATTATGAGGAATGTGTAGAAAGGAGATTTCTTCGAACTCCGAGACCATCTGTAAAACTTATCGATGGTAAGGCAGCAAATGTAGCTCTTTGGTTTGATAGATTTCGGTGGATTGTTTGACTACCAACTCTGAATCCCCAAAGACAGTTAACCGCCGGATACCCATTGAACGGGCAAGTTTTAGCTCCATGATACAGCCTTCATACTCAGCTGTGTTGTTGGTGCTGATAAACTATAATTTGACGGCGACGGGATAATGCTCCCACGTACCGGATACTAGAACTGCTCCAGCTCTAGATGTAAGACCCCAATTTTTATAAATAAAGATGAATTTTCTATAAATATCATTTTTGAATATTATGGAGTTAATTTGATATAATGTTATAGTTGTGGGTAATATTTATAAATTTTGCAAAGTAAGCAAGTTGTTATAAAATATTCGTTTGGTCGGAGAATATTCTTTTTGTCGAGGAATATTCGTACGACGGCACAATCATTGGTGGACCTCACAACGGAATTATTGTCGGATTGAGAAAACGACAGAATTATCTTTCTATAAAAATAACGGCTGAGGTGTTACCGTTAAAACCGTTAAAACTGTTGAACTACTCGGTAGTAAAAGTACAGTAATACGCGTGGTTGCATAGTAGCACACGGTATTGATTATTGATGCTTACGTGAGAAGTCACTCAGCTATACTCAATTATTGCTACAGTAATTGTTGCATCATATCTCTTAAATTATTGTCATAGTATCATCTGTATAATATGTTATATTATTAAATCAATAATTGAGACGTTGTGGTAAGTTTGGTTATTTTATGGGGGGCCATATGCCATCATCTAAGAGTCTCTTCGTCAATAGTAATTACCGTCGTCAATAGTAATTACCGTCGTCAATAGTATTTACCTTGGTCAATAGTAATTACCTTCGTCAATAGTATTTACCTTGGTCAATAGTAATTACTTTCGTCAATAGTAGTTGTCCCTTCAATATTACCAAGAGTCATTTGACCCTTCGTTAAGACCAAGAGTCATTTGACCCTTCGTTAAGACCAAGAGCCACCCTCAGTTTTTCTATAAATAGAGGCCTAGGGCTTCATTATTTTTCACGAATTCATTCAAGCTATAGAGAGAGAAAGTATAGAGAGAATAAGAGAGAGAGAATAAAAGTATTCTGCTACATCACTTTTCCAATATCCAGTTCTTTTAAGGTAGGGAATATTATTTCTTTTATATTCATGAAGAGAACTTCTGTTATTCCATTCGTTATTATTCTGTTGGAATAACCAGTATACGCGGTCTACCCTATACTTGGTGACATTCTTCTATTATTTTGTTGGAACATCCTGTCTGTGTGTTTTACACCGGACCTGGTTCCGTTTATTATTCTGTTAGAACATCCTGTCTGTGTGTTTTACACCGGACCTGGTTCCGTTTTATTATTATTCTGTTGGAATATCCTGTCTGTGTGTTTTACACCGGACCTGGTTCCATTATTTATTATTCTGTCGGAATATCCTGTCTGTGCGTTTACGCCGGACCTGGTTCCATTATTTATTATTCTGTTGGAATAACCTGTCTGTGCGGTCTATCGCATGCATGGTGATTTCTTTTGTTATTCCATTCTTTATTATACTCAGTTGGTTAAGTTTTGACTTCTATTCTCCATGAAATTTGTGGAATATCCTTGATAGTTGCGTTTCATCCAGTATCTATTCATGGAAATATTCTCCTGATCATTCTTGAATTTTACTCCACAAAGCAGTATCATGTTGACAATTTGGACGTTGTTAATTCTTGAATAAATTAATTCTTGAACTTGTTTTATTGAATTCTTATATCATTGTCATCATCCTCATGTTTATATTCTGTTGAAAGTCATCTGTGGCCTGTAGTGCATAGATGGACTTGGTATGATTATGACCAGGGATTATTCGGTGTAATCATGACCGTAATGTTACAAATGATGTGGTAAAAGTCCTCATTGGCCCGTAGTGCATTGATGGACAGTTGTTGGCATGATCATGACCATTAATGAATATACGAATATCCTTGGCCGTAGTGCAGGGGTGATTCGATGATGTGGATTATTTTATTAAGCTGAGTCCCAGCGATCACAGTGTTGAAAAACTTTTTAAATCATAAAAGATAGTAGAGTTTATTTTCTACTTGACTCTTTTAATGGATTGCTTGTTCCGTTACAGTTAAACTTGATGTCTATTATATTTTATCAGTTTAACATTGTTGAAGGCTAATGATAATTTATTCTGCATTATCTTAGTCATAATATTTCTTACTGGGCTAGTTGAGCTCACCCTTTCTTTCACTGTTCTCTTCAGGAAATGAGAACGTAGCTGGGGCAAGTCGGGGAATGGAGTGATGGTCCGAAGAATAGTATTAGTTAGTAGTCCTCACTATTCTATGTAATGGTGTGTTAATAAATGTAATGAGGACTCCTTTTGAGTATGAATACTCTCTAGAAGATAATATTTGTATTCAAACTCACAGTTTATGTTTTGTCGTATTGTACACGACAGTTGTATTATTAAGTTGTATTTGTATTCTGTACTATGTATCTGACGACCCAAGATGGGTGATGTATACCTAATTTTGGGGGCGTCACAGTTGGTATCAGAGCTTAGGGATATGATCCCTGGCTAAGATGTGAGAATAGAACTAGGAGGGGAGAGACGGGGAATTCCTTCGCTAGTATGACATACCTAAGTTTATTTGCATGGTATTTAATTGGTCGGTCATAATATAAGGATAATATATGACATATCAATTAATTTTTATTTTGTGGCAGTATCTGAAAATGGCATCCGAGAATGTTGAGAATAGCAATGGAGCACAGACGACTGTTGATTCACCACATATCAATAATCAGGATAATATGCATCAGGAAGGTGTCAATCCTCATGCAAACAACAACACTGACCAAATGATGAATGATCAAATGTTCAGAGGCTTTATGCAATTCATACAACAACAGGTGAAAGCGGCTCCTGTTCACAACGTAGGTGGAAATACTGGAAACTCTCTGGCGCTCACCGCTAAACAGTTTAAGGAGCTGGGACCACCGGAGTTTAAGGGAGAACCCAAACCACTTGTAGCTGAAACATGGATAAAGCAGATCACCAAGATATTTGATGTCTTGGGTTGCTCCAATGAGCAAAAGGTTCCCTTTGCCGCCTTTATGTTGCGAGGAGAGGCAGATTACTGGTGGGAATCGATAAAGCGTACTCAACCTGCCGCACTGAAGATGTCCTGGGAGAAGTTCCAAGAGCTGTTTAACGACAAATACTTTCCCGAGAGTATTCGTCACATGAAGGAGGTGGAGTTCATCAAATTGGAGCAGAATAATATGACCGTGTCTCAGTACGAGGCAAAATTTGCGGAGTTATCCCGGTTTGCGTCCCACCTGGTGGATAATGAAGAAAGAATGACGCGGATGTTTTTAAGAGGTTTGAAGCCGGAGATACGTCAACATCTTGTTTCTCATAAACTGTGTTTGTATTCAGATGTTGTAAATAGGGCTCAGTTGGTGGAGCACGATAACGAGACAACGCAACCAAAAGAGAGCAGCCGACAAAATGATAATACCAGTGAGAGCAGTCATCGAAGCGGTGACAACAAGCGTGGAGGGAATCAACAGGCCAGAAATGGTAACCACTTCGGTGGTAATCAGGGCCAAAATAATAAGAATGGACATTTCAAGAAGAGGAGATTCAACAATGATGGAAAGACGTCAGCACCAGCACCTGTCGTTAAGGAAGGAGAACGACCACCTATCATATGTTTCAAATGCGGAGGGGAGGGACACATCAGTCCAAACTGCACGATGCCGTCCAAAGCATGTTATAATTGTGGAAGAGAAGGTCATTTAGCCCGATTTTGTCGTTTACCGAAGACAAATTCAGCTAGGATGGAGGCACCAAAAGCCGTCCCAGAAAAGTCAAAACCGGTTGTGCAAGGGAGAGCGTTTGTTGTGAACTCCCAGAGAGCAAGGAACCCGAATGAGGTCATCACGGGTAAGCTTATTATAAACTCTAAAGAAGTTTATACTTTATTTGATACCGGTTCAACCCATTCTTTTATTTCTCCTACTTGCGCTCATCGATTAAATTTGATTCCGGAGAAATTAGACTTTGACTTATCTGTGGAAACTCCGTTGGGAGAAACCTTCATTACCTCCACTGTTTATAAGTCTTGTTTGGTTCAAGTTGGTACCCACACATTACCTATCGATCTGATTTCATTAAAAATACTTGCATTTGACATGATTCTAGGGATTGATTGGTTAACTACTCATTATGCAAAAATTGATTGTTTTCGTAAGGTTGTTAGTTTTCATATTCCTAATCGACCTATTATGCGAATTCAAGCAACCAAACCATTAAAATCAATCGCTGTCATCTCAAGCCATAAAACTATTCGTTTATTGAAAAACGGATGTCAAGCTTTCTTAGCTCATGTCACAGATCTAAACAAAAATACGTCAGTTTTGAATGATATTTCTATTGTTAATAAATTCCCTGACGTATTCCCTGAAGAACTTCCTGGCCTACCCCCAGAGCGTGAAATTGAATTTTGTATCGATCTTGAACCCGGTACAAAACCCATTTCCAAAGTCCCATATCGAATGGCTCCTATTGAACTTCAGGAGTTAAAGATCCAACTGCAGGAATTGTTAGACATTGGCTTTATTCGTCCTAGTACTTCTCCTTGGGGAGCTCCTGTTCTATTCGTGAAGAAGAAAGATGGAAGTATGCGACTTTGTATTGATTATCGGGAGTTGAATCATGTCACCATCAAAAACAGGTACCCATTGCCACGTATTGATGACCTGTTTGACCAGTTGCAAGGAGCACAATTCTTTTCAAAGATCGATCTTCGTTCTGGATATCATCAGCTGAAGGTTAGAACTGAGGATATTCCAAAGACGGCTTTTAGAACTCGGTATGGGCATTATGAATTCCTAGTCATGTCCTTTGGATTGACTAATGCTCCTGCTGCCTTCATGGATATGATGAACCGGGTATTCAAGGAATATTTGGATCATTTTGTGGTCGTCTTTATTGATGACATCCTTATTTATTCCAAAAGCCGTGAAGATCATGAGCAACACTTGAGGCTGGTACTCCAAAAGCTTCGTGAATACAAGCTTTATGCCAAGTTGAAGAAATGCGAGTTCTGGCTGGAAGAGGTAGCATTCCTTGGGCACGTAGTATCAAGTCGCGGAATATCGGTTGACCCGGCAAAGATTGAAGCTATTCAAAGCTGGGAGCAACCTAAATCAGTGACCGAGGTACGTAGCTTTCTTGGTTTAGCTGGTTATTATCGGAGATTCGTGGAAGGATTTTCTCGAATCGCTACTCCATTAACTCAGCTGACTCGGAAAGATACAAAGTTTGGTTGGAGCGAAGAATGTGAGCAGAGTTTTCAAGAACTCAAGAGGAGACTCATTTTAGCACCTGTTCTAATAATACCATCTGGCTCGGAGGGATTTGTCATCTACAGTGATGCTTCGAGCAAAGGGTTGGGATGCGTTCTCATGCAACATGGAAAAGTCATAGCCTATGCATCAAGACAACTCAAGGAATATGAGAGGAATTATCCTACTCATGATCTAGAGTTGACAGCTGTTGTCTTTGCACTTAAAATTTGGAGGCATTACTTGTATGGGGAGAAAGTGGAGATCTTTACGGATCATAAAAGCCTCAAATATTTCTTCACTCAAAAGGAACTCAACATGCGACAACGACGTTGGCTTGAACTGTTGAAAGATTATGATCATACCATTCAATACCATCCTGGAAAAGCGAACGTGGTAGCTGACGCATTGAGTAGAAGATCATATGCGGGTACAAGTGCAATATTAACAACGCAAAGGCCCATTTTGTGTGACTTGCAAAGGATGGAGATAGAGTTAAAGACTCCAGGGACCCATGTGATGATGGCGAATATACGAGTAGAACCGACTTTAATCGATAAAGTTAAAGCTGCTCAAGCTACAGACCTGGAGCTGATGCGTATGAGGAAGAAAGTGCAAGAAGGTTCTATGCCGGAAGCAAGAATCGATGAAGAAGGAATACTTCGAGTCAACTCCAGACTTTGTGTTCCTAACAACCCTGATTTAAAGTATGAAATCATGATGGAGGCGCACAACACACCGTTTGCAATCCATCCTGGAAGTACCAAAATGTATCATGATCTTCGTCATACATTTTGGTGGAGCAATATGAAGAGAGAGATAGCGTTGTTTATCTCAAGGTGTCTAACTTGTCAACGAGTCAAAGCGGAGCATCAAGTACCAAAAGGTCCATTGCAACCACTTGAAATTCCAGAATGGAAGTGGGAGCACATTACCATGGATTTCGTTACCGGTCTTCCCAGGGTTTCTCAAGGTATTGATGCGATTTGGGTCATTGTTGATAGATTGACCAAGTCTGCTCATTTCTTACCGATACGAGAAACTTATACACTTGAACGTCTTGCTCGTATGTACATAAACGAGATTGTAAGACTGCATGGTATGCCAGTATCCATAATTTCTGATCGAGACCCAAGATTCACTTCACGATTTTGGGTTAGTTTACAAAAAGCTATGGGCACGGAGTTACGATTTAGTTCAGCATATCATCCTCAGACGGACGGACAATCAGAGAGGACTATTCAAACTCTTGAAGATCTATTAAGACTCTGTGTCTTTGACTTCAAGGGAAGTTGGGACAAGTTCTTACCATTGGTGGAGTTTTCCTACAACAACAGTTATCAAGCAAGTATTGGCATGGCTCCATTTGAAGCATTGTATGGAAGAAAATGTCGTTCTCCAGTATGCTGGGATGAGGTGGGCGAAGCAACGTTGTTGGGACCGGAGTTGGTACGTATGACTACAGAAAAGATTCAAACGATCCGACAACGTATAAAAACCTCACAAGATCGACAAAAGAGTTATGCTGATCTTCATCGAAAGGACGTGGAATTTGATGTAGGACATCATGTGTTCTTACGTGTTGCTCCATGGAAAGGAGTTACGAGATTTGGAAAGAGAGGAAAGCTAAATCCTCGATTCATCGGTCCATTTTTAATCCTCGATCGAGTAGGAACTGTGGCTTATAGACTCGCTTTACCGCCAAGTATGTCTCGTGTTCATAACGTTTTCCACATATCCATGTTACGCAAATATGTGGAAGACCCGAACCACATTATTGAGTTAGAACCGGACGAAATAGCGGAGGATTTGACGTATGAAGAAGTTCCTGTTCAAATCTTGGATAAGAAGGAACATATTCTACGCTCCAAGGTTATACCTCAAGTCAAAGTTTTGTGGAGAAACCACGATGTTGAGGAAATAACTTGGGAGTTAGAATCAGAAATGAAATCAAGGTATCCTTACCTCTTCGACATACCAGGTACGTACCCTAATTTCGAGGGCGAAATTTCATAAGAAGGGGAGGTTGTAAGACCCCAATTTTTATAAATAAAGATGAATTTACTATAAATATCATTTTTGAATATTATGGAGTTAATTTGATATAAGTTATGAAAATTCATCGCCGTCCATTTCCTACAATCTGAGAGCACCTCCTGTCAATACTTCCTTTACAATAAATGGGCCTTCCCAGTTAGGAGCGAATTTTTCCTTGGATTGATCTTGGTTGTCGAGGATCTTCTTTAAAACCAAGTCATGCTGTTTAAACTGTCGTAACTGAACTTTTCTGTTGTAGGATCTGGCGATCCTTTGTTGATATAACTGACCATGGAAGATAGCCGCAGTTCGCCTTTCGTTTATTAGAGACAATTGGTGATACCTGTCTTGTACCCATTGATCTTCATCCAGCTGAGCATCCATCAACACTCTGAGGGATTCCATTTCTACTTCTATGGGGAGTACTGCCTCCATCCCATAGGTTAATGCATAGGGGGTTGCCCCAGTTGAAGTACACATTGATGTTCTGTAGGCTAACAGAGTAAGAGGCAATAAGTCAGGCCATCCTTTGTGGTTGGCAGACATCTTTTGCATGATCTTCTTGATGTTTTTGTTAGCCGCCTCAACAGTACCATTCATCTTTGGACGGTAGATGACAGAGTTAAGGTGTTTGATGTGGAATTTATTGCATAGTGCCTCCATCAATTTGTTGTTAAGGTTCTTGGCATTGTCTGATACAATCACCTCTAGTTGTCTATATCGACAAATGACATTATTTCTGATGAAAGTAATGATGACTTCTTTGGTAACCCTGGGGAAGGAGGCTGCTTCTACCCACTTGGTAAAGTAGTCGATCATGGTGAAGATGAAGCGATGTCCATTACTGGCTTTAGGCTCGATGGGCCCGATCACGTCCATTCCCCACATTGATAAGGGCCAAGGTGAACTCATATTATGGAGCTCCCGTGGAGGGGCGTGGATAGAATTTCCATGAATTTTGCATTGATAACATCTCTTGACGTGGTCTTGGCAGTCAGCTTTAAGAGATAGCCAGTAATGTCCTGTCCTGAGGATCTTTTTAACAAGGAAGGGGCCACTCATGTGTGGGCCACAGACTCCACCATGGATCTCATCCATGAGTCTCTGAGCTTGATCCTTATCCACGCATCTGAGGAGACCTATACCTGCATCTCTCTTGTAGAGTTCATCTCCACTCAGGTAAAATTTCATAGCAAGTCGATGAATCCGCCTTTGCTCAGTCAGGCTCGCCTCAGCGAGTGTAGATCCATCTCGCAAATATTCCTTGATATGCTGATACCAAGGTTGTTGGATGGGAGGTAGCTCATCCAATACTTCTCCAACATAGTTCACATAGACTGGTGCCTTTTATAGGGAAAATGTGACGCTTGGCATGTGTTCCTTGTCAGGCACGTGAATCAAGGAGGCCAAAGTTGCTAATGCGTCTGCGAAGTCATTCCTATTATGAGGAATGTGTAGAAAGGAGATTTCTTCGAACTCCGAGACCATCTGTAAAACTTATCGATGGTAAGGCAGCAAATGTAGCTCTTTGGTTTGATAGATTTCGGTGGATTGTTTGACTACCAACTCTGAATCCCCAAAGACAGTTAACCGCCGGATACCCATTGAACGGGCAAGTTTTAGCTCCATGATACAGCCTTCATACTCAGCTGTGTTGTTGGTGCTGATAAACTATAATTTGACGGCGACGGGATAATGCTCCCACGTACCGGATACTAGAACTGCTCCAGCTCTAGATGTAAGACCCCAATTTTTATAAATAAAGATGAATTTTCTATAAATATCATTTTTGAATATTATGGAGTTAATTTGATATAATGTTATAGTTGTGGGTAATATTTATAAATTTTGCAAAGTAAGCAAGTTGTTATAAAATATTCGTTTGGTCGGAGAATATTCTTTTTGTCGAGGAATATTCGTACGACGGCACAATCATTGGTGGACCTCACAACGGAATTATTGTCGGATTGAGAAAACGACAGAATTATCTTTCTATAAAAATAACGGCTGAGGTGTTACCGTTAAAACCGTTAAAACTGTTGAACTACTCGGTAGTAAAAGTACAGTAATACGCGTGGTTGCATAGTAGCACACGGTATTGATTATTGATGCTTACGTGAGAAGTCACTCAGCTATACTCAATTATTGCTACAGTAATTGCTGCATCATATCTCTTAAATTATTGTCATAGTATCATCTGTATAATATGTTATATTATTAAATCAATAATTGAGACGTTGTGGTAAGTTTGGTTATTTTATGGGGGGCCATATGCCATCATCTAAGAGTCTCTTCGTCAATAGTAATTACCGTCGTCAATAGTAATTACCGTCGTCAATAGTATTTACCTTGGTCAATAGTAATTACCTTCGTCAATAGTATTTACTTGGTCAATAGTAATTACTTTCGTCAATAGTAGTTGTCCCTTCAATATTACCAAGAGTCATTTGACCCTTCGTTAAGACCAAGAGTCATTTGACCCTTCGTTAAGACCAAGAGCCACCCTCAGTTTTTCTATAAATAGAGGCCTAGGGCTTCATTATTTTTCACGAATTCATTCAAGCTATAGAGAGAGAAAGTATAGAGAGAATAAGAGAGAGAGAATAAAAGTATTCTGCTACATCACTTTTCCAATATCCAGTTCTTTTAAGGTAGGGAATATTATTTCTTTTATATTCATGAAGAGAACTTCTGTTATTCCATTCGTTATTATTCTGTTGGAATAACCAGTATACGCGGTCTACCCTATACTTGGTGACATTCTTCTATTATTTTGTTGGAACATCCTGTCTGTGTGTTTTACACCGGACCTGGTTCCGTTTATTATTCTGTTAGAACATCCTGTCTGTGTGTTTTACACGGACCTGGTTCCGTTTTATTATTATTCTGTTGGAATATCCTGTCTGTGTGTTTTACACCGGACCTGGTTCCATTATTTATTATTCTGTCGGAATATCCTGTCTGTGCGTTTACGCCGGACCTGGTTCCATTATTTATTATTCTGTTGGAATAACCTGTCTGTGCGGTCTATCGCATGCATGGTGATTTCTTTTGTTATTCCATTCTTTATTATACTCAGTTGGTTAAGTTTTGACTTCTATACTCCATGAAATTTGTGGAATATCCTTGATAGTTGCGTTTCATCCAGTATCTATTCATGGAAATATTCTCCTGATCATTCTTGAATTTTACTCCACAAAGCAGTATCATGTTGACAATTTGGACGTTGTTAATTCTTGAATAAATTAATTCTTGAACTTGTTTTATTGAATTCTTATATCATTGTCATCATCCTCATGTTTATATTCTGTTGAAAGTCATCTGTGGCCTGTAGTGCATAGATGGACTTGGTATGATTATGACCAGGGATTATTCGGTGTAATCATGACCGTAATGTTACAAATGATGTGGTAAAAGTCCTCATTGGCCCGTAGTGCATTGATGGACAGTTGTTGGCATGATCATGACCATTAATGAATATACGAATATCCTTGGCCGTAGTGCAGGGGTGATTCGATGATGTGGATTATTTTATTAAGCTGAGTCCCAGCGATCACAGTGTTGAAAAACTTTTTAAATCATAAAAGATAGTAGAGTTTATTTTCTACTTGACTCTTTTAATGGATTGCTTGTTCCGTTACAGTTAAACTTGATGTCTATTATATTTTATCAGTTTAACATTGTTGAAGGCTAATGATAATTTATTCTGCATTATCTTAGTCATAATATTTCTTACTGGGCTAGTTGAGCTCACCCTTTCTTTCACTGTTCTCTTCAGGAAATGAGAACGTAGCTGGGGCAAGTCGGGGAACGGAGTGATGGTCCGAAGAATAGTATTAGTTAGTAGTCCTCACTATTCTATGTAATGGTGTGTTAATAAATGTAATGAGGACTCCTTTTGAGTATGAATACTCTCTAGAAGATAATATTTGTATTCAAACTCACAGTTTATGTTTTGTCGTATTGTACACGACAGTTGTATTATTAAGTTGTATTTGTATTCTGTACTATGTATCTGACGACCCAAGATGGGTGATGTATACCTAATTTTGGGGGCGTCACACTAGAACCTTCCATATTAACAGCTCCATCAAAATACGTGTTCCATATTTGACGTGTATCGTACTGATGGTGTTGCTGAATTGTCATTACCCCTTCATCAGGGAAGTATGTTTCCAAGGGTTTGAAGTCCCCTGAAGAAGCGGCGGCCAGTTGATCCACAATTCCTTGACCTTTAATGGACTTTTGCGTCACGTAAACAATGCCAAATTGTTGCAGAATCAACTGCCATCTGGACAGTCGATAATTCAGTATAGGTTTACTGAACACGTACTTGAGAGGATCCACGCGGGATATGAGATGGGTTGTGTGCCCATGGAGGTAATGCTGTAACCTCATGGTAGCCCATTCTAAAGCACAACAAGTCTTCTCGATCAGAGTGTACCTATGTTCACTGCTGCTGAATCTTTTGCTGAGGTAATAGATAGCTCATTCTCGACCTCTATCGTCTTTCTGACCTAGCATGTAGCCCATGGCATTGCCACTTATGGACAGGTACATGAACAGGGGAACATCATCCCTGGGTGGTACCAAAATGGGAGCTTTAACTAGCTACTCTTTGATGGTAAGGAAGGCTTTCTGGCATTCATCATTCCATTTCATGGAGGAGTTCTTCCTTAGCAGCTTGAAGATAGGTTCACAGGTTGCTGTGAGTTGAGAAATAAATCTACTAATGAAGTTGACTCTTCCCAAAAATCCCTGTATTTCCTTCTCTGTCTAAGGAATGGGCATTTCAGTAATGGCCTGAATTTTGGTGGGATCTAGCTTAATTCCTTTATGGCTGACTAGAAACTCTAGCAACTTGCCTGATTTAACGCCAAAGGCGCACTTGGCTGGATTCAACTTCAAGTTGTACTTGCGCAACCTGTTGAATAGCTTCCTGAGATGGTCTAAGTGGTCATCCTCCTTTCGGGATTTGACAATGATGTCATCCACGTAGATCTCTATCTCTTTGTGTATCAAGTCGTGGAAAAGAGCAATCATAGCTCTCTAAAAGTTAGCTTCGGCATTGATGAGGCCGAAAGACAATCGTCTGTAACAAAAGGTTCCCCAAGACGTGATGAAAGCAGTTTTCTCACGATCCTCCTTAGCAACCATGATCTGATGGTACCCCGCAAAGCAATCAGCAAAGGAGTACATGCCGTATTGAGCAGTATTGTCAATGAGAATGTGGATGAATGATACGGGAAAGCTATCTTTAAGGAAAGCTTTATTCAAATCCCAGTAATCCACGCAAACTCGCACCTTTCCTCCAGGTTTAGGTACGGGAACAATGTTGGATATCCACTCAGGATATGTAGACATCATGATGATGTCTGCTTGAAATTATTTCACAATTTCTTCTTTCACCTTTAAACTCCACTCAGGTTTCAATTTCCTGAGCTTCTGCTTGACTGGCTTGAATCCCTCTTTGATGGGAAGGTGATGAAGAACAATGTCAGTGGACAAACCCTCCATGTCTTCATGAGACCATGCAAACACATCCTGGAATTGGGTTAGTTGCGTAACCATGTCATTCCTTTGGTTTGGGGTAAGGTCTAAACCAATCTGGATTAACTTAGTGTTTTCTAAGGTTCCAAGGTTGAAGGAGGTGGTTTGATCAAGGTTGGGTTTATGTTTGTCTTCAACCCATTCTTTGATCTCCGGAGGCACCTCAATGTCCTCTTGTACTTCCAGCAAGTCTGAGTCCAATTTTTTATCAAAGTTACAATCCTTGTGGAGAAGAGGCATCTTATCAGCAAGTACAAGCACATCTAAGTTCAGAGTCCTGAAACAAAATATGCTTTCACTTAATATATATGACACTATTTAATCATACATAATGTTAGCATATACAGACAAAACAACTGCTAATAATATAGAAAAAAGTAAGCAGTTATTACATCTACAGGGCTGAAAGAAGTCCTGCCCATTTTACCCTTGTCGACCAATGCAAGGAGTGCTGCTCCAATTGGCAAGGATAAAGTCCAGGTGGACTGTGTTGATGTAGGGGCTGTCATCATCCTCCTTCTCCCGAATGATGACCATTACGTCAATCATCGTCTGGGGTATATCTGTTTGTATGTTCATCATGAACAATAATGTGCATGCCCGACATTATCCGGACGACGTTTTGTTTGATTCTTTGTTTCTCTTCCTCCACTCTGGGATCTGGAACAAAGACTTCTTTTCCTTTGAATGGCACTAGCTTGGGAAACAACATAGTCATCACGTTGATTGGCACCTTTACAGGAGGTTGTACGGACTCAGAGTTTGAAGGCGAAGATAAACGCCGCGTAGTTGAAGCTGAAGGAACCTACTGATGCTTATGAGGATTCCTCTGACTAGAACTAGCAGAATAGCCTAGTCCAGTTATCCCATTTTGTCGGCTACTTGGATGGGGTATTTGATACCTTGGTGATCTTTACCCAGCTCTTATCCTGGCTGATGACCCAAGGACATCATTTCTTGAGTAGCCGACATTACTTAGGCAGAGATCTTGGGTACGGGCAATGGCATTCCAATAGCATGGTACTGAGTATTGCTCACTTCCAAGGCATGGAAACTGAGTGGCTCAACATCAGAATTAAATTGATGAGCTGTATGTCACCTTGTTGAGGGCATTCCGGTTCAGTTTTGACTATCACTAGGCTATTGTTGATAATGTATTTCAGTTGCTGATGAAGGGTGGAGGGGACTGCCCCAGCCATATGAATCCACGGTCTTCCCAAGAGTAGGTTGTATCCCGAATCTATCTTGAGTACATGGAAAGACACGCAGAATGTATGGGGACCAATCTTAATTGGCAGCTCAATCTCTTCGACCGAATTGCGGCGGGCCCCATCAAAAGCCTTGATAACCGTATGGCTGCCCCAGATTCGGTTGAGATTGACATTTATCTTCAACAACGTAGCATAAATACAGATATTCAAAGATGAACCTCCATCTACTAAGACTTCTGTAAGACCCCAACTTTTATAAATAAAGATGAATTTTTTATAAATATCATTTTTGAATATTATGGAGTTAATTTGATATAATGTTATAGTTGTGGGTAATATTTATAAATTTTACAAAGTACGCAAGTTGTTATATAATATTCGATTGGTCGGGAAATATTCGTTTTAACAGGGAATATTCGTACAATGGCACAATCATTGGTGGACCCCACAACAGAATTATTGTCGGAATGAGAAAACGACAAAAATATTTTATTAAAAATAACGGCAGAAGTTTTACCATTGATACTGTTGAACTACTCGGTAGTAAAAGTACAGTAATACGTGTGGTTGCATAGTAGCACACGGTATTGATTATTAATGCTTATGTGAGAAGTCACTCAGTTTGATTCAATTATTGTCAGTTAATAATATTAATTATTTAGCGATAATGAAGTTTTGTTTTATTCGTATTATTAACGTAATAAAACAGAAACATCTTTTTATATAAAACAGAATACTTTATTAAAGTTATTCTATAAATAGAATATATTATATTTTATTTAAAAGATTTTTCTTTAAATATGGACCGTTAGATTAAATTAATCAATCTGGACCGTTCATGGATTAGTTACTATGCATTCTATTTTTCTATAAATAGCAGCTCATTCCTTCATTATTTTTTACGAATTCACTGAACTCTAGAGAGAGAAACTATAGAGAGAGAGAAGAAAAGTATTCTGCTACTTAACTACTTCCTTATTTCAGTTCTTCTTTAAAACGGTAAGGGGTGTTATTCTTTCTTATTCATGAAGAGAACTGTTGTTATTCCATTTCTTATTATTCTATTGGAATAACCTGTATACGCGGTCTACCCTATACTTGGTGACATTCTTCTATTATTCTGTTGGAACATCCTGTCTGTGTGTTTTACACCGGGCCTGGTTCCGTCTTTATTATTATTCTGTTGGAACATCCTGTCTGTGTGTTTTACACCATACCTGGTTCCGTCTTTATTATTATTCTGTTGGAACATCATGTCTGTGTGTTTTACACCGGACCTGGTTCCGTCTTTATTATTATTCTGTTGGAACATCCTGTCTGTGTATTTTACACCGGACCTGGTTTCGTTTTTATTATTATTCTGTTGGAATATCCTGTCTGTGCGTTTTACGCCGGACCTAGTTCCATTATTTATTATTCTGTTGGAATAACCTATCTGTGCGGTCTATCGCATGCATGGTGATTTCTTTTGTTATTCCATTCTTTATTATACTCAGTTGGTTAAGTTTTGACTTCTATACTCCATGAATTTTGTGGAATATCCTTGATAATTGCGTTTCATCCAGTATCTTTTCATGAAAATATTCTTCTAAGCATTCTTGAATTTTACTCCACAAAGCAGTATCATGTTAAAAATTTGGACGTTGTTAATTCTTGGATAAATTAATTCTTGAACTTGTTTTATTGAATTCTTATATCATTGTCATCATCCTCGTGTTTATAAAATGTTGAAAGTTATCTGTGGCCTGTAGTGCATAGATGGACTTGTATGATTATGACCAGGGATTATTTGGTATAATCATGACCGTAATGTTATAAATGATGTGGTAAAAGTCCTCATTGGCCCGTAGTGCATTGATGGACAGTTGTTGGCATGATCATGACCATTAATGAATACACGAATATCCTTGGCCGTAGTGCAGGGGTGATTCGATGATGTGGATTATTTTATTAAGAAGAGTCCCAGCGATAACAGTGTTGAAAAACCTTTTAAATCATAGAAGATAGTAGATTTTATTTTCTACTTGACTCTTTTAATGGATTGCTTGTTCCGCTGCAGTTAAACTTGATGTTCGTTATATTTTATCAGTTTAACACTGTTGAAGGCTAATGATAATTTATTCTGCATTATCTTAGTCATAATATTTCTTACTGGGCTAGTTGAGCTCACCCTTTCTTTCACTGTTCTCTTCAGGAAATGAAAATATAGCTGGGACGAGTCGGGGAATGGAGTGATGGACCAGATGATAGTATTAGTAGTCCTCACTATTCTGTTAAATAGTGTGACAATAATTGTAATGAGGACTCCTTTTGAGTTTGTATAGTCTCTAGTAGACAATAATTGTATTCAAACTCATAGTTATGTTTTGTCGTATTGTACACGACAGTTGTATTTGTATTCTGTACCATGTATTTGACGACCCAGATGAGTGATGTATACCTAATTTTAGGGGCGTCACAATTGGTATCAAAGCTTAGGGATATGATCCCTGGCTAAGATGTGAGAATAGAACTAGGAGGGGAGAGACGGGGAATTCCTTCGCTAGTATGATCTACCTAAGTTTATTTGCATGGTATTTAATTGGTCGGTCAGAATATAAGGATAATATATGACATATCAATTAACTTTTGTTTTGTGGCAGTATCTGAAAATGACATCCGAGAATGTTGAGAATAGCAATGGAGCACAGGCGACTGTTGATTCACCACATATCAATAATTGGGATAATGTGCATAAAGAAGGCGACAATCCTCATGCAAACAACAATACTGACCAAATGATGAATGATGGAATGTTCAGAAGCTTTATGCAGTTTATGAAACAGCAGGCGAGAGCAGCTCCTGTTCAAAATGTAGGTGGAAATACTAAAAACTCTCGGACAGTCACCGCTAAACAGTTCAAGGAGCTGGGACCACCAGAGTTTAAGGGAGAGCCAAAACCACTTATAGCGGAAACATGGATAAAGCAAATCACCAAGATATTTGATGTCTTGGGATACTCCGAGGAGCAAAAGGTTTCCTTTGCCGCCTTTATGTTGCGAGGAGAGGCAGATTACTGGTGGGAATCGATTAAGCGTACTCAACCTGCCGCACTGAAGATGTCTTGGGAGAAGTTCCAAGAGCTGTTCAATGACAAATACTTTCCCGAAAGTGTTCGACACATGAAGGAGGTGGTGTTCATCAAATTGGAGCAGAATAATATGACCGTGTCGTAGTATGAGGCTAAATTTGCTGAGTTGTCCCGGTTTGCGTCCCACTTGGTGGATAATGAAGAGCGAATGTCGCGAATGTTTTTGCGAGGTTTGAAATCTGAGATACGTCAACATCTTATTTCTCATAAACTGTGTTTGTATTCAGATGTTGTGAATAGAGCTCAGTTAGTGGAGCGCGATAACGAGTCAACGCAACCAAAAGAGAGCAGTCGGCAAAATGATAATACCAGCGAGAGCAGTCATCGAAGCGGTGACAACAAGCGTGGTGGGAATCAACAGGCCAGAAATGGTAACCACTTCGGTGGTAATCAGGGCCAAAATAATAAGAATGGTCATTTCAAGAAGAGGAGATTCAACAATGATGGAAAGACGTCAGCACCATCACCCGTTGTTAAGGAAGGAGAATGACCACCTATCATATGTTTCAAATGCGGAGGGGAGGGGCACATCAGTCCAAACTGCGTGATGTCGTCTAAAGCATGTTATAGTTATGGAAGAGAAGGTCATTTAACTCGATTTTGTCGTTTACCAAAAACAAGTTCAGCCAGGATGGAGGCACCAAAGGCCGTCCCAAAAAAGTCAAAACCGGTAGTGCAAGGGAGAGCGTTTGTTGTGACCTCCCAGAAAGCAAGGAACCCGAATGAGGTCATCACGGGTAAGCTTATCATAAACTCTAATGAAGTCTATACTTTATTTGATACCGGTTCTACCCATTCTTTTATTTCTCCTACTTGCGCTCATCGATTAAATTTGACTCCGGAGAAATTAGACTTTGACTTATCTATTAAAACTCCATTGGGAGAAACCTTCATTACATCCACGGTTTATAAGTCTTGTTTGGTTCAAGTTGGTACCCACACATTACCTGTCGATATGATTTCATTAAAAATACTTGCATTTGACGTGATTCTAGGGATTGATTGGTTAACTACTCATCATGCAAAAATTGATTATTTTCGTAAAGTTGTTAGCTTTCATATTCCTAATCGACCTATTATGCGAATTCAAGCAACCAAACCATTAAAATCAATCGTTGTCATCTCAAGCCATAAAGCTATTCGTTTATTGAAAAATGGATGTCAAGCTTTCTTAGCTCATGTCACGGATCTAAACAAAAATACGTCAGTTTTGAATGATATTTCTATTGTTAATAAATTTCCTGACGTATTCCCTGAAGAACTTCCTGGCCTACCCCCCAGAGCGTGAAATTGAATTTTGTATCGACCTTGAACCCGGTACAAAACTCATTTCCAAAGCCCCATATCGAATGGCTCCTATTGAACTTCAGGAGTTAAAGATCCAACTGCAGGAATTGTTAGACATTGGCTTTATTCGTCCTAGTACTTCTCCTTGGGGTGCTCCTATTCTATTCGTGAAGAAGAAAGATGGAAGTATGCGACTTTGAATTGATTATCGGGAGTTGAATCATGTCACCATCAAAAATAGGTACCCATTGCCACGTATTGATGACCTGTTTGACCAGTTGCAAGGAGTACAATTCTTTTCAAAGATCGATCTTCGTTCTGGATATCATCAGCTGAAGGTTAGAACTGAGGATATTCCAAAGACGTCTTTCAGAACTCGGTACGGACATTATGAATTTCTAGTCATGTCCTTTGGATTGACTAATGCTCCTGCTGCCTTCATGGATATGATGAACCGGGTATTCAAGGAATATTTGGATCACTTTGTGGTCGTCTTTATTGATGACATCCTTATTTATTCCAAAAGTCGTGAAGATCATGAGCAACACTTGAGGCTGGTACTCCAAAAGCTTCGTGAATACAAGCTTTATGCCAAGTTGAAGAAATGTGAGTTCTGGCTGGAGGAGGTAGCATTCCTTGGGCACGTAGTATCAAGTCGTGGAATATCTGTTGACCCGGCAAAGATTGAAGCTATTCAAAGCTGGGAGCAACCTAAATCAGTAACCGAAGTACGTAGCTTTCTTGGTTTAGCTGGTTATTATCGGAGATTCGTGGAAGGATTTTCTCGAATCGCTACTCCACTAACTCAGCTGACTCGAAAAGATACAAAGTTCGGTTGGAGCGAAGAATGTGATAAGAGTTTTCAAGAACTCAAGAGGAGACTCATTTCAGCACCTGTTCTAACAATACCATCTGGCTCGGAGGGATTTGTCATCTACAGTGATGCTTCGAGCAAAGGGTTGGGATGCGTTCTCATGCAACATGAAAAAGTCATAGCCTATGCATCAAGACAACTCAAGGAATATGAGAGGAATTATCCTACTCATGATCTAGAGTTGGCAGCTGTTGTCTTTGCACTTAAAATTTAGAGGCATTACTTGTATGGGGAGAAGGTGGAGATCTTTACGGATCATAAAAGCCTCAAATATTTTTTCACTCAAAAGGAACTCAACATGCGACAACGACGTTGGCTTGAACTGTTGAAAGATTATGATCATACCATTCAATACCATCCTGGAAAAATGAACGTGGTAGCTGACGCATTGAGTAGAAGATCATATGCAAGTACGAGTGCGATATTGTCCAACACAAAGCCCCATTTTGTGTGACTTGCAAAGGATGGAGATAGAGTTAAAGACTCCAGGGACCCATGTGATGATGGCGAATATACGAGTAGAACCGACTTTAATCGATAAAGTTAAAGTTGCTCAAGCTACAGACCTGGAGCTGATGCGTATGAGGAAGAAAGTGTAAGAAGGTGCTATGCCGGAAGCAAGAATCGATGAAGAAGGAATACTTCGAGTCAACTCCAGACTTTGTGTTCCTAACGACCCTGATTTAAAATATGAAAACATGATGGAGGCGCGTAACACACCGTTTACAATCCATCCTGGGAGTACCAAAATGTATCATGATCTTCGTCATACATTTTGGTGGAGCAATATGAAGCGAGAGATAGCGCTGTTTATCTCAAGGTGTCTAATTTGTCAACGAGTCAAGGCGGAGCATCAAGTACCAAAAGGTCCATTGCAACCACTTGAAATTCCAAAATGGAAGTGGGAGCACATTACCATGGATTTCGTTACTAGTCTTCCTAAGGTTTCTCAAGGTATTGATGCGATTTGGGTCATTGTTGATAGATTGACCAAGTCTGCTCATTTTTTACCGATACGAGAAACTTATACACTTGAATGTCTTGCTCATATGTACATAAACGAGATTGTAAGACTGCATGGTATGCCAGTATCCATAGTTTCTGACCGAGACCCACGATTCACTTCACGATTTTGGGTTAGCTTACAAAAAGCTATGGGCACGGATTTACGATTTAGTTCAGCATATCATCCTCAGACGGACGGACAATCAAAGAGGACTATTTAAACTCTGGAAGATTTATTAAGACTCTGTGTCCTTGACTTCAAGGGAAGTTGGGACAAGTTCTTATCATTGGTGGAGTTTTCCTACAACAACAGTTATCAAGCAAGTATTGGCATGGCTCCATTCGAAGCGTTGTATGGAAGAAAGTGTCGTTCTCCAGTATGTTGGGATGAGGTGGGTGAAGCAACATTGTTGAGACCAGAGTTGGTACGTATGACTACAGAAAAGATTCAAATGATCCGACAACGTATAAAAATCTCACAAGATCGACAAAAGAGTTATGCTGATCTTCATCGAAAGGACGTGGAATTTGATATAGGAGATCATGTGTTCTTACGTGTTTCTCCATGGAAAGGAGTTACGAGATTTGGAAAGAGAGGAAAGCTCAATCCTCGATTCATCGGTCCATTTTTAATCCTCGGTCGAGTAGGAACTGTGGCTTATAGACTCGCTTTACCGCCAAGTATGTCTCGTGTTCATAACGTTTTTCACATATCCATGTTACGTAAATATGTGGAAGACCCAAACCACATTATTGAGTTAGAACCGGACGAAATAGCGGAGGATTTGACGTATAAAGAAGTTCCTGTTCAAATCTTGGATAAGAAGGAACATATTCTACGCTCCAAGGTTATACCTCAAGTCAAAGTTTTGTGGAGAAATCACGATGTTGAGGAAATGACTTGGGAGTTAGAATCTAAAATGAAGTCAAGGTATCCTTACCTCTTCGACATACCAGGTACGTACCCTAATTTTGAGGGTGAAATTTCATAAGAAGGGGAGGTTGTAAGACCCCAACTTTTATAAATAAAGATGACTTTTTTATAAATATCATTTTTGAATATTATGGAGTTAATTTGATATAATGTTATAGTTGTGGGTAATATTTATAAATTTTACAAAGTACGCAAGTTGTTATATAATATTCGATTGGTCGGGGAATATTCATTTTAACAGGGAATATTCGTACAATGGCACAATCATTGGTGGACCCCACAACAGAATTATTGTCGGATTGAGAAAACGACAAAAATATTTTATTAAAAATAACGGCAGAAGTTTTACCATTGATACTGTTGAACTACTCGATAGTAAAAGTAAAGTAATACGTGTGGTTGCATAGTAGTACACGGTATTGATTATTAATGCTTATGTGAGAAGTCACTCAGTTTGATTCAATTATTGTCAGTTAATAATATTAATTATTTAGCGTTAATGAAGTTTTGTTTTATTCGTATTATTAACGTAATAAAACAGAAACATCTTTTTATATAAAACAGAATACTTTATTAAAGTTATTCTATAAATAGAATATATTATATTTTATTTAAAAAGATTTTTCTTTAAATATGGACCGTCAGATTAAAGTAATCAATCTGGATCGTTCATGGATTAGTTACTATGCATTCCATTTTTCTATAAATAGCAGCTCATTCCTTCATTATTTTTTACGAATTCACTGAACTCTAGAGAGAGAAACTATAGAGAGAGAGAAGAAAAGTATTCTGCTACTTAACTACTTCCTTATTTCAGTTCTTCTTTAAAACGGTAAGGGGTGTTATTCTTTCTTATTCATGAAGAGAACTATTGTTATTCTATTTCTTATTATTCTATTGGAATAACCTGTATACGCGGTCTACCCTATACTTGGTGACATTCTTCTATTATTCTGTTGGAACATCCTGTCTGTGTGTTTTACACCGGACCTGGTTCCGTCTTTATTATTATTCTGTTGGAACATCCTGTCTGTGTGTTTTACACCAGACCTGGTTCCGTCATTATTATTATTCTGTTGGAACATTCTGTCTGTGTGTTTTACACCGGACCTGGTTCCGTCTTTATTATTATTCTGTTGGAACATCTTGTCTGTGTGTTTTACACCGGACCTGGTTCCGTCTTTATTATTATTCTGTTGGAATATCATGTCTGTGCGTTTTACGCCGGACCTGGTTCTATTATTTATTATTCTGTTGGAATAACCTATCTGTGCGGTCTATCGCATGCATGGTGATTTCTTTTGTTATTCCATTCTTTATTATACTCAGTTAGTTAAGTTTTGACTTCTATACTCCATGAAATTTATGGAATATCCTTGATAATTGTGTTTCATCCAGTATCTTTTCATGAAAATATTCTTCTAAGCGTTCTTGAATTTTACTCCACAAAGCAATATCATGTTGATAATTTGGACGTTGTTAATTCTTGGATAAATTAATTCTTGAACTCGTTTTATTGAATTCTTATATCATTGTCATCATCCTCATGTTTATAAAATGTTGAAAGTCATTTGTGGCCTGTAGTGCATAGATGGACTTGGTATGATTATGACCAGGGATTATTCGGTATAATCATGACCGTAATGTTACAAATGATGTGGTAAAAGTCCTCATTGGCCCGTAGTGCATTGATGGATAGTTGTTGGCATGATCATGACCATTAATGAATACACGAATATCCTTGGCCGTAGTGCAGGGGTGATTCGATGCTGTGAATTATTTTATTAAGCTGAGTCCCAAAGATAACAGTGTTGAAAAACCTTTTAAATCATTGAAGATAGTAGATTTTATTTTCTACTTGACTCTTTTAATGGATTGCTTGTTCCGCTGCAGTTAAACTTGATGTTCGTTATATTTTATCAATTTAACACTGTTGAAGGCTAATGATAATTTATTCTGCATTATCTTAGTCATAATATTTCTTACTGGGCTAGTTGAGCTCACCCTTTCTTTCACTGTTCTCTTCAGGAAATGAGAATATAGCTGGGACGAGTTGGGAAACGGAGTGATGGACCAGATGATAGTATTAGTAGTTCTCACTATTCCATTAAATAGTGTGACAATAATTGTAATGAGGACTCCTTTTGAGTTTGTATAGTCTCTAGTAGACAATAATTGTATTCAAACTCACAGTTATGTTTTGTCGTATTGTACACGACAGTTGTATTAGTAAGTTATATTTGTATTCTGTACCATGTATCTGACGATCCAAGATGAGTATCTGACGACCCAAGATGAGTGATATATACCTAATTTTGGGGGCGTCACAACTTCGGCTAGCATATATCCAGAGGACAAGACCGCAATGTGTAACGGCTTGCAATGACCGGTCCCTTCGGGCGGTATGTCATCATCGGTGAAGGATATCACATTATTGTTGAAAATGTGATCAACCAAATGTTGAAATTTTTTCACATCCTCTGATGTCGGTAAGTAGGCTTCTTCCAAAACCTTCAACAAAATCTTCCGATGATCTTCAGAACTTAAAACCAAGTCCAAAATTAAAATTTGGTGCGGAGCTTCTCTTAAGCTTAAAACCACATTGGCTTCGTTATGACCCATAGCACGGAGGAAATTTTCAATCTTCACCATGGGTATTTTCCCCTTTGACTTGATGGTAGGCTTCATCACCCGTTGGGGAAGATACAGTGGATTATCCTTCGACACTGTAGCAGTTGTATGCGAGGTGGATCCTTCACCTTCTTCATAATTCCACGGAACTATGTGCAAGCTAACAATAGGATATTGTACTCTGCATGGTAAGTTGATTGGCTCAGGGGTGGCCACTTTCAAAGGATTGTTGCTTCCTTTGAGTTGAATTGTTGGTATTGTGAGTGGCTTGACAATGCCATCAGCCTCCGTGGAGATAACTGTGACCAATCCCTTCCATTTAGTAGGATGGGCATTCTCACTACCACGTAGTACAGTATCATCGTCTGCTAGTTGCAGGACACCGCTATCAATGAGATTCTGGATAAGGTGGCGGAGTGCCCAGGATTCTTCTGTGCTGTGATCGCAAGAATGGGAGTGATATTGACATACTCCATCAGGGTTAAACCATCCTAAACGGGGATTGATTGGAGGTAGGAGGGAAGTGATTCTTCCTTCATTAATTAGCATCTGAAGGATTTCCTCCATGGGTTGGCCCATATATGTAAATTCCCTTCTGTTGGCAAAATCCCGACGAGCTTTAGCATTCGCTCTCTTTGCCACTTTGTCTTCCATCGTTTCACTTTCTAGAGGTGACGAGGGAATATTCAGGACAAGAGGAAGGAGACTAGCATGCTCCTGACTTACTAACTGGCGTGTAACTTGATGCTGGTAGGTCACCAGTTCTACTAATTGCTCAATTTGTTTGCAAAGAGCTTTTATCTTTTGTTTCATCGTAAACTGGAACTTTTCATAATCCCATTTGTCAACATCGTCTTTGATGATTGGGGATGCTTCGCAGTTAAAATTGGAACTTTGTTCAGTGCTCCAATTAATTATGTTGATCTCTTCCTCTTTGCGTGGAGGAAGAGGGTTGTCTTGCACATGAGGTTGATCTGGTTTGGTGACCACAATCTCACCCTTGTCTATCAAATCTTGGATCTTGTGTTTCAAGGCCCAATAATCTTGAGTATCATGTCCAGGTGCCCCGGCATGATAAGCACATTTCTGAGCAGCATTAAAACCCCGTCCATTAGGGTTGGCTGGTGGAAGAAGATGTGTGATTTTCTTCTGCGTTGTCAGAAGAGTGAGAATATTCTCGAGTGAGTCCCATAAGGGTGTGAACACTCGAGGTCGTTTGACTTCTCCACCTTTTGGCATTGGAGGGTTTGAAGACTGTGCTTGAAAGGGAGTGTAATTTCTCCTCTGGATAGGCATGTTCTGATTAGATTTTTGACCCTGTAGTATCAGGGAAACATCCTCTTCTTTCTTTTTATGGACCCTCCGGGGGTTATTTCCATAATTTTCGGATTGGATGTGCTCAGCAACAGCTTTAAGGGCAGCTAGGTCCTGAATCTTTCCAGACTTCAATCCCATCTCAGCCATCTCCCCATGTTTGATCATCTTAGAAAATAGTTTACCGATGCCAACTAAGACTCTCTCATAGAAAGGAGCTTCTTGTATATCGATAAAGGTCATCACCATCTCTGACTCGGTTATAGAAGGAATTACTTGAGCAGCAAGGCGCCTCCACCTTTAAGCATTCTCTCTGGAAGACTCGTTGGACTGTTTCTTGACCTTGGTAATCTGGTACTGGTCAGGAGCCATTTGAGACTGAAAGCTGTATTGTATGAGGAAGGCGTGAGCTAGCTCTTCCCAGCTATGGATCTTTGAGTTGTCTAATCTGGTATACCATGAACGGGCTTCTCCAGTCAGACTCTTTTGGAACAGCTGCATTCTGAACTTCTCGTCCTCTGCATAAGATCCAAGTTCTCCAATGAACTCCTTTAAATGTGTGTAAGGATCTCCTAACCCGCCATATTTTTCGAAGTCAGGAGTTTTGAATTTCTCTGGATAATGCACACCAGGGAATATACAAAGGTCAGCATATGAAACACTCCCATGTGCTCCAATTCCTTTGATAGCAGGAAGGGTTTTCTTCCATTTGAAGAACTTTCTTTTTGATGTCACCGGTGTCTGGATATCTGGTGAGATGGGCGGGATCATGACTTTTGTTGGTTGTATCCAACTGCAGTTCAGGTACTGTAATGGCTTTATCAGAACCTTGAGTTCCCCCTTGTGTAGAGGATTCAGCATGTACGGGTATCTTTGGACCCTGAGTAGATTGATGTAGTTCTTTAAGCAGAACAGCCAAATCTAAAATTTGTTTAGTTAATCCATCAAATTCTTCGTGAAAAACTGGATTAGACTGGTCAGAGGAAGACATGATTGGTTGTAGGCCTGCGGCCTTTTTGGATTTTGACTGGGTAATAGGTCTGAATGCTTCCCTACAACAAAACTGGCATAATTTAGTTTTAGGGATGGTGTAAATGTTAACATGCTACGTAATGTATCCATTTCAGGAGTTTGGTCCTACAAAACGGATGTTAGCTATTCGTAATACAGGGTAACATGTTAATTTAAATATGTATATGCACATATTTCCTCATATTTCTCATTACATGGAGATGATTATGGAATGGAAATTACAAGTAATTGACTTTACAAGTAATTTGAAATGAGAAAGCATGAAGAGACTTTCCTCCACGTTTGGTTTATCAGAGGCTGACCTATCTTAGGTTACTCTCACGGCTTTTTGGCATGAAGGTTCCCAAATCATCGCAATTTACTCAACGGGAAGTTAACCTGGTCTTTCAACTGGAGCGAATTTGGGTGGTGCCTTTCCTGAGCCTCGCGGGAATTAGTCTTCCTACGAGTCCTGTAATCAAACACTGACAGGATAGCCTCCTGGTGGAGGGACCACACAATATACATTCACATACAACGTGTCTCACTGTTTATGAAAATGATGACATGTGCGAAGCACTAATATCACAGGCAGATATAGTGTAAAGCATTAATCGCAGAAAAGATATGCATTCGTACACATTCATCATAAATGTAAATGAGACATCCACACATAAGCATATAACAGTTTTGAAAAGCTTGTAATAGCGGCTTAAGTCCTCTTACTGGAGTCCCCAACAGAGTCGCCACCTGTCGACGTCGGGATTTTTATTTGTCCTTTTTCGTTACCTGTTCTTTTGTGTTCTCATTTTAGGTGAGATTTGTTTGAAAAAACAAGTAAAAAAGGTCCGACATGTGTAATGTCAACGATTAGACTGTAAGAGTTGCCAGTTGGTTTTTTAACTTGTTGTACCAACCCAACCGAGAAAAGGTTTGTTCATTGACCCAGTGATGTGACACTGCTAAACGGGTCTGTGAAATCGAGATTCATTTAGGGTCCGGGGACTTGCTTATGCGGAGGGAAGGTGTTAGGCACCCCCCGACATCCGTGTTACCACGGTGACCGCCACTTTTCAAGAAACTGTTATATGAATGTGTGTGTGTGTGTGGGTCAATGTGTTTTTATTTGGAAGTAGTGCGAGGCCTCGTTCGCACCTATATACACAAGGTTTGAATTTATGTAAAAATTCAGTTTTAAACAAGATATGGCAGTGATGTTTTATAAAAGAAGTTTTTCAAACCCAATGCTCAATAGTAATTGAGACCTTTTACACTCCCATTTCATTCCGTATTCGGCTTGGTTGATTTTATTTTACAGATGCGAGGCATCTGTATGAAAATAATGTACAAAAAGGTGCTGAATTCCTTGTGGGTATGAAAACCATCTGAGGAAATCCAAACATCACAGATAAATTTACAAGCTGCTTACAACTGAAAAGGTCCATCACGGGAACCGAATCTAGATTCAGTGGACTGAACCTGTGATCACATGATTCCTAGGCTCACATGATGCCGCAATTGATATAAACGCAGTAAGCAGGTATATATATAAAAGCTGTAAATATATATCTACAGACATGATCACCAGCCACGAAGCACCTCCATGGGGGATCAGAAATGTAAATAAAGCTGTAAAAGCTATAAACTGCCTCGGAGGAAACTCCACGCGGGACGAAATGTACAGAAAGCTGTAAAAAGGGTCAACCACCACGAAGTAAACTCCAGGTGGGACGAAATGTATATATATATATATATATATATATATATATATATATATATATATATATATATTAAAGCAGTAAACACACCAGATGTGAAATACAGGCTCATCGAACAAAGTTCGACACACAGTTCATATATATATATATATATATATATATATATATATATATACGAAAGCATTTAAACGCACCAGACATAAGTATATATATATACGAAAGCATTTAAACGCACCAGACATAAGTTTATATATATATATATATATATATATATATATATATATATATATATATATATATATATATATATATATATATATATAAGAAAGCCATTAAACGCTCCAGACGAAGTCTAGGCTCAATCGAGGTATAACTCGATAATGTTAGTCAGTATATATATATATATATATATATATATATATATATATATATATATATAAGTGTATACATATATACAGACTAAAAATAAATCACAGACCGATGTCCGGGCATACACACGCAACACGACTCTCAATGTGAAGAACAGTGTGTGCAAAGATGAAGAGAAATGCTTTAAAGTGTGTGAGAAGGCTTACAGTGGGCTGCCAAAAAAGACTTCTATATCTTTAAAGTAGATAAACACTAGCTTCTGCCGGTACAGAAGTAGCTATATGTGAGCTCACAAGTGTTTAAAATGAGAAAACACTCAGTTTAGAGTGAGTACAGAGCAAATTGGGTAGGGCTTCCTCGCCGTTTTTTCTTACAAAATGGCCACCCCAAGCCCTCTATTTATAGAGGGTGGGTCGCAGGTGTACCAGAGGCTGCCCGGGGTGCCCTGAGCTTCGCGGGTCCCGCCGTCTCGAAGTACGTGCACGCATGCAACGTGATGTCCACTCGAACTTTCAGAATTACAATCAGGGCATCCGACTGAGGTATACAGGACCTATTTCAGACCGCCGTTGTCGAGAGTTACGCAATGACATGGGATTAGAGGTTGTACGAAGTCATGAAGATGGGACGATGCCCTCTGGTCTTTAGCTTCAAATTCTATTCGTTATCCTGCGCAATAGTCACTCGGGATTGGTCTTCCTTGATTCTTGTGGGACATTGCTGTGTTGAAATGTATGTTTGAAATGTTGAGACGGTGTGATGTGGCGTCAAGGTGGCAAGATGATGACTTTGCCCCTCACCAGGGTTATCTCCGGTTTGGGCTGATAAAGCAGACGTTGCTCAGGGTTATCACTGAGATTGGACTGCTACAATGGTTGAAGGTCCTCAGTGTCATCTTTGAGGTGTGCCTGTCCTCCTGGTTTTATTGCCAGGTCTTGTATTGAGTATCTCGTTGTGAGCGTCGAGATTGAAGCTGATTGCATTTGAAACAAGCATTTCTGGGGTTATCTCCGGAACTGCAACTGCCTTCCTTGGGGTTATCACCAAGGTTTGAATCTGCTATTCCCAGTGTTGGGACTGAGACAGAATATCTTGGGGTTATCTCCAGGATGAAGTGGTCTTCTCCGGTGTGTGTTTCGGTATTGGAACTACAGGCCTCGGGGTTATCGCCGAGGTTGGAGCTGCTACTCCCGGTGTGTGTTCTGGGGTTGAGATTGAGCTTCCGGTAGTATCCGGACTGGATATGAGTTGTCTTCCAGGGTTATCTCTGAAAGACAAATCTGCCCTCCTACAATGTCAGTAACAGGTGTGCAGAAAATTTTGGGTGTCTACACAATGATGACTTCTTTGGTAACCCTGAGGAAGGAGGCTGCTTCTATCCACTTGGTGAAGTAGTCGATCATGGTGAATATAAAGCGATGCCCATTACTGGCTTTGGGATCGATGTGTCCAATCACATCCATTCCCCACATTGAGAAGGGCCAAGGTGAACTCATATTTTGGAGCTCCCTCGGAGGGGCGTGGATGGCATTTCCATAAATTTGTCATTGATAGCACCTCTTGATGTGATCATCACAGTCAGCTTTGAGGGTAAGCCAGTAATGTCCTGTTCTAAGGATCTTCTTAACAAGTAAGGGGCCACTTATGTGTGGGCCACATACTCCACCATGGACCTCATCCATGAGTCTCTGAGCTTGGTGCTGGTCTAGACATCTGAGTAGACCTAGTCCTACATCTCTTTTATAGATTGCATCTCCGCTCAGGTAGAATTTCACAGCAATTCGACGGATCCGCCTTTTCTCAGTCGGGCTCACCTCAACGGGTGTAGATCTATCTCGTAGGTACTCCTTGATATGCTGATACCAAGGGTGCTGGATGGGAGGTAGCTCATCCGATACTTCTCCAACATAGTTCCCATAGGTTGGAGCCTTGTGCAAGGTAAATGTAACGCTTGGCATGTGTTCCTTGTCCGACATGTGAATCAAGGAGGCCAAAGTTGCTAACGCGTCTGCAAAGTCATTCCTATTACGAGGAATGTGTAGAAAGGAGATTTCTTCGAACTCCAAAACCATCTGTAAAACTTGTCGATGGTAAGGCAGCAAATGTAGCTCTTTGGTTTAATAGATTCTCGTGGATTGTTTGACCACCAACTCCGAATCCCTAAAGATAGTTAATCGCCTGATGCCCATTAAACGGGCAAGTTTTAACCCCATGAGACAGCCTTCATACTTAGTTGTGTTGTTAGTGCTGACAAACTACAATTTGACGGCCATGAGATACTGCTCCCCCGTACCGGACACTAGAACTGCTCCAGCTCCAGAACCCTCCATATTAACAGCTCCATCGAAATACATTTTCCATGTATGGCATGTATCGTACTGATGGTGTTGCTGAACTTTCATTACCCCTTCATCTAAGAAGTAGGTTTCCAAGGGTTTGAAATCCCCTGTAGGCGCAGCGGCCAGTTGATCCGTAATTCCTTAACCTTTGATGGACTTTTGCGTCACGTAGACGATATCAAATTTTTATAGGATCAACTGTCATCTGGACAGCAGAAAATTTAACATGGGTTTATTGAACATGTACTTGAGAGGGTCCACGTGGGATATGAGATGGGTTGTGTGACCATGGAGGTAATTCTGTAACCTCGTGGAAGCCCATGCTAAAGCACAACAAGTCTTCTCAATCAGACTGTACTTGTGTTCACTACTGGTAAATCTTTTGCTGAAGTAATAGATAGCTCGTTCTTGGCCTCTATCGTCTTTCTGTCCCAGCATACAACCCATGGCATTCACTTATGGACAGGTACATGAATAGGGAAACATCATCCCTGGGTGGTACCAAAACAAGATCTTTGACTAGCTGTTTTTTTATTGTAAGGAAGGCTTTTTGGCATTCGTCATTCCATTTCATGGAGGAATTCTTCCTTAACAACTTGAAGATAGGCTCACAGGTTGCTGTGAGTTGAGAAATAGACATGCTAATGAAGTTGATTCTTTCTAAAAATCCCAGTATTTCCTTCTCTATCTGAGGAATGGGCATTTCCGTGACGGCCTGGATTTTGGTGGGATCCAGCTCAATTCTTTTGTGGCTGACTAGGAATCCTAACAACTTGCCTGATTTAACACCAAAGGCGCACTTGGCTGGATTCAACTTCAAGTTGTACTTATGCAACCTGTTGAAGAGCTTTCTGAGATGGTCTGAGTGGTCTTCTTCCCTTCGGGACTTGACAATGATGTCATCTACGTTGATTTCTATCTCTTTGTGCATTAAGTCGTGGAAAAGAGCCGTCATATCTCATTGATAGGTGGCTCCGGCTTAGATGAGGCCGAATAACAATCGTCTATAGCAAAAGGTTCCCCAAGGCGTGATGAAACCAGTTTTCTCACGATCCTCCTCAGCAACCATAATCTGGTGGTACCCCGCAAAGTAATCTACAAATGAGTACATGCCGTATTGAGCAGTATTGTCAATGAGAATGTGGATAAATGGCACGGGAAAGCTATCTTTAAGGCAAGCTTTGTTTAGATCCTGGTAATTCACGCAAACTCGCACCTTTCCTCCAGGCTTAGGCATGGGAACGATGTTAGATATCCATTCAAGATATGTAGACACCATAATAATACCATCATAAAATTATTTCACAATTTCTTCTTTCACCTTTAAACTTCACTCAGATTTCAATCGCCTGAGCTTCTGCTTGACCGGCTTGAATCCCTCTTTAATGGGAAGGCGATGAAGAACAATGTCAGTGGATAAACCCACCATGTCTTCATGAGACCATGTAAACATATCTTGGAATTGGGTTAGTAGTGTAACCATGTCATTCCTTTGGTTTAGGGTAAGGTTTGAACCAATCTGGATTAACTTAGGGCTTTCTAAGGTTCTGAGATTAAAGGAAGGGGGGTTTGATCAAGGTTGGGTTAAGGTTTATCTTCGACCCATTCTTTAATCTCCAGAGGCACCTCAATGTCCTCATGTATTTCCATCAAGGCTGGATCCAACTCTACATCAAAGTTACAATCCTTGTGGAGAAGAGGCACATTATGAGCAAGTACAAGCACATCTAAATTCAGGGTCCTAAAACAAAATATGCTTTCACTTAGTATATTTGAAATGGTTTGATCATACACAGTGTTAGCATGTACTGACAAAACAACTGCTAATATTGTACAGAAAAGTAAGCAGTTATGATATCTATAGGGCAGAAAGAGTTTCTGCCCATTTTACCCTCGTAGACCAATGTAAGGAGTGTTGCTCTAATTGTCGAGGGCAAAGTCCTGGTGGACTGCAGTGAGGGAGGGGTTGTCATCGTCCTCCTTCTCTCGAATGATGACCATTACTTCTGGGCAATCATCGTCTGGGTGTATTTATTTGTATGTTCATCATAGACAATGATACGTATGCCTGACATCATTCTGATGATGTCTTGCTTAATTCTTCATTCCTCCTCTTCCACTCTGGGGTCTGGAACAAAGACTTCTTTCACCTTTACTGGTATTGTCTTGGGAAACAACATAGCCATTATGCTGGCTGGCACCTTTACAGGAGGTTGTACGGACTCAGGATTCGCAGGTGAAGATAATTGTCGTGTAACTGAAGCTGGAGGAATCTGATGAGGCTTATGTGGATTCCTTTGACTGGAACTGGCAGAATAACCCAGTCCAGCTGTCCCAGTTTGTCTGATCACTTGAATCGAGTGCTTAATACCCTGTTGACTTTTACCCAGCCCTTGTCCCGGTTGATGACCCAAAGATATCATTTCTTGAGTAGCCAACATTACTTCTGCAGAAATCTTGGGTGTGAGAAGTGGCACCCCAATAGGGTGGTAGTGAGTGTTGCTCACGTCCAGGGCACGAAAACTGACCGGCTCAACTTATGAATTGAAACTGATGAGGGGTATGTCACTTTGTTTAGGACATTCCAATTCAGCATTAACCGTGACTATGCTGTCATTCATGATGTATTTCAATTGCTGATGAAGAGTGGAGGGGACGGCCCCAGCCATATGAATCCACGGTCTTCCCAATAGCGGGTTGTATCCTGAATCTATTTTGCGCACGTGAAAAGGTATGCAGAATGTATGGGGACCAATTTCGATTGGTAGCTCAATCTCTCTGACTGAATTTCGGCGGGGTCCGTCGAAAGCTTTGATGATCGTATGGCTACTTCGAATCCGTTTGAGATTGACATTCATCTTCAGCAAAGTAGCGTAAGGACATATATTCAGAGACAAACCTCCACCTATCAAGACTCCAGCTAGCATGTACCCGGAGGACAAAACCGTAATGTGTAACGGCTTGCAATGACCGGTCCCTTCGGGGGGTATATCATCATCAGTGAAAGATATCACATTGTTGTTAAAAACGTGATCAACCAAATGTTGAAATTTTTCCACATCCACTGCTGTTGGCAAGTAGGCTTCTTCCAAAACCTTCAGCAAGATCTTCCTATGATCCTTGGAAGTTAAAACTAAGTCCAAAATTGAAATTCGATGTGGAGCTTCTCTTAAGCTTAAAACCACCTTGGCTTTGTTATGACCCATAGTGCAGAGAAATTTTTCAATCTTCTCCATGGATATTTTCCCCTTTGATTTGATGGTAGACTTCATCACCCGTTGGGGAAGATACAGTGGATTTTCCTTCGACAATGTCGCAGTTTTATGAGAGGTGGATCCTTCAGCTTCTCCATATTTCCATGGGACCTTTTGTAAGCTGATAACAGGATATTGTGATCTGAATAGCAAGTTGATCGACTCGGGAGCAGCCACTTTCAATGGATTGTCAACTCCTTTGAGTTGAATTGCTTGCATTGTGAGAGATTTGACAGTCCCATTAGCCTCAACGGATATAACTTCTACCAGTCCCTTCCATTTAGTAGGACAAGTATTCTCACTCTCAAATAGCACCGTGTCATCTTCTGCTAGCTGTAGGACACCGCTGTCAATTAAGTTTTGAATAAGGTGGCGGAGTGCCCAGCATTCTTCCATGTTGTGACCGCGAGAATGGGAGTGATATTGTCATACTCCATCAGAATTAAACCGTCCTTAACGAGAATTAATCGGAGGTAGAAGGGAAGTGATCCTTCCTTCATTGATCAGCATCTGAAGTATCTCCTTCATAGGTTGGGCCAGGTATGTAAATTCCCTTCTATTGACAAAATCCCTACGGGCTTTGGCACTTGCTCTCTTCGTCAATTTATCTTCCAGTGTTTCTTTCTCTGAAGGTGACGAAGGGAGTATTCGCAACAAAAGGAAGCAGACTAGCATACTCCTGGCTGACTAATTGGCGTGTGACTTGATGCTGATAGGTCACCAGTTCTACCAATTGCTCTATCTACTTACACAGAGCTTTCATCTTTCGTTCCACTACGAACTGGAACTTTGCATAATCCCATTTATTAACATCGTCTTTGATGATCTGGGATGATTTATCGTTAAAATTAGAACTCTGCCCACTGCTCTAATTGATCATGTTGACCTCTTCCTCTTTGTGTTGATGAAGAAGGCTAACTTGTACGTGAGGTTGATCTGGTTTGGTGACCACGATCTCACTGTTGTTTATTAAATCTTGGATCTTGTGTTTCAAGGCCCAACAATCTTAAGTATCATGTCCAGGTGCCCCGGCATGATAAGCACATTTTCGAGCAGCATTGAAACCCCTCCCATTAGGGTTGGCTGGTGGAAGAAGATGCGTAATTTTCTTCTAAGTTGTTAGAAGAGTGAGAATATTCTCGAGCGAGTCCCCTAAGGGTGTGAACACTCGAGGGCGTTTGACTTCTCCACCTTTTAGTAATGGAGGGTTTGAAGACTGTGCTTGAAAGGGAGTGTAATTTCTCCTCTAGATAGGTATATTCTGACTGCCTTTTTGACCCTGTAGTATCAAGAAAACATCCTCCTCTTTCTTTTTATGAACCCTTCGGGGGTTGTTTCCATAATTTTTGGATTGGATGTGCTCAACAACAGCTTTAAGGGCAGCTAGGTATTGAATTTTCCCTGACTTCAATCCCATCTCAGCCATATCCCCATGTTAATCATTTCAGAAAATGGTTTACCAATGCCAGCTAAGACTCTTTCATAGAAAGGAGGTTCCTGTATGTCTATGAAGGTCATGACCATTTCTAACTCCGTTATGGAAGGAATAACTTGAGCAGCAAGGCGCGTCCACCTTTGAGCATACTCTCTGAAAGACTCATTGGATTGTTTCTTGACCTTGGTAATCTGGTACCTGTCAGGAGCCATCTGAGATTGGAAGCTGTATTGAGTGAAGAAGGTGTGAGCTAGCTCCTCCCAACTATAGATCTTTGAATTATCTAATCTGATATACCACGAACGGACTTCTCCAGTCAGACTCTTTTGGAATAGCTGCATCCTAAGCTTTTCGTCCTCTGTATAAGATCCAAGTTCTCCAATGAACACCTTCAAATGTGTGTAAGGATCTCCTAACCCATCATATTTTTCAAAGTCAGGACTTTTAAATTTTTCTGGATAATGAACACCAAGGAATTTACAAAGGTCAGCATATGAGACACTTTCGTGTGCTCCAATTCCTTTGATCGCACGAAGGGTTTCTTCCATTTGAAGGACTTTCTTCCTGATGTCACCGGTGTCTGGATCTCCTTTGAGATGGGTGATATCATGAATCTTATTGGTCGTATCCAACTGCAGTTCAGGTTCTGTAATGGCTTTATCAGGACCTTGGTTTCCTCCTTGTGTAGAGGATTCAGCATGCATGGGTATCCTCATACCCTGAGTAGACTGGTGTAGTTCTTTAAGCAGAACAGCCAAATCTGTGATTTGTTTACTTAATTCGTCAAATTCTTTGCGCGAAACTGGATTAAGGTCAATCTGGTCTGATGACGACATAATTAACTGTAGGCTCGTGGCCTTTTTGTATTTTGATTGGGTGATAGGTCTGATTGCTTCCCTGCAAAAGACTTACGTAGTTTAGTCTTTAGGGAATGCGTAAATGTTTACATGTTATGTATCCGTTCTAGGAATATTATCCTGCAAGGTGGATGTTAGCTATTTGTAATCCAGGATAGCATGTTTTAATTTAAATATGTATGTATACATGTTTCTTCATATTTCTCATTACATGGAGATGAATATGGAATGAAATTACAAGTAATTGACTTTACAAGTAATTTTAAGATGAAAAAGCAAGAAGAAACTTTCCTCCGTGTTTGGTTTATCAGAGGCTAACCTATCTTAAGTTACTCTCGCGGCTTTTTGGCATGAAGGTTCCCAAATCATCGCAATTTACTTAACGGGAAGTTAATCCGGTCTTTCAACTGGAGCGAATTTGGGTGGTGCCTTTCCTGAGCCTCGTTGGAATTAGTCTTCCTACGAGTCTAGTAATCAAACACCGACAGGATAGCCCCCTGATGGAGGAACCACGCAACATACATTCACATACAACGTGTCTCACCGTTTATAAAAATGATGACATGTGTGCGAAGCACTAATATCACAAGCAGATATAGTGTAAAGCATTAAGCGGAGAAAAATATACGCATTCGTACACATTCATCATAAATGTAAATGCAACATTCACACACAAGCATATAACAGTTTTAAAAAGTTTGCAATAGTGGCTTAAGTCCTCTTACTGGTATCCCCAGCAGAGTCGCCACCTGTCGACGTCGGGATTTCTATTTGTCGCTTTTCATTACTTATTCTTTGGTGTTCTCATGTTAGGTGAGATTTGTTTGAAAAAACAAGTGAAAAAGGTTCGACATGTATCATGTCGACGATGGACTGTTAAGAGTCACCAGTTGGTTTTTTATATGGTTGTACCAACACAACCGAGAAAATGTTTGCACATTGACCTAGTGATGTGACACTGCTAAACGGGTCGGTGAAACCGAGATTCATTAGGGTCTGGGGACTTGATTATGCGGAGGGAAGGTATTAGGCACCCACCGACATCCGTGTTACCACGGTGACCGCCACTTTTTAAGAAACTGTTATATGAACGTGTGTGTGTGTGTATGGGTCAATGTGCTGTTATTTGGCAGTAGTGCGAGGCCTCGTTCGCACCTATATACACAGGGTCGTTTGAATTTATGTAAAAATTTAGTTTTCAAGCAAGATATGGCAGTGATGTTTTATAAAAGAGGTTTTTCAAACCCTTGTGCTCAATAGTAATTGAGACCTTTTACACTCCCATTTTATATTAAGTGTTCGGCTTGATTGTTTTTAATTTTCGAGATGCGAAGCATCTTCGAGAAAATAATATACCAAATAGTGCCGAACTCCTCGTGGGTATGAAAACTATTTGAGAAAATCTGAACACCGTGAATAAACTTACAAGCTGCTTACAGCTGAAATGTCCATCACGGGAACCAAATTTATATCCAGTAAACTGAATCTATGATCACATGATTCCTAGGCTCACATGATGCCGCAATTGATAATAAAGCAGTAAATAGGTATATATATAAAAGCTGTAAATATATATATACAGACATGATCAACCACCACGAAGCACCTCCATGGGGGATCAGAAATGTAAATAAAGCTGTAAAAGCAATCAACCGCCACGAAGTAAACTCCAGGCGGGACTAAACATATATATATATATATATATATATATATATATATATATATATATATATATATATATATATATATATATATATACGAAAGAAAATAAACGCTCCAGACCGAAGTCTAGGCTCAATCGAGGCATAACTCGATAATGTTAGTCCATATATAAAATATATATATATATATATATATATATATATATATATATATATAAGTATATATATATATGTACAAACTGAAATGAAACCACGGACCGAAGTCCGGGCATACACACGCAACACGACTCTAAACGCGAAGATTGGTGTGTGTAAAGATGAAGAGAAAGGTTTTAAAGTGTGTGAGAATACTTACAGTGGGCTGTCAAAGAAGACTTCTATATCTTTAAAGGGATGAACACTCGGCTCCCGGCGGTACAAAAAGCAGCTATATGTGAGCTCACAAGTGTTTAAAATGAGAAAGCACTCAATATAGGGTGAGTACAGAGCAAATTGGACAAGGCTTCCTCGCCTTTTTTCTCTTGCAAAATGGCCACCCCAAGCCCTCTATTTATAGAGGGCGGGTAGCCGCATGTACCTGTGGCTAGGCCGCAGATGTACCTACAGTTGGCCGGGTTACCCCGGGCTTCGCGGGTCACGTCGTCTCAAAGTACGTGCACGCATGCATAGTAATGTCTGCTCGAACTTTTAGAATTGCAATCCGGGCATCCGACTGAGGTATGTAAGACCTATTTCGGACCGCCGTTGTCGAGAGTTATGCAATAACATGGGATTAGAGGTTGTACGAAGTCATGAAGATGAGACCATGCCCTCCGGTATTCAAGCTTCAAATTCTATCCGTTGTCCTGCGTAATAGTCACTCGGGATTGGACCTCTATGTATGAAATGTTGAGACAGTGCGATGTGGCGTCAAGGTGGCAAGATGATGACTTTGCCCCTCACCGGGGTTATTGTCGGTTTGGACTGATAAAGCAGACGTTGCTCAGGGTTATCTCTGAGATTGGACTGCTGTAACTGTTGAAGGTCCTCAGTGTCATCTCTGAGATGTGCCTGTTTTCCCGTTGTTATCTCCGGGTCTTGTATTGAGTGCCTCAGTGTGAGTGCCGAGGTTGAAGCTGATTGCATGCATTTGTGTTGGGATGAAGTTGGTGAACAACAGCTATTAAGACCAGAATTGGTGCAGCAAACTTCCAGTCAATGTGATAAGAACCAGATTGCTAGTTGCCCAAGACAGACAAAAAAAATATGCGGACCAACATCTCCAGAAAAGAGAATTTGAAGTTGGGAGTGTTGTTTTCCTAAAAGTTTCTCCCTAGAAGGGGAAAATCTGATTTGGCAAAAAGGGGAAACTGAGTCCGAGGTTCATTGGACCTTTTGAAGTGATGCGAAGAGTTGGTGAAGTGGCATATGAGGTAGCTTTACCTCCATAATTAGAACATATTCACAATGTTTTTCATATTTCAGTGTTGTGACCATATAAACCAAATTATAAACATGTCATAGAATATGAACCCTTGCAAGTTAAGAAGGTTGTCCTGCGAAGAAGTTCATGTTCAGATAGTTGACAAGAAAGAACAAGTCCTCAGTAACAAAGTAATTGTAAGACCCCAACTTTTTTTGAATAAAGAATAATTTTTCTTGAAATTTATTTTTGAATATTATGGTGTGGATATGATATAATGTTATAGTTGTGGGTAATATTTGAAAAATTTTGCAAAGTAAGCAAGTTGATATAAAATGTTCGTTGTGTTAGTGAATATTCGATTGGTCGGAGAATATTCATTTTAACAGGGAATATTCATACGACGGCACAATCATTGGTGGACCCCACAACGGAAGTATTGTCGTAGTTATAAAACAACAGAAATATCTTTTTATAAAAATAACAGCGGAAGTTTTACCGCAAAACTGTTGAACTACCCGGTGGTAAAAGTACAGTAATACGCGTGGTGGCATAGTAGCACGGGGTATTGATTATTGATCCTTATGTGAGAAGTCACTTAGTTATACTCAATTATTGCTACAATAATTATTGCATAGTATCTCACGTTATTAGATTCAATTATTGTCACATTATCATCTGCATAATATTTTATATTATTAAATCAATAATTGAGACAACAATGTTATTCATATTATTATTTGCAATATTGACAATGTCTAGAAAGTTCTGTCGAGGAGAGGTTTGGTCACCTAATTACGTGCCAATAGGGAGAAATTCTTATTGAAAAGCCCCCTCTTTCCTGGGAACGATCTGGTTGTTAAATATTGTGAGTTATAATATTAATGATGAATTGTTGAAGTATTAAGAATGTGTTTATTGAAGATAAGTGAATTACAAAAGTTAGAGGGGAATAATGCAAACTTGGAAAACTTTAGGAGTACTACAGTGTAATAAGTTAAATCAATCTGGACCATTGATGGTATTTTTAAAAGTAAATCAATCTGGACCTTCGGTGGTAGTTTTAAAAGTAAATCAATCTGAACCGTCGGTGGTGGTTTTAAAAGTAAATTAATCTGGATCGTCGGTGGTGGTTTTAAAGTAAATCAATCTGGACCGTCCGTTCTAATAGTGAATCAATCTGGACCATTCGTGAATTAGTTACTATTTAGTCCATTCTCCTATAAATAGAAGCTTAATTCTTCTTTCATTCTCACCAATTCACTGAGATTCACAAGAGACACTATAGAGAGAGAAACTATAGAGAGCAAGAAGAAGAGTATTCTGCTACTTTACTTTTGCAGTATCCAGCTTTCTACTAAGGTAAGGGATATTATTTTCTTTCGTATTCATAAGGAATACTATTTTTTCGTATTCATTCTTTAATATGTCGGAATAACTTGTCTACGCGAATTATATACCGTATGACAGGTGAAAATCCATTTGCAGTTTCGTATGTTATTTCTTTTCATATTCTTAAATCTAAACTTACTATGGTAAGTATTGCTTCTATAATACCTGAAATTAGTGGGATATCCTTAAAATTTTGTGTTTCATCCAGTATCGTTTTATTGGAATATTGATCTAAACTTTCTTATTAAATATCAATATTTTCACCTAGGGTACTATTCACAGATTACTATTCACCCGATTACTATTCACTAAAATATTATTCACTCGGGTATTCGGGACACTTTTTATGCTGGAATACTATTCATGAGTTACTATTCACGGGCTACTATTCACCAAGTTACTATTCACTCAAATATTATTCATTCGAGTATTCGGGACACTTTTCATATCGGGATACTATTCTCGAACTGCTACTCACAGGATACTATTCACCAAAAAAATTATTTCTTTTCTGTCCAAATTATTTTGATACATGGATATTATTCTTGAATTTTACTCCACAAAGCAGTATCATGTTGAAAATTTGGACATTATTAAATTCTGGATAAATTAAATTATAAATCTTTAAAAATTTATCCTTTACTTTCTTTTAATTGAACTCTTATATCATTGTCATCATCCTCATGCTTATATTGTGATGAAAGTCATCTTTGGCTTACGTGCATAGATGGACTATTGATTGGTATGATTATGACCAGGGATAATTTGGTATAGTCATGACCATTGATGATTACACGAATAATTCTTGGCCCGTAGTGCAAGAATAATTTATGGACGTGATACTAATGAATATCCTTGGCCCGTAGTACAGGGATGATTCGATGATGTGATCTATTTATTAAGCAGAGTTCCAGCAATAAAGTTAATGATAAACTTTTTAAATCATAGAAGATAGTAGATATCATGCTCTACTTGACTCTTCTAATGGATTGTTTGTTCCGCTGTAGTTAAACTTGTTGTCTATTATATTCTATCAGTTTAACATTGTTGAAGGCTAACGATAACTTAATCTGCATTATCTTAGTCATAATATTTCTTACTGGGCTAGTTGAGCTCACCCTTTTGCTTTCATTATTCTCTTCAGGAAATGAGAACATAGCCGGGACTAGTCGGGGAATAGAGTGATGGTCGGAGATGGCTGTTTTAGTAATCCTCACTATTTAGTGTGATAATAAATGTAATGAGGATTGAATTTGAGTTTGGATACTATCTATGAGACAATATTCATGTAAAAACTCTCAGCTCTTGTTGTATAATTAAGTTTGTATTTGTATTTTGTACCATATATTTGGCGACCCAAGATGGGTGATGTATACCTATTTTAGGGGTGTCACAGTTGGTATCAGAGCTTAGGGATATGATCCCTGGCTGAGATGTGAGACAAGAACTAGGAGGGGAGAGACAGGAAATTCCTTCGCTAGTATGACCTACCTAAGTTTATTTGGTATTTAATTGGTCGGTTAGAGTATAGGGATAATATGTGGCATGTCAATTAACCCTTATTTTGTGGCAGTATTTGAAAATGGCATCTGAAATGTCGAGATAAGCAATGAAGCATATGAGACCTTTGAGTCACCAACGATCAATACTTAGGATAATGTGCAACAGGAAGACAATAATCCTCATTTAAACAACAACACCAATCAAATGAGGAACGATGGGATGTTAAGAGGCTTCATGCAATTCATGCAACATCAGGCGAGAGCGGCTCCTGTTCAAAATGCAGGTGGACATACTGGCAACTTACAGATGGTCACCGCTAAACAATTCAAGGAGATGGGACCATCGAAGTTTTGGGGAAAGCCAAAACCACTTAAGGCGGAGACGTGGATAAAGCAGATCACCAAGGTATTTGATGTCTTGGGATGCTCCAAGGAGCAAAAGGTTCCCTTTACCACCTTCATGTTGAGAGGAGAAGCAGATTACTAGTGGGAATCAGTAAAACGTATCCAGCCTGCCGCACTCAAGATGTCTTGAGAGAAGTTCCAAGAGCTGTTCAACGACAAGTACTTTCCCGAGAGTATTCGTCACATGAAGGAGGTGGAGTTTATCAAGTTGGAGCAAAACAATATGACCATGTCATAGTACAAAGCTAAGTTTGCTGAGTTATCCTGGTTTGCGCCCCACTTGGTTGATAATGAAGAGAGAATGACACGGTTGTTTCTAAGAGGTTTGAAACCCGAGATACGTCAATACTTAATTTCTCACCAACTGTGTTTGTATTCAGATGTTCTAAGTAGGGCTCAGTTATTGGAACGTGATAATGAGTCAATCCAACCAAGAGATAGCAGCAGGCAAAGCGATACTACCAGTGGTAGTAGTCATAGAAGCAGTGACAACAAACGTGGAGGAAATCAACATACAAGAAATGGTAACCACTCCGGTGGTAATCATGGCCAAGATAATAGAAGTGGAAATTTCAAGAAGAGGAGATTCAATAATGATGGAAAGACGTCAGCACCAGCACCTGTTGTTAAGGAAGGAGAATGACCACCGGTCGTATATTACAAATGCGGAGGAGAGGGACACATCAGTCCAAACTGTACGCACCAGTCCAAAGCATATTACAATTGTGGAAGAGATGGTCACCTAGCCCGATTTTGTCGTGCACCAATGTCAAGTCCAGCTGGGATGGAGGCATCAAAGGCCGTCCCAGACAAGACAAAACTGGTAGTTTAAGGGAGAGCGTTTATCGTAACCTCCCAAAAAGTGAGGAATCCGAACGAGGTGATCACGGGTAAGCTAATCATAAACTCTTGCGAAGCTTATACCTTATTTGATACCGGTTCTGCCCATTATTTTATTTCTCCTACTTGCGCTCAACGTTTAAATTTGACTCCGAAGAAATTAGACTTTGATTTATCTATTGAAACTCTATTGGGAGAAACCCTTATAACATCCACTGTTTATAAGTTTTATTTGGTTCAAATCGGTACCCTCACATTACCTGTCAATCTTATTTCCTTAAAAATACTTGTGTTTGATGTGATTTTAGGGATTGATTGGTTAAATACGCATCATGCAAAAATTAATTGTTTTCGTAAGGTTGTTAGCTTTCATATTCCTAACCAACCTATTATGAGAATTCAAGCGACCAAACCACTAAAGTAAATCACTGTCATATCAAGCCATAAAGCTATTCGTTTATTGAGAAACAGATGTCAAGCTTTCTTAGCCCATGTCACATATTTAAACAAAAATACGTCAGATTTGAATGATATTTCCATTGTTAATAAATTTCCTGACGTATTCCCTGAAGAACTTCCTCGCCTACCCCCAGAGCGTGAAATTGAATTTTGTATCGACCTTAAACCCGGTATAAAACTCATTTCCAAAGCCCCATATCGAATGGCTCCTGTTGAACTTCAGGAGTTAAAGACCCAACTGCAGGAATTGTTAGACATCGGTTTCATTCGTCCTAGTACGTCTCCTTGGGGTGCTCTTGTTCTATTCATAAAGAAGAAAGATTGGAGTATACGACTTTGTATTGATTATCAGGAGTTGAATCATGTCACCATCAAAAATAGGTACCCGTTGCCTCACATTAATGACATGTTTGACCAGTTGCAAGGCGCAAAATTCTTTTCAAAGATCGATCTTCGTACTGGATATCATCAATTAAAGATTAAAACTGATGACATCCCAAAGACTGCTTTCAGAACTCGGTACGGACATTATGAATTCCTTGTCATGCCTTTTGGATTGACTAATGCTCCTGTTGGCTTCATGGATACGATGAACTGAGTATTCAAGAAATATTTAGATCATTTTGTGGTTGTCTTTATTGATGACATTCTCATTTACTCCAAAAGTCGTGAAGATCATGAGCAACACTTGAGGCTGATACTATAAAAGCTTCGTGAGAACAAATTATATGCCAAGTTGAACAAATACGAGTTCTTGCTTGAGGAAGTAGCATTCCTTGGGCACGTGATATCAAATCATGGAATATCTATTGACCCGGCAAAGATTGAAGTAATTCAAAGCTGGGAGCAACCTAAGTCAGTGACCGAAGTACGTACCTTTTTAGGCTTAGCTGGTTATTATCGGAGATTCGTGGAAGGATTTTCTCGAATCGCTACTCCATTAACTCAGCTGACTCGAAAAGATATAAAATTCGGTTGGAGCGAGGAATGTGAGAAGAGTTTTCAAGAACTCAAGAGGAGGCTCATTTCAGCACCTGTTCTGACAATACCATCTGGCTCGGAGTGATTTGTCATCTACAGTGATGCTTCGGGCAAAGGGTTAGGATGTGTTCTCATGCAACATGGGAAAGTCATAGCTTATGCCTCACGACAACTCAAAGAATACGAGAGGAATTATCCTACTCATGATCTAGAGTTGATAGCTGTCGTTTTCGTACTAAAGATCTGGAGGCATTATCTGTATGGGGAGAAAGTGGAGATCTATACGGATCATAAAAGCCTCAAATATTTCTTCACCCAAAAGGAACTCAACATGCGGTAACGACATTGGCTTGAGTTGTTGAAAGATTAGGATCATACAATTCAATACCATCCTGGAAAAGCTAACGTGGTAGCTGACGCATTGAGTAGAAGATCATATGCAGGTACGAGTGCGATATTGTCAACGTAAAGGCCCATTTTGTATGACTTACAAAGGATGGAGATAGAGTTAAAGACTCTAGAGACCCATGTGATGATGGCAAATATACGAGTAAAACTGACTTTAATCGATAAAGTTAAAGCTGCTCAAGCTACAGACTTGGAGCTAATACGTATGAAGAAGAAAGTGCAAGAAGGTGCTATTCCGGAAGCAAGAATCGATGAAAAAGGAATACTTCGAGTAACCTCCAGACTTTGTGTTCCTAACGATTCTGACTTGAAGTATAAATTTATGATGGAGGCGCACAACACACCGTTTGCAATCCATCCTGGGAGTACCAAAATGTATCGTGATCTTCGACATACATTTTAGTGGAGCAATATGAAGAGAGAGATAGCGGGGTTTATCTCAAGGTGTCTAACTTGTCAACGAGTCAAGGTGGAGCATCAAGTGCCAAAAGGTCCATTGCAACCACTTGAAATTCCAGAATGGAAGTGGGAGCACATTACCATGGATTTTGTGACGTCCCCAAAATAGGTATACATCACTTATTCTGAGTCGTCAAATACATGGTACAAAATACAAATAAAACTTAATTATACAACTGTCGTGTAAGATACGACAAAACATAAGTTGTGAGTTTTAATGCAACACTTTCTTCTAAACAGGATTCAAACTCAAAATATGTCCTCAATACATTTATTTTTACACTATTTCATAGAATAGTGAGGAATACTAATGCTATCATCTGAACCGTCACTCCGTTCCCCAACTAGTCCCCGCTACTTTCTCATTTCCTGAAGAGAACAATGAAAGCAAAAGGGTAAGCTCAACTAGCCCAGTAAGAAATATTATGACTAAGATAATGCAGAATAAATTATCGTTAGCCTTCAACAGTGTTAAACTGATAAAATATAACAAACATCAAGTTTAACTGCAGCAGAACAAGCTATCCGTTAAAAGAGTCAAGTAGAGAATAACATCTACTATCTTTTATGATTTAAAAAGTTTTTCATTACTTTTATCGCTGAGACCCAGCTTAATAAATAATCCACATCATCCCTGCACTACGGCCAAGGATATTTATTAGTGTCACGACCATAAATTATCCATGCACTACGGGCCAAGGATATTTGTGTATTCATCAATGGTCATGATCATGCCAAAAATTGTCCATCAATGTACTACGGGCCAATGAGGACTTTTACCACATTATTCATAACATTACGGCCATGATTACATCGAATAATCCCTGGTTATAATTATACCAAGTCCATCTATGTACTACATGCCACAGATGACTTTCAACAAAATATAAACATGAGGATGATGACAATGATATAAGAATTCAATAAAATAAGTTCAGAAATTAATTTATCCAGGAACCAACAACGTCCAAATTGTCAACATGATACTGCTTTGTAGAGTAAAATTTAAGAATGCTCAGAAGAATATTTCCATAAAAAGATATTGGATGAAGCGCAAATATCAAAGATATTCCACTAATTTCATAGAATATAAAAGCCAAAACTTTAACCAACTGAGTATAATAAAGAATGGAATAACAAAAAAATTCACCAAGCATGCAATAGACCACACAGACAGGTTATTCTAACAGAAAAAATAAATAATGGAACCAGGTCATGCATAAACGCACCGACAGGATATTCTAACAGAATAATAAATAATGGAACCAGGTCCGGCGTAAACGCACCGACAAGATATTCCAACAGAATAATAAAGGCAGAACTAGGTCCGGCGTAAAACGCACAGACAGGATATTCCAATAAAATAATAAAGACAGAACCAGGTCCAGCGTATAACGCACAGACAAGATATTCCAACAGAATAATAAAGACGGAACCAGATCCGGCGTAAAACGCACATACATGATATTCCAACAGAATAATAAAGAATGTAATAACAAAAGAATTTCACCAAGTATAGGGTAGCCCGCGTATACAGGTTATTCCAACAGAATAATAAATAATGGAATAACAGAAGTTCTCTTCATGAATACAAAAGAAATAATACCCCTTATCTTAAGAAGAAGAGTACTGGATATATAAGTAGTGCAGTAGCAGAATATTTTTCTTCTTTCCCTCTATAATTTCTCTCTCTAGAGTTTTAGTGAATTCGTAAGAAATAATGAACGAATGAACTTCTATTTATAGAAGAATGGACTGCATAGTAACTAATTCACGAACGGTCCAGATTGATTTATTTTTAATCGGATGATCCATATTTAAAGCAAAATCTTTTAAATAAAATATAATATATTTTATTTATAATCTAATAAAATGAATAACTTTATAAAAGTATTCTGTTTTATATAAAAAGTTTTTCTGTTTTATTACATTAATAATACTAATAAAACAAAACTAAGTGACTTATCACATAAGCATCAATAATCAATACCGTGTGCTACAATGTAATCACGCGTATTACTGTACTTTTACTACCGAGTAGTTCTACAGTATTAACGGTAAAACTTCCGCCGTTATTTTTATAAAATATTTTTATTATTTTCTCAATCTGACAATAATTCCGTTGTGGGGTCCACCAATGATTGTGCCGTCGTACGAATATTCCCTGTTAAAACGAATATTCCCCGACCAATCGAATATTATACAACAACTTGCGTACTTTGCAAAATTTTTAAATATTACCCACAACTATAATATTATATCAAATTCATTCCATAATATTTAAAAATGATATTTATAGAAAAATTCATCTTTATTAAAAAAAATTGGGGTCTTACAGATTTCGTTACTGGTCTTCCCAAGATTTCTCAAGGCATAAATACAATTTGGGTCATTGTTGATAGATTGACCAAGTCTGCTCATTTCTTATCGATACGAGAAACTTGTACACTTGAACGTCTTACTCGTATGTACATAAACGAGATTGTAAGATTGTATGGGATGCCAGTATCTATAGTTTCTGATTAAGACCCAAGATTCACTTCAAGATTTTGGGTTAGTTTGCAAAAAGCTATGGGCACGGATTTACGATTTAGTTCAGCGTATCATCCTCAAACAGACGGACAATCAAAGAGGACTATTCAAACTCTTGAGAATTTATTAAGACTCTATGTCCTTGACTTCAAAGGAATTTGGGACAAGTTCTTACCATTAGTGGAGTTTTCCTACAACAATAGTTATCAAACAAATATTGGCATAGCTCCATTTGAGGCGTTGTATGGAAGAAAGTGTCGTTCTCCAGTATTCTGGGATGAGGTAGGTGAAGCAACGTTGTTGGGGCCGGAGTTGGTACGTATGACTACGAAAAAGATTCAAACGATCCGACAACGTATAAAAATCTCACAAGATCGACAAAAGAGTTATGCTGATCTTCATCAAAAGGATGTGGAATTTAATATTGGAGATCATGTGTTGTTACGTATTGCTCCATAGAAAAGAGTTACGAGATTTGGAAAGAGAGGAAAGCTCAATCCTGGATTCATTGGCCCATTTATAATCCTTGATCAAGTAGGAACTGTGGCCTATAGACTCGCCTTACCACCAAGTATGTCTCGTGTTCATAACGTTTTTCACATATCTATGTTACGTAAATATGTGAAAGACCCGAACCACATTATTGAATTAGAACAAGATGAGATAGAGGAAGATTTAACGTATAAAGAGGTAGCTGTTAAAATCTTAGATAAGAAGGATCATATTCTACGCTCCAAGGTTATACCTCAAGTCAAAGTTTTGTGGAGAAATCACGATGTGGAGAAAATGACCTGGGAGTTAGAATCTAAAATGAAATTAAGGTATCCTCACATCTTCGACATATCAGGTACATACCCCAATTTCGAGGATGAAATTTCATAAGAAGGGGAGGTTGTAAGACCCCAACTTTTTTTGAATAAAGAATAATTTTTCTCGAAATATATTTTTGAAGATTATGGTGTGGATATGATATAATGTTATAGTTGTGGGTAATATTTGGAAAATTTTGCAAAGTAAGCAAGTTGATATAAAATATTCGTTGTGTCAGTGAATATTCGATTGGTCGGGGAATATTCATTTTAACAGGGAATATTCGTATGACGGCACAATCATTGGTGGACCCCACAACGGAAGAATTGTCATTGTTAAAAAACGATAGAAATATCTTTTTATAAAAATAACGGCGAAAGTTTTACTGTTAAACTACCTGGTAATAAAAGTACAGTAATACGCGTGGTGGCATAGTAGCACACGGTATTGATTATTGATGCTTACGTGAGAAGTCACTTAGTTATACTTAATTATTACTACAGTAATTGTTGCATAGTATCTCACATTATTTGATTCAATTATTGTCACGTTATCATCTACATAATATTTTATATTATTAAATCAATAATTGAGACAACAATGTTATTCATATTATTATTTGCAATATTGACAATGTCTAAAAAGTTCTGTCGATGAGAGGTTTGGTCACCTAATTGCGCGCCAATAGGGAGAAATCCTTATTGGAAAGCCCCCTCTTTCCTGGGAACGATCTGGTTGTTAAATATTGTGAGTTATAATATTAATGATGAATAATTGTTGAAGTATTAAGAATGTATTTATTGAAGATAAGTGAATTACAAAAGTTAGAGGAAAATAATGCAAACTTGGAAAACTTTAGGGGTACTAAAGTGTAATAAGTTAAATCAATCTGGACCATTGATGGTATTTTTTAAAGTAAATCAATCTGGACCGTCATTGGTGGTTTTAAAAGTAAATCAATCTGAACCATCGGTGGTGGTTTTAAAAGTAAATCAATTTGGATCATCGGTGGTGGTTTTAAAAGTAAATCAATCTGGACCGTCGGTTGTGGTTTTAATAGTAATCAATATGGATCGTCCATTCTAATAGTGAATTAATATGGACCGTTCATGAATTAGTTACTATTTAGTCCATTCTCCTATAAATATAAGCTTAATTCTTCTTTCATTCTCACCAATTCACTGAGATTCACAAGAGACAATATAGAGAGAAACTATAGAGAGTAAGAAGAAGAGTATTTTGTTACTTCGCTTTTGCAGTATCCAGCTTTCTACTAAGGTAAGGGGTATTATTTCTTTTGTATTCATAAGGAATACTATTTTTTCGTATTCATCCTTTAATATGTCGGAATAACCTGTCTACGCAGATTACATACCGTATGACAGGTGAATATCCATTTGCAGTTTCGTAAGTTATTTCTTTTCATATTCTTAAATCTAAACTTACTATGGTAAGTATTGCTTCTATAATCCCTGAAATTAGTGGGATATCCTTGAAGTTTTGCGTTTCATCCAGTATCGTTTCATTGAAATATTGATCTAAACTTTCTTATTAAATATCAATATTTTCACCCGGGGTACTATTCACAGGTTACTATTCACCCAGTTACTATTCACTAAAATATTATTCACTCGGATATTCGGGACACTTTTTATGCTGAGATACTATTCACGAGTTACTATTCACCTAGTTACTATTTACTCAAATATTATTCATTCAGGTATTCGGGATACTTTTCATGCCGAAGTACTATTCCCGAAGTACTATTCACCAAAAAATTTATTTCTTTTCCGTCCAAATTATTTTGATACATGGATATTATTCTTGAATTTTACTCCACAAAGCAGTATCATGTTGAAAATTTGGACATTATTGAATTCTGGATAAATTAAATTATAAATCTTTAAAAATTTATCATTTACTTTCTTTTAATTGAACTCTTATATCATTGTCATCATCCTCATGCTTATATTGTGATGAAAGTCATCTTTGGCTTACGTGCATAGATGGACTATTGATTGGTATGATTATGACCAGGGATAATTTGGTATAGTCATGACCATTGATGATTACACGAATAATTCTTGGCCCGTAGTGCAAGAATAATTTATGGACATGATACTAATGAATATCCTTGGCCCGTAGTACAGGGATGATTCGATGATGTGATCTATTTATTAAGCAGAGTTCCAGCAATAAAGTTAATGATAAACTTTTTAAATCATAGAAGATAGTAGATATCATGCTCTACTTGACTCTTCTAATGGATTGTTTGTTCCGCTGTAGTTAAACTTGTTGTCTATTATATTCTATCAGTTTAACATTGTTGAAGGCTAACGATAACTTAATCTGCATTATCTTAGTTATAATATTTCTTACTGGGCTAGTTGAGCTCACCCTTTTGCTTTCATTATTCTCTTCAGGAAATGAGAACATAGTCGGGACTAGTCGGGGAACAGAGTGATGGTCCGAGATGACTGTTTTAGTAATCCTCACTATTTAGTGTGATAATAAATGTAATGAGGATTGAATTTGAGTTTGAATATTGTTTATGAGACAATATTCTTGTAAAAACTCTCAGCTCTGATTGTATAATTAAGTTTGTATTTGTATTCTGTACTATGTATTTGGCGACCCAAGATAGGTGATGTATACCTATTTTGGGGGCATCACAGTAATACCTTCTGTTAAGATAATAAGGAGGAACCACAACCCTGAAGAAGCTATGTGGGAACTCGATGACAAAATAATGGCAAATTATCCTGAGTTATTTGTTAATTCATTTGTCGTGATTCTGTGGACATAATCCTTTTAAGGAGGGAATGATCTAACGATCGAGAATTTTGTATTTAATTTAAAATATTTATTGAATTAAATAAATATTTTAGTTGATTTATTTATTGAATAAAATAAACAATTTATGAAATTTTTGTGGAGTAATTTAATTGAGTATGATAATATTAATTAAGTTGATGTTAAATAATTTTAGGAGTTGTGCGTATTTTATTGTGCTAATATGTTGGTTGTGTTTTAACGTAAATTAATCAATTAAATTAAAGAATAGGTGAATTGTTATATATTTACAATGTTGTGAAATGGAGATATTCTAATTTAATGATTAAATTTGAGATTTAATTAGTTGGGAATTATAATCATGTGGCTATTTGATTTAATGAGTTAATATTAAGTTTAATTTAATTGAATCTAAATATTAGAATTTGATTAATTAAATGTGACATCGTGTACCATATAATAAGAAGAAAATAAAAATAAATTAAAAAAGGATTCTTTAAGAGCTAGCCAAACAATTCCCTTAGAACGTGGTAACTGCTAAGATCATGTTCGCTTAACTGATACCCACGTTACGCAGTGGCTATATCAGTTTCATATAATACGTATTATATTTCCTAAGTCTGAGATGAACAAAATACTAAGAGAAATTGAGAGAAGGAATTCTCTGTGAAATTGAGAATCAAGGAGGAAGTGGAAGATAGCCAAGACATTCTACATCATCTTGCTAGTTTTCTATTATAAGAATCAAAGGTAACCCTAACTTTCTAGTTCTTGTTCTTGTCTTCTTTCAAAATTAGTTCTCTATAAATTGGTTTGAAGGTGGGTTTATTAAGTTGATTATATATGTTATTAGATGATTATAATTTATTATATGTTGTCTAAAAATGATTATCAGAAATCAAATTCATATGAAACATGTATTAAATAAAGATTTGAGCATTTGCTATTATATGTACAAAATGGCTTGTCTTGAAGTCAAAATTTATGTTCAATCCATGTAATAATTTGTTAATACGAAAACAATGCATGTTAAATTAACTAATTTGGTTGAAATTCGAATATTTGGTGAGATGGTTCGCTAATTATGTTGAAATATGAGTTTTGAGCATGAACATGGTTTTAAGTCCTTTCATTTTGGTTATTTAGGTTGTTTTGTTAATTAGAATCATGTTATGTATTCTTAGTGTTAGTTATGTGAAGTTCATATCTTCTATGTATGTCTAATTTAATGTTCAAATAAGAAAATTCGTGGGTTTTTGGCGTATGATTAGTGCAGGGAGCAGTCTGCAGCCTTCCTGTCTACGCACCAACGCAGCTACGCCGGTGTCAAGGGCATGAACGACGTAGCTGCGCCACTGTGTTTCTAAGGTTGCGCACCTGTGCAACTGCACCGGTGCCAAGACCAAAAATAGCGCAGCTGCGCTTTACCCTGAACATAGGACTGCTTATTTTTTCAATCCATAGCATGTTAGTCTAACGTAGTCTAATGTTTATGATAATGTGATAGTCATATAACAAGATGCTATAACAGATTGTTAACATGTATTTGATGATTTCAAGTTGTAAAATTAATAAGCTGCGAAAGACATTAACTTATTGTTTGTGAAGTTTGGTGATGTTGATTAAGTGTTGTATTACCTGCTAAGCAAGGATTTCAGATTAGTGTTATGTGATTGGTAATTATTAGAACTTGAACTAATTTAAAGTGGAAATTAAACCTATAAAGGTTAACGTTAGTATAACTAATGAATGTTGTGATCCTAATAGTATATGTAGGTGAACGTGAGTTGTAATTTTATAGCTTACACATGAGGCAAGTTTCCTATCCTTAACTTGTTATCATTGTGCAAGTTCCTAAACTCTACTTTTTACATTGAGCAAGTTTCTTAATCTTACTTCCTTATAGAGTGAGAATATAACCTTAGCTCATTATTGTTCAAGCAAGGTTTCCTTATGATATCCAATGCCTATGTTTCAACTAAGCTTTCTAGTTCATTTTGAAAGCAAGACTTTGATGTGTATGTTGTTTAATCACTTATGATTCATTGTTGTCCTTCCATTGCTTAAGCACTCCTTTGTAATATTATAATGTTACCAAAATGTTATAAGACTAGTGATCTTTTATTGATTCAACTAATCCTTAGTTGATGAATGTTTTGAATTCTAAATTACCCTTGAAGCTAATCCAAACCAAACTTCCTTTGGTGCAGACTCTAATGTCAAAGCTGAGATGAACAACCCTATTATAGGGGATTATATTACGCGATTTATGATTCTAATGGTATATATAGGACATTTGGTGATCGTGTAACTGTAATTGTTTAACCTACGCACGAGGCAAGTTCCTTGCCACATCTTGATTACGATTATCCAAGTTTTCTATTCCTAACTTGTTATTGTTACTCAAGTTCTTATACCATATTCTTATGTTTAGTAAGTGTCCTATCCTTAACTTGTTTTCATTGAGCAAGTTCTTGCTCTTTAACTTGTTTCCTCGCATTGCTTCTTAGTTGAGAAAGATTATAATCTTTGTTTATTAATGTTTAAGCAAGGTCTATAAATATATTCAAATGCTTATGTCGTTTAAAGCTTTCAATTCCTATTAAGTTAATACCTCAATGTATAAGCTTTATTCATTTAAAGTTATTGTTTTCCAGTATTATTGAAATCTTATCTTGTGAAGACTATGTTGTTAGAAATTCTTTAATGATTCAACTAATCCTTAGTTTATGAATGTTGAACTTTAAATTACCCTTGAAGTTAATCCAAACCAAACTTTCTTTGGTACGGACTCTAATGTCAAAGCTGGGATGAACAACCCTACTATAGGGGATTATATTACGCAACATCGTTAAGATGTTTATGCAGAATACATAGTATGAAGGGCTAATCCCCCTAAGTACAAGAAGGAAGGTCTATATAGTCTAACAACTGTTAAAGGTTTAACTAGAAATACTTGATAACCTAGGACATAGCTCATGGTCTTGTGTCCCTCAGATGTACTTTTGATCTTGTTTCTAATCTTGATTCAAAAGCCGAGATTTATATTATTCAGTTTCCATTTATTATTCTCATGATATTATTGTTATTATTATACTTGTGTGCAATTATTTTCTCACCCTTGCATAATAACATTGCGACTAAGGTTGAAAGATTCGACGAGCCGTCCACTAGGAAGGGTAAAGGCAAGATGTACAAGTAATGAAGACTTGTTTAGTTTTATTTAAAAAATGTTTATGTAATTAGACTTATTTAAATATGTGATGTTTTTCGCAAACTTATGTCATAAAGGTTAGACGACCTGAGATTTGTTTTAAGTTGATGTAACCCTTTAATAGGGAAGATATCTATTTAAGTTACTTAAGTTGCATATTGCTATTATCCTTTGTTGTGGGTAGTTAGATATGTATGTTTCGGGTCGTGAACACCAAATTATGTGGGAATGAAGTACTCATATTTGGGAGTGTTAACAACTTATGTGCTCGCGAGTATTGAGGTGTATCGAGTAGTATCAAGTAATAACTAAAACCTAAAACTTTGTTGTCAAGATGGCTAATGTTGGAGGATCTAGCCAGGCTGGGGAGGAGGAACCCCAAGTGCCTAGAGATGAGGAGACCCAAGACATCCAGATAGTCTGGGAGTAGCTAGTGCCGAGGGAACCATCCTCGTTGGTCATTGTTGTTGATCAGGAGCATGAGCCTAAGTTTGAACTGGAGGAGTTGCAGGATGACGAGGACGAGGAGGAGGATCCCGAAGAGTTTCCACCTAACTCTATCAGTGCTGAGATGTACAATGAGTTATACGATCGTAACATAGAACTACAGGATAGGGTCAGGGAGTTAGAGGACCTAGCAGATATACGTCAGACTGCTATAGGGTAGAAGAATGACAAGATTGAGGATCTTGATAAACGTCTTGGAAACGTGGAATGGAAGCTAGTTCAGACAGAGAGTCACAAAGAGAAGTTATTGGCTGAGGTTAAGAAGATAAAGGGTAATCTAAAATAGGATTCAGCTAAGCGCGCGAGAGCTGAAAATGCTTGGATGAAGGCTTCACAACGTGGAAACCGTGTTGAGGACAAGATGCGGGTGAAGAAGGCCAAGATCGATGAGATGGACTATGCTTTCCATTCAGTGATTGATAGGGCCCAGGACCGAGTCTTTTACTATCCAAAGCAATTTGAAGATTTGACATGGTACATGTTGGATCGAAGGACGATGTTTCATGTTATGGAGGAAGAGCGTGAAGAAGATGTGCGACGTCTTAGTGTTAGTAGGTCATAATAGGATGAATGATAAGTTATTTGAATAGTTATGAAAGTAAATGTGATGTAATCCTAAATGTTTGTATGAATAATGGGATAAGATAAAGATGTCATCCCGAAACTTTACCAGTTCAGGAAAGCTGATGTAAATAGCGTTTGTGCTATCTTTTTTAATGTTTAAAACCCATTAATGAATAAAATATCAGAGTTTATTGTAGATGTTATGTGTTAAGCTTTAATCTTAAATGATTAAGTTAAGTCTTAAATATTTAAGAAATTAAGTAATGATCTAATAAGCGTATATCTTAAACAAAAAATGCCGACAAGAAGATGTCAACCATGTCAACAACCACCCCCTGAGGGGTCTAATAATAACAATAGTGAAGCCAACGCTAATCCGGTTCAGCAGTTGGTCAACTTATTGATGGGAGCGTTTCAAAACCAACCTCAAAATCAGAATACGACTTTCAAAGACTTTAAAGCGGTTGTACACCCATAATTTAAAGGATCCATGAATCCGGTTGAAGCCAAAACATTGATCATGGAAATGGAAAAGGTCTTTGACGTTGCTAGGGTCAATGACGATCAGAAAATTGCTTTCACAATATTCATGTTGAAGGCAGAGGCCAGCTACTGGTGGCAAGTAAATAAGGTCCAAGAGGGACAGGGAATAATAGTATATAATAGATTCAAGGAGATGTTTTTAGAGACGTACTTCCTGACAATTTCGCAAAACCAGATGGAGGTACAATTCTTGGAGCTGAAGTATGGTACAATGTCGGTGCCTGAATATGCTGCAAAATTTAACGAGCTAGCGAGGTTTGCGCCGTATCAAGTTAACACGGATGAGTGGAAGGCGAGGAGGTTTGAATAAGGACTGAAGCCCTGGTTGTATAGCAAAGTTTCGATGTTCCAGTTGAACACGTTTGCAACAGTGTTAGAGAAGGCAATAATAGAGGAATGAGGAAGCGATGCTCTGACAAAGTATAACCAAGAGCAGAAGAAGAAGAATGAGAATAAAAATAAAGCTGGTGGTAGCAATAGCGGTAGCAACAATTAGAAAAAGAAGTGGAATAAAAATTCAAATACTGGAAGTCAATAGGGAAATCAGCAGAAGAGGAAGTTTGAAGCTTGTGCTACCTGCTAGAAAAATCACGCAGGTGTTTGCCTGAAGGGGAAGAGGGTGTATTTTTTCACGTGCGGGTTGAAGGATCATCTGGCTCTCGATTGTCCTAAGAAGACAGCGGGAGGTGTAAGTGGAGGTAAGAGGAACAATAGTGGTGGTACTTTGACTATCACTTAACCAATTAAAGGATGTAGTGGCAAGTATTATTCCGATCAACAGTTTAAATATGTATGTATTATTTGATTCGGGTGCTACATGTTCATTCATATCCGGTGACATTACTAAGAAGCTAGATTTACCTCATGAAGAATTAGATTTCCTTTTGACCATAAAAATTGCAAATAGGGAAGTGATTCCTGTTAGGTTTGTACACAAGAACTATAAGGTGGATATTAAGGGAAATGTGATGATGGTAGATCTAATTCCAATTAAAATTGGAAAATTTGACGTTATCTTGGGAATGGATTGGTTATTCAATTATGGAGCGGTAATTGATTGCCAAAAGAAGTGTGTAAACCTTATGACTCCATCAAAGGTAGTATTTTATAGCAGCAAATTGCCTAGACAAGTGAGTTGTCTCACGATGATGCAGGTCAAGAAGTTGTTAAGACAAGGATGTGAAGGATATTTAACCTACATAGTCGATACTCAGAAGAAGGGTGCAAAACTGGAGGAGATACTAGTTGTTAGGGATTTTGTGGACATGTTTCCAGACGATTTGCCAGAACTTCCACCTGATCGTGAAGTTGAATTCATGATCGATTTAGCACTAGGGACTGCCCCGATATCTAAAGCCCCGTACCGAATGGCTCCAGTGGAAATGAAAGAGTTGATGATACAGTTGCAAGAGTTGTTTGAGAAGAAGTATATCCTGTTGAGCATATCGTCGTTGGGAGCGCCGGTGTTGTTTGTTAAGAAGAAGGATGGATCAATGTGGCTCTGCATTGATTATAGAGAGTTGAACAAGATCACGATTAAAAATAGGTATCCGTTGCCAAGGATCGATGACTTGTTCAATCAGCTGAAGGGAGCTAGGTACTTCTCGAAAATAAATTTGAGGAGTGGGTACCATCAACTGAAGGTAAGGAAGGAGGATGTACTAAAGACGGCATTCAAAACTCGGTATAGTCACTACGAGTTTTTGGTAATGTCATTTGGTTTAACTAATGCACCTGCAGCGTTCATGGATTTGATGAATAGGTTGTTTAAACCATTTTTGGATAAGTTTGTTGTGGTGTTCATCGTTGTGTATTCCAAAACCAAGGAGGAGCATGTTGAACACTTAAAAGTAACGTTGGAAACATTAAGAAGATAGAAGTTGTATGCAAAGTTCTCAAAATGTGAATTCTGGTTGGAGCATGTGCAATTTTTTGGTCATGTGATTAATAAGGACAGAATTTAGGTGGATCCATTAAAGGTTGAAGCTGTGATAAACTGGGATCAGCTGAAGATCCTGTCAAAAGTACGAAGTTTCTTGGGATTGGCAGGTTACTATAGACGTTTCATTCAAGATTTTTCCAAAATCGCCACTCCATTAACGAATTTGACTAGGAAAGCAGTGAAGTTCATTTAGACGGGGAAATGTGAAGAGAGTTTCTAGGAATTAAAGACGAGGTTGAGTTTCGCACATGTGTTATCTCTGCCGGATAGCACAGGAAATTTTGTGGTATATAATGATATGTCGCATAAGGGACTAGGCTGTGTGCTTATGCAAAACGGCAAGGTCATTACGTATGCATAGCGTCAATTGAAGGAGTACGAGAAAGGATATCTGACCCCTGATTTGGAGTTGGATACGATAGTGTTCGCTCTGAAGATCTAGAGACATTATCTCTATGAAGAGAAGTGTGAGATATATACAGACCAAAAAAGTTTGAAGTATATCTTTACACAAAAAGATTTAAATATACGTCAGAGGAGATGGATGGAGCTGATTAAAGACAATGACTGTGAAATCTTTTACCATCCGGGTAAAGCGAATGCCGTTGCTAATGAATTGAGCAGAAAGTGTCGGGAGAAATTGTCGTTATTAACTATGCAAGAAGAGCTTATATCAAAAACGGCCAAGTTGGAGTTGGAAGTTAAATATCGGAGGAATTGGATGAAAAATTATTTCAGATGAAAACCCGTTTTACTTTAGTGGACAAAGTTAAAGAAGCACAACTCAAGGATGATGATTTTGAAAAGATAAAGAAAAAAATGTCTATAAGTGAAGAGATAAAATTCAAAATTGATATCGATGGATTGCTAAGGTTCTAGGGAAGAATCTGGATTCCGCCAATCTTATTTCTAATCTTGATTCAAAAGCTGAGCTTTATATTATTCAGTTTCCATTGATTATTCTCATGATATTATTGTTATTATTTTACTTATTGGCAATTATTTGCTCACCCTTGCATAATAACATTGCAGCTAAGGTTGAAAGATCCGATGAGTCGTCCACTAGTAAGGGCAAAGGCAAGATGAACAAGTGATGAAGATTTGTTTAGTTTTATTTAAAAAATGTTTATGTAATTTGACTTATTTAAATATGTGATGTTTTTCGTAAACTTATGTCATAAAGGTTAGACAACCTGACATTTGTTTTAAGTTGATGTATCCCTTTAATGGGGAGGATATTTATTTAAGTTGCATATTGTTATTATCCTTTGTTGTGGGTAGTTAGATATGAATGTTTCAGACCGTGAACACCAAATTCTGTGGGAATGAAGTACCCAGATTTTGGGGTGTCACGAGATATTTGTGCACAATACATTGTTCAAAGGGTTGATCCCCCTTAGTACGAGAAGAAAGGTCCATATGGTCTATTTGACTGTTAAAGGTTAAAGTAGATATACTTGTTAACCTAGGGCATAGTTTGTGGTCTTATGACCCTCAGATTTATGTTTTCTAATGTTAATTCAAAAGTCGAATCTTTCCATTGAGCTAATTGATCTTGAGTTGTAAAGAAAATCATGTATTTCTTTTAGTCGAGCTATCCATTGATGTTTCATATATTGTTACAATTATTATTGCTCTTGTGGGTAATTGTTTGCTCACTCTTGCATATAATAATCCAGTTAAACCCGAGGAGCCGTTGACGAGCAAAGGAAACGGCAAAGCACATAAGTAGATCATGATGTTTACTTTGATTATGCTAATAAGAAGTTTATGTAGTCAGACTTTATTTATTATTATTTTTATTTCCACAATGATGTAATTAAAGGTTAGATAACCTGGGATTTGTTTAAGTATATGTAACCCTTTAATGGGGAGGATTATTTTTTAAGTTATTTGAGTTTACATATTGTTATTATCCTTTATTGTGGGTAGTTAGATATGATTGTTTAGACAGTGAACACCAAATTCTATGGGAATGAAGTACCCGGATTTGGGGGTGTCACACATAGGCAAGCTCTTCCCAACTGTGGATTTTGGCGTTGTCAAGTTTGGCATACCATACCCTAGCATCTCCAATTAAACTTTTCTGGAATAGCTATATTATTAGTTTCACGTCCGCTACATAAGATCTGAGTTCTCAGTTGTATACCTTCAGATGGGTATAAGGGTCTCTTACCCATTGTATTTCTTGAAATCTGGGACTTGAAATTTTTTCGGATAATGAGCCCCTGAGTAGATGTAGAGATCTAAATAGTTGACACTCCCATAGGTTCATGTCCTTGACATTGGTGATTTTAGAATTTTTGTTGGTGGCCACCTCACTAGACTGTGGTTCAGGTATATCCGTTTCCACCTTTTAACCAGAACTTTGGATGCCTCCTTGTGTGGAGGATTTTGGTGGAGTCTAAATCTTTTGCTCCTGAGTGGTTTTAAGTTGTTCCTTTAACAGGCTAGCCACCTCTGTTATCTGCTTTTTGAGTTCCTCGAATTCATTTCGAGACAGAGGGACAGATTTAGGTGGGACACTTTCAGCCATATCGGTGGATGGGATTTGTGTCTTCTTAGCTTATGATCTGGTCGTCGAACCAATCTTACCTTTAAAAGGGTATGTAATTTAGTCTTAAAAAACACTAACGATATGCATGTTATGCGTTAGTTTTAGGGTTTTTTAATCTTTTCCTGCAAAACAAGGGTCAGTTGTTTTGATGACAGGATAAATATGACAGTAATTGATATTTAACATTTGACAGGAATTTACATTTGACATGAATTGATAAGGAAAGGCATGAAGAGACTTCCCTTCGCTTTTAGTTTATCAGAGACTAACCTATCTTAGGTTTACTCTCATGGGATTTTCTGCATGAAGGTTCCCAGATCATTGCAATATACTCGATGGGAATGAGTCCGATCTTTCAATTGGAGCGGATCTAAATGGCGCCTTTCCTGAGCCTCGCTGGATCAGCCACTGACGAGTTTGCCTCCTCGTGGAGGAATAACACAACATACATTCACACACATTCATTGCACCTCACTGTATGCGTTATGATGACCTTATGCAAAGCACTAATATAAAGCAGTTGTAAATAAGCATTAATTCATACACAAGCATTGTAAAGAAAACATTCATCACACACATGCAGATAAAAATGGAATTAAAGAGATTGAAATGCGGCTTAAGCCCTCTAAGTTCCCCAATAGAGTCGCCACATATCGACGCCGGGAAATTCGCTATTCCTAATATTTCTTACCCTTTTGTATTTCGCTAGGTCAATTAATTTTATTTTAAAGGTGAGATTTTAGGAAATGACAGACATAAATGTCGACGATTTTGAAAAGATTGATTTTAATGATTGGGCAGAATTACACATAGCTGCTAGTTGGTATGAGTTCAAAAGGATGTACCAACTCATCCGGATTTTAAAAGGTTTTCACAATATGGCCCAATATGTGACTCCATTTAATTGGTCTTGAACCCGAGATTCATAGAGTTCTTGAGCTTGCTTAAGCGAGGGGGAGGTGTTAAGCACCCCTCGACTTCCGTGAAACACGATTACAGCGAATTTTTCATTCCCTAAGCATGAAGTGTGTGTGTGTATGTGTGTGTGTGTGTATTATTTAAGCTTTGAAAATGTGTTGGAGTGTTATATTTTGAAAGTAGTGTTATGCCTCTTTGGACCTATATACAAAGGATTTGATTTATATAAAATTTCATTTTTTCAAATAAAGCATATGAAAGTGATGTTTTGAAAAGACGTTTTCAAGTCCTTTCGCCCAATAGGAATTGAGGCCCTTTGATACTTCTAATTTTATTCTAGAAGTGGCTTGATTTGATTTAAGTTGCGAAGTATCCTTGATGGCATTAAAATTATTATCTACAAGGGTCGGACTCTTCGTGGGCATGGAAGCCATCGAAGTGAGCCCGAGCACCCACAAACCACGATTTCACTATTTTTTGGGGCCTTAAATTCGGATACCGCTTAAAGGCCTGAGATTATATGTACAATTGATTTCAAGCTGACTGTATAACTCAAACAAGTTCATCACGGGAATCGAATCTAGATCCATTGATTGAATCTTCAATCCTATGATTCCTAGGCTCACATGATATCATTTAAAAGCTTGCACAACATATATGTATCGTAATATATGCATATAACTCATAACTTTGCTAAACAAGTGATTTATAGATTAAATCCTTGTATGCGAGTAAATAAGTTTCTCGATTCCTCTAGATACATATCTAGGATCACATGGTTGCTAAATATTTACAAAACTAGAAAGTAAACTAGATCTACCTAGATCTTAGTCAATCTAGCTCAAAGGTTCAAGTTTTACAACTTTTGAACCGATTGAATGCTAGATCTGGCTAGATCTAGGATAGATCTAGTCAATATACTTTAAATATTAACTATTTACACAAAATGAACTGTTAAAATCGATATCTAACCACAACCAAGCAAGATCTATATATATAGCACTATATATATATATATATATATATAAACCAATAAATGGACACAGATATGAGAAGATCTTACGTATTTATGCGATTTCTGCAAACGAACGACTGAAAGCTTCCAAAAACTTGATTCCAACCGGTAAAAAGTTGATATAATAACGTTTATATGTATATAAGTGTTTAAAACTAAGATTTATAGTGTTTAGAAGCAAGATCTAAGCTAGTTCTCTTTCTAACTTTCGAATTTTCTCTCTCTTAAACTTTTTCTCTCTCTAAAATCTGCTGAAAAGTAAGCTGGGGGCTGGTTTTAAAGACCCTGGCTACCTACGACTGGGCCTAGTGGGCCTCGCCACCTCAAAGTTCGTTGCCTCGAGTGTCGAGCTGTCTGTTGAAACGTTCATATCTTGCAAATCGGGAATCGCATAGAGATGTGTCATACCATTCCGGAAAGATCTTTTCAAGAGCTATGCAATGACACCGGGCTTGCCTTTTTTTTGAATTTGGGAAGATGGGTCCATGACCAGAATAACATCTTCAAGTCTTCGAAGGTCGTCCGTGATCTGTCATGCGTAGTTTGCACTAGGGAATGCATCGGTGGCTTTTGTGACCCTATCCACAGCTGGAAGATTGTTGTTTATGTTGTCAACATTACATCTTTGCCTTCCCGAGGCTATCTCCGGGGTTGATGTGGCTTTTGTCTGTCCCACGGGGTTTGACTGTTGTTGATTCTATCATTCCTCAAGGTTGTCTCCAAGGATTGATTTGATGTCCCACGGGGCTGTCTTCGGGTTTTGATTGTTTTTTAGTTTTTAGGAGTTCTCTTCAGGGTGTAAAAAGACAGTTTTGTCCTACAACATGGTTAGTCACAGGAAAACGAAATTTCAAGTGTATATAATAATAATAATAATAATAATAATAATAATAATAATAATAATAATAATAATAATAATAATAATAATAATAATAATAATAATAAGACTCCTCTTATTAATTTATATTTAATATTTTCAAAATATTAAATAATAAATATTAACATATTTAATTTATTCTATCACCATAGATTAAATTAAATACACTTAACTTATTATTACAATTATGCCATTAACTTCTTAAATAAATATTATTTTTTCTTTTATGGTGTGACCCTTTAGATTCTCCATATTAAACCAGTTGTGAATAAATCAATTAGAACAATTCTAATCTTATTTAAATAAATAAATTAATCTATTAATTTATTTAAATAAATAACATTTATTCTACAATAAGGATAAGCCTCCTTAGCGATCAACGACTTTCCAAATAATATAGATTTCAACATTAATCATAAAAGAACCTTTGAGTAAATAGTTACCGTATAATTCAACTCTTCCACCGTACAATGTCCCAATTAAATATAAGACATGAAATTACTGTCTAGTCTTATTTTATTTAATTATATGTATTTCGATTCTTAAATACACAAATCCAAATAATGTAAATTAGAACTCCTTTGTAATTTCATTCTGCCCTGGTCAAGAACTACTGGGTTGTCATTTATCGAATTACATAGGACATTCTCTTCTTTTACTAAAAGCGGTAGATTCTTTGTTAATCATTCATTATCTCCATATACAACTTATTACACCTAAGCATAACCTTTGATATACCCTAAGGGTCTTAAGGGACATGTCAAAGTATAACTCATCATACACAAGAAACTACGATGATCTCAAGCCTAAGGATCACTTGTACTACTATCATTATAGGAATTCATATTGATAGGCAAGTAAAACTCCATTAGGTATTCCTTAGTGAATCACGTTCAGTGAACTTATTCTCCAATAAGCACCTACATACTTGTTTTAGCGTCTCCACACAAATGATCATGAGATCAATTATCCTCATCCAATGAGCAAACAACATATGTACCAATCTATCCCGATTCACCAATTCCCTTTTTAGTAATCCAATTATTAGGAACAATTTTAGTTTTAAGTTATCTAAGTATTTAGATCCAATTTGCATGATCAATATCATGATTCTAAAAGTACTGCTTAAAACTATGGGTTTATCACATATTAATATAACAATATCATGTAGATAAATTAAATGCATTTACATAAGCAATTCATTTAATAATAAATGAATAAGATTGTTTCAAAATATATGATTTATCATATTAAATATGATTCACTTGTATGCATACTACTTTCATAAGGAGGTATTAAAGGTATGAGGGGAGGACCCCCTAGGTGGCCGAACCTAGGGATCTTGGCCTCCTATTTTATTTTTCATTCTTCTTTTATTCGAACGACTTCTTTTATTTATGCTCTTTCTTGCTTCTTCTTTCATGTAACTCTAATCTTTCTTTTGTTTTTAAAGGCATATTACCTTGATCATATCTTGGTTTTCTTCCCTTGGATCATAAAGAAAGATCGATGTTTTTATGAGTTCAAAGTGATATTTTGCTCCAACGATCAAGCAACAAACCACAAAAGAAATAATATTCTTCAATGGGACCACCTTAGGTGGTTGAACCCTAGCGGGTCGAACCCTAGGAGGCCGAGCCTTAGGGTGGCCAAATCACACAGCCTAAATAAGTAAATAAAGGAAAAAACTAAGTCCAAGAAGGGTGGTCGCTTAGTTTTTGATCCGCTTGGAATTACAGGGCCCATAATATATCAAATTGAAGCTTGCGACGAGCCCAACAAAATGGGAAGCATGTGTTTAGGTTGTCCGAAGTTTTTTTTGGAAAAAATTTTCTTGCGTAATTGGGATTTCTAACTTTTTCTGACTTTATTTCTTCTTTTTTTTTAGGTGTTCTTATGTTTAAATCTCAGACTTTCTTCTTTTCCATGGTAAGCCCTTAGGTTTAAATGCTTTTTTACATGCTTTCCTTTCTCTTTGGAATTCTTATGCTACGTTTTCCTTATTTGCAAGCCAATTCCATTGAACGTTCCATAGACCCGAAAACCACCAAGGAGACCCCCTTCATCAGTGAGTGGGGAAAAGCTCCCTTCTATGGGCCTTTCGACATTTTTTGAGAGCAAGCAAAGACTTGTGATCGTACATCTTTTCCTCCACCAGAGAAAGGGGGTTGTTTTTATATGTCACTGCTTGTGAAAGTTTGAATAGTTTTCCCCATTTTGCTTGCATTCCCTGCATATGCATAGAGAAACAAGAGTACCCTTTTAGTCCCATTTGCTTCTTATCTGACTTATCCAGTCGCCTTCAGAGATGGCATCATTGGACTGTCGAGATCCTCTGAAATTCCGATTATATGGATATACTAGAGAATGCTGGCATTTTGCACTGCATTCATTTGTGTAGGGATCTATGTATTTAACAAGACCATGAGTCCTCTTACCATATTGATTTCACGTTAGTGCTCCTCTACATTCACATTTGTTACTGCTTGGGTGGAATTCACCCTTACTCTAGAGGATGTCTATGCCATCTACCAGTAAGTTTCTCTTTTATTTCTTTCATTCATCCTCATTTTTCCTAGGTTATGTACTTATTCTGAACTATAGCTTGCAGCTTTCTTGTTGCTGTTTCGACTTCTTGTGGTCCATCCAGCATGTCCCCTAGGTATACCAAGTGTGCTACATACTTGACAGAAGCCTTTAGGAGGGATTCCGATTACACCTCGCGATTTAAGGGTGATACACTCCTTCCAGACTTCGAGACCTCTAATCGGTAGAAAACTTTCTGTCTATCTTGGGTGTATTACTTATTTCGGGAATACAAGCCTAGCCACTGGGATAGTTCCATTCATAGTGAATTTATCCTCACTTTTTCGAGGAGCCTTGCCCTTTTCCTCTAGCAACTTATCTGGCTATGTGGTTGCCCTCTTTCTCTTTCCTAGGTCACCCATAATCGTTCTTTTATACCGTATGATTAGTTTGGCAGCTTTGTTATCTAGTGGTCTGAAGATTCCTCTTGCTCCCCTCTTCTTGTGGACCTTGTATCGTCGCTTGGAAGAAACTGCCTTGGCCCTGAAAGAATCTGTTGGAAGGTACTCAGTTTCATTTTTTTTATTAACTGTCTTTTATACTGCACGTTTCCTTTTTTCTCTTATCAACCTTTCTTCTCATTTATTAAGGTATGATGTCAATTACTTTGATCCCTGCTCCTTTCTTCATATCTTTCTCTTTGAGCGCTTTTGGGGCGACTCTACTCCTGTACACCTTTCTAAGAAGAAAAAGAAGTCTTCATCCCCTTTTTCATCGCCCCAACATCGTTCCCCGCACAGCTCACTGGATTGATCACCGGTCTAGTTTAGATTTGCGACTTTTCATGCTTCACTACTTAACCTTATACTATTGCTCTAGAAGATGGCCTTCTGCCTTACTTCTATAAGTGTGATTTTTGCTCCTACTCGAGCATCAAAGAATTGAGTGGTTCTTCACTTTCTTGGTTCATCTTTTTCCAGTCTGCGGAGCTTCCCTATTTTGTTGAGGATAATGGTTTTGACACTGTAATTTATTCTCCTCTCAGGGTCATGAGGTAGTTTGGATTTGACCAAAATCGATCCTTCGACCGCTCTTCCCGGGAGAATTATGAGAGTGCTCTCCTCATTTTCGTCTCTACCTCCCCTTCGTTTGCATAGGAATTTTTGAGACCGTCAAATGCTCCTCATGAGTTCATTCCTTTTGTCATAACATATGATTCTCAAAGAAGGCGATATACTACTGGTGAGCGCAACTACTGACTCATCAACCTTAAAATGTAGGAGGAGGATAACCTGATTTAATTGATACCAACTTTTCCTCCTGAACGTCTCCAATGGGTCAAGAAACTATGCTCTCCTAAAACCAATGCCCATCCAGAGTGTTGGCCAACTAGTAGTCGGCTTATTAAGCGTGAGGCTTTAATACCTAAGTCTTCTCCTCCTCAATTAGCATACAGTCATCCTCAGAGTGCCCTGGATGTTCCTCCTGCATAGGCCCCTACTACTTCTAGGATTCTTCCACCATGGGCTTCATTTCGAATATCTCCATCTTGGATACCTCCTCCAGCTCCTCCCTAGGGATCCTCTGCTATCGAGGAAATGAGAATTACTCACTCTAAAACGAAAGCATCTACTACTATTGATTCTAAGGTAATGCCCCATATTGATTCTATAGTGGGCCCGGTTTGTCGTCCTATTAATAGGCGAATGCCAAATGGGACGACACTTATCTTAAAGTTGTTTGCAAAACACCCTCCTAATGATGATGGTTCAAGTATGCCGGCAGCCGAGGATTTGGTCAAGAAGCACTGAAGACTTTTAGTAAACTTTGTGACATTTTCATTTGTGTCTTTCCATTCGTATAGTTGCTTTCGTGTTTCCCTATGTTATTATTTCCTTGATTTTTAAATTGTTGAGGCTGATGAAGAGGATGATGATGCTCCCACTAGGTTTCTTGCGGGTACTACAAATAGGACGATGGTGGTGGCTTCCACTATTTGTGAACCTCCCCGACATATCCCTATTGGTATTGAGTCTTCTTCACCACAGGATGATTGTGTCAGTCTTGATGCTAAGGATTCTTTATCTGATGTGAGCTCGGGTCCTGCTGTGGGTGGTACAACGCTCTTTTCATGCCTTCCTACAACTTCTCCACATGACAGCCTTGAGGGTACCGATGAGACTCCTGCTTCCACGAGGGGGAATCCTTCTGAGACTATTGCTGATTTTCATCCTTCCCATAAGGATTCTACTGAGATTGTGGCTACTTAGGAAAGTGTTATTGATAGCACTTTCGGTGGGGCAAAGACATTCCGTTTTCTATGGCGTCTCACGACTCTTTTTCCACTGGCTATATTGTGAGTATTTTCTTTAACTAACACATAATTTTCTTATTGAATTTTCTTTCTTTCTCCATAATATATTATACTTTGTCATTTTGTTTTAAAAGCAAGAAGATGAAAGATTTGCCTTTGTCTGTTGAGGCGCTTGCTTTATTTGATGCTCTCAATATGGATGTTTCCACATTGCCGTATAATAACCTTGGTTATCCTCCTACTGGCCAAGGCTTTGAGGAGTCATCAGCAGCACAACAACCAATCTAAGTTGAGATCTTATTTCTTGGAAGGGTTTCCAGATATCCTCTTTTAGTCAGGAAATTCTCGAGTGTCTCCTAGCTCTATTTCCGCATATACTTGACCAACTGATTATTAAGATGGCCCCCATCGAAACCTTCTTTCTAGATCAACTCGCGAGCCTTATTCTCGAGCTGAGAAATCTTTCTTTATATTCTTTGCGAGTAGAGGACTTGAAGAGATTTAGCGGTGAGGTTGACGACCTTACAACCATGGGTTTTGATATGTCTCCTTTTCGTGTTAGGCTGGATCTTCTCAATTCCAATTTTCATATTGTTGCACTATGTTTGGAGGTCATTGTATGTTAGTATAAAGATGACTAATTTTCAGTACAACTTTCGGATCTTGACGAGGCCGCAAGCAAATTGAAGACCCAATTTCGAGATCTAGAGTCACAGCTTAGGGATCTAGGGTCCCAGCTTTAGGACAAATAGTCAACTACTCGAGATGTTAGGAAACTGAAAGCCACAAATCTTAAGAATTGGGATACTTCCATTGCTAACTTAGAGGCTTTAGCTATGGCCTTTAGATCATGGCTTTTGGTAGTTTTTCCTTTTCTTGTATTAGAAAACTCATTTACATATATTTCGTTTATCATAATAGAGTTTCTTTAGCCTTATTGATTGCTTTTAATTTGAATGATTCCTTAAAACCCAATATTTAACATTGAATCTCAAGTTGTTCAAACTAATATTCCAAGACAACAATAGGCATAATAAAAGAGCAAACATGAATTTTGTTAAAGAAAAAACATTTTTTTTCTTCAATTTCTCGAAAATTAACACGTGAATCCATATTTTTTTTTACAAATCAGAAAATTAATCAAGTATAAATGAAAGTTTGACATTTTACTAATAATCAGATTGCTTTTAACAAAAAGCATAACATTTCAGATTTTCATAAAAATAATAAATATTGCTTTTGTCGGAGCAAACATAACGTTTGCCACTTTTAGAGATAAAGTGTAACTTTCTCGGGGTTGAGGGCTTATACTTAGGTGCCTCAAATATTTTTAAAGTTGAAAGTGTAACTTGTCGGGTTCGAGAACTTATAGTCAGGTACGTCGATTACTTTTAAAGTTGAAAGTATAACTTGTCAATTCTGAGGACTTATAGTCAGGTGTCTCAATTACTTTTAAAGTTGAAAGTAAAACTTTTCGGATATAAGGACTTATAGTCGGGTGCCTCATTCACTTTTGATGAGTGTAACACTCGGGTGCCTTGTCAGTTGTATCGTCCAATTTCTTGGCAAGTGTGATCTACGAGTACTTGAAATCAGGTGTCTCGTCAATTGGTTCATCCAATTTCTTGGCAAGTGTACTTTACGAGGACTTGGCTACCATTTCGAGTGGACCACCATATTGGGTGGATTTTTTAATACATTATTTCTAATGCCTACTCCCTTGGTCACCCAATTTCTTGGCAAGGGATACTCTCAAGGACTTAAACCACCATTTTCGGTGGACCACCATCTTGTGTGGATTTTTGATATTCACTTCTTTATAGTTCTGAGATCTTTTAATGGTAGAGCCAGTATTTAGGTTGTCCATCATCTTGTGTGGATGAAGTTTGTGTAACAAAACTTCTAATAGTTTCAACATGAGCATCAACTATTAATATTTGATGCTTGCTTATTTTATGCTACTAAAGCATGTTGTCTTGAATAGACTATTGTAGTTCTTAATTGTGTTTCTCGAAATCAAGTATGAGCCTCCCTCCTTTTTGCCTTCATGCGGCTTTAGTAGAGCATCATCCATAGTTGGATCAAATGTGTTCTTATCTGTATTATTATAGTAAGATAGTCGTGGAGGAAGTAAGCAGGGTTCTAATGTTCATTTTAGATTGAAGTCACACACGTCTTTGTCATGTCATGATCTTTGGCCCTTTTGAGTAGCTTTCTATGTCACGAAGGACTTGAGGGAGATCATCCTTAAGACTCCATATATTTTTTGCCACTTTCCTTAGTTTTAATCATCTTGCTCGGCACGATAACAAAAGTTTGATTGGGAAATCACTTTGAAGCTTGTAAAAGAGTGTGTCTCCTAGGGGCCGAACCCTAGGAGGGGAGCCCTCGAGTTCTTATTCTTTTGTTTATTTCTTCTACTCTTGTCTTCGTTTTGTTCAGTAGTTAATCTTTTGTCAAGAAAGAAACTTCATCGGCATCAGTTTGAAGAGTTGAACCCTTAAGGGTTTCATGAGCTTAAGCATCCTTCAGTCAATCTTATGGGGTTGCTTTTAGGCCACTTTCAAAAATTGAGGTTGTTAACCCTTTCATATAAATCATCCTCCCAATGAGAGACCATTTTAAAAAATGTTTATTAAACTCACCTGCCAACTCTGGAGGATGCTCTGTCGAGAATATGTATATTTTTTCATAGATATTGTCTGATAACCTATAACAAAACCAGATTTGTTAATCATATGGGCATTTATATATTAACACATTCGTACATATGTACGAATGAAAATATCCAAGGAATCGTATAATGTACTTCCGTTGATTTGAAAAGTTGGAATTATGGAGTCTTTATGTCCCTAGTTTTCTTTCTTTGAGAAATTGAAAGTAAAGAAAACATCTTGGAATACTCCCTCAAATTTTTTGTTTGGTTGCTTTAATTAGTGAACTTTTTGTTTCATATTTTAAAAGTTATCGTTTTCAATAACTTTTGTCGATAAGACCTCATTAGTTCTAGTAGCATTCACCGATGAAATATTCGTTAGCCTTCTATTGTTGTCGGTGAACTCTTCCTATAGTTCTCCCACTTCCAGTTTTGGACATACCCTTCACGAATTCTACACATCCCCGGTAGGGTCACCAAAAGAAATGTGGGCAAGGAAATCATACCTTACTAGGGATAGGGTTTCGTGTAGCCTGAGGAGGAGAGAAATTCATGAAGAGTACGGAATGGATTAATAAATTGAAGAGGGGATAAGAACAGGTGAACAATTACTCCAATGATACGCGATAGAACTCTTAGGATCCGAGAGCTTTCTTAAGGTATCAAGGATCCAGAGAGCCTTCTAGGGTTGAAAGAGATTCCGCCAGTCTCTAGTTTTTCCCCAAAAGTCCCTTCTTCATGGAATAAAAGGAGTATTTATAGAGTTTCTTGGAAAGTGGTCACATGTCAGGTACATGACTTCAAGGAAATTCCAGAAATATCCTTAGTCATCAAAATAATGCTCAGATTGTCATGTTCTTCTACTCGCCAATCAAATCCCTTAATCAATTCCCAAAATGAGTTACCTCCATAAGCCTTCTTCCTTGGGACTCATGGAGGCTCTTCCTCGATCTCATGCTTTAAAGTTCTTGTTACTCAAATCATGCCTTCCTGCTTTTCCTTCTTTAGTTGAGAATCTCGTCGCCAAAAAACCTCGGAAGAACCTAGCACAGGACATAGGACGTCGTGCCCTAAGGGGCCGAACCCAAGGGGGCGAACCCAAGGTTTGAGTTTCCTTCAGTTCTTTTCATCCTTTCTTAGTCGGTTTTCATCATTTTCTCATGATTCTTAGTCCTGTAAAAAGCTCTTCCTATCATTGAGATTCTAAGGCTAATCATTTCTTGGACTTTCACAATATTCTAGTTTCTTTTTCTAGTTGAGGCTCATTGCTCTGTCATTTCGATTAAAACCTTTCTAGTACGCAAATCGAGAAAATGAGGGGGTCGAACCCTATGAGGTACTTTGGCTTTCTTTTATTCATCTTTTGTCCATTTTCCTTATTTTGTTATGATAGTTCCAACCAAATCCAGTCGGGGAAGAGAGTTGTAGACACTCAAAATTTTGATTTCATTTGACTAACCTTGTAGGAGGGTAAAAGCATAATTTCACCCCCCGGAGACAACCCCGCGGGAGGGAAAGGGCACGAGTTCACCCCGGACACAACCACGTGGAGAAACCAAAGTGCTACGACGCCCAAACACTTCGTGGTTCGAACGTGGACCGCAAAGCTAAGGAAGAGGCCATAAGAAGCCACTGGATGAGCAACCCCCAAACTGCTAATTGCATAAAACAAGCAAGTTGATTATCTCGGGAACCGAAAGATACCTTTCATTATCTGCACTTCTCTTCTCTAAGGTTATAGCCTAAGGTACTCTTACCTAAGGTTTCTAACCTATCAGCTTTGATACCAACTGTAACGACCCCAAAATTTATACAATTTAATTCTCGACTTCGGTCGTTAATAATACATTCAACCTCTAATTTTACATCATTAAACGATAATACAACCATTGAAATTTTGCGGAATAATTAAAATTTTCTATTACAAACTATCCTCGTTCCCAAAACCTTCAACCTTTACATTTAAATGTCTCAGAATCAATTTAATACTACAATAGTTTACATCGCGAAACGATATTACAATTTAACATTAATACATCATTCGGAACCTTAAACATGGCTCAAATAATACTAACACAACCAAAGTGTATAAATCTTCTAGTATCACATCTGATTCATGTCTTTCAAGTAACACATAACTTTACCACGAAATCTTGACCTGCAAAAAATGGTTATTTGCAAGGTTGAGCTCGACAGCCCAACAAAATCTAACAGTTTTCAAGCATCACGTAGCATATAATAACATGCGCAACATACATCTCTTAAATATTGGACTATCATAACATACAGACTACAGTTCACATAACAAGTATAAAGATTGAGTTCCTTACTCAATCAGCATGTTTTACTCAATTAATGTAGTTATAAGTTGACTTTAACGTTTCATGATTTCAACATAAATATAATACATCATGTTATTTGCAATAAAGACTTAAAATAGTTAATCATTATGTTCACATAGCAAATAGGAACTGAAAGACTTACCTGATTCGTAGTTTGTGAACTACGACTTAACTGCGTATCGCTTATCTGCACTTCGTATTTTTCTACACAGTTATATCATTATTCACATTAACTATTAGTCACTCAGTTATACTCGTAAGGGTTGTTATTCTATTCTTTATTATTCTGTTGGAATAACCTGCCTATGCGAACTACCGCATGCATGGTGAAATTCTTATGTTATTCCATTCTTTATTATTCTGTGGGAATAACCTGTCTACGCGAACTACCGCATGCATGATGAAATCTTTTGTTATTCCATTCTTTATTATTCTGTGGGAATAACCTGTCTACGCGGACTACCCCATGCATGGTGAAATCTTTCGTTATTTCATTCTTTATTATTCTGTTAGAATAACATGTCTACGCGGACTACCGCATGCATGGTGAAATCTTTTGTTATTACATTCTTTATTATTCTATGGGAATAACCTGTCTACGCGGACTACCGCATGCCTGGTGAAAATCCATTTGCAGTTTCGTATATTATTTCTTTTCATATTCTTAAATCTAAACTTACTATGGTAAGTATTGCTTCTATAATTCCTGAAATTAGTGGAATATCCTTGAGTTTTGCGCTTCATCCAGTATCGTTTCATTGGAATATTGATCTGAACTTTCTTATTAAATATCAATATTTTCACCCGGGGTACTATTCACGGGTTACGATTCACTCGGTTACTATTCACTCGAATATTATTCACCCGAGGATCCGGGGCACTTTTCATGTTGGGGTACTATTCACGGGTTACTATTCACCCGATTACTATTCACTCGAATATTATTCATTCGGGTATTCAGGGCATTTTTCATGTCGAGTTACTATTCACGGGGTATTATTCCCGAAGTAATATTCATGGGGTACTATTCACGATAAAAATTGATTTCTTTTCTGTCCAAGATTATTTTTTATACAATATTATTCTTGAATTTTACTCCACAAAGTAGTATCATGTTGACAATTTGGACATTATTAAATTCTGGATAAATTAAATTATAAATATTTAAAAATTTATCCTTTGCTTTCTTTTAATTGAATTCTTATATCATTGTCATTATCATCATGCTTATATTATGATGAAAGTCATCTGTGGCCCGTAGTGCATAGATGGACTTGGTATGATTATGACCAAGGATTATTCGGTATAATCATGACCATAGTGTTACAAATGATGTGGTAAGAGTCCTCATTGGCCCGTAGTGCATTGATGGACAGTTGTTGGTATGATCATGACCATTGATGAAAACACGAATATCCTTGCCCTGTAGTGCATAGATAATTCGTGGTTGTGATACTAGCGAATAGCCTTGGCCGTAGTTTAGGAATGATTCGATTATGTGGATTAATTATTAAGTTGAGTCTCAGCGATAAAATTGATGATAAACTTTTTAAATCATAGAAGATAGTAGATATCATGCTCTACTTGAGTCTTCTAATGGATTTCTTGTTCCGCTGCAGTTAAACTTGATGTTTATTATATTTTTATCAGTTTAACGTTGTTGAAAGCTAACGATAATTTATTCTGTATTATCTTAGTCATAATATTTCTTACTGGGCTAGTTGAGCTCACCCTTTTGCTTTCATTGTTCTCTTCAGCAAATAAGAATATAGCTAGGACTAGTCAGGGAACAGAGTGATGGTCCGAGATGGTGCATTAGTAGTCCTCACTATTATGTGAAATAGTGTGATAATAATTATAATGAGGACTCCATTGAGTGTGGATATTGTCTAGAAGGCAATATTCTTGTTTAAACTCTTAGCTATGTTTTGTCGTATATTACACGACAGTTGTATAATTAAGTTTGTAGTTGTATTCTGTACCATGTATTTAGCGACTCAGAATGGGTTATGTGGACCTATTTTGGGGGCGTCACGGTTGGTATCAAAGCTTAGAGATATGATCCCTGGCTAAGATGTGAGACTAGAACTAGGAGGGGAAAATTCCTTCGCTAGTATGACCTACCTAAGTTTATTTGGTATTTATTTGGTCGGTCAAAGTATAGGGATAATATGTGACATGTCAATTAACCCTTGTTTTGTGACAGTGTTTGAAAATGGCATCTGAAAATGTAGAGATAAGCAATGAAGCACATAAGACCGTTGAGTTACCAACGATTAATACCCAGGATAATGTGCATCAGGAATACAATAATCCTCGGGTAAACAACAACACCGACCAGATGATGAACGATGGGATGTTCAAAGGCTTTATGCAATTCATGCAACATCAGGCGAGAGAGACTCCTGTTCAAAATGCAGGTGTAAACACCGGCAACTCACGGCTGGTCACCGCTAAGCAGTTCAATGAGCTGGGACCACCGGAGTTTTTGGGAGGGCCAAAACCACTTAAGGCGGAGACATGGATAAAGCAGATCACCAAGATATTTGATGTCTTGGGATGCTCCGAGGATCAAAAGGTTCCCTTTGCCACCTTAATGTTGAGAGGTGAGGCGGATTACTGGTGGGAATCAGTAAAATGTACTCAGCCTACCGCACTCAAGATGTCCTAGGAGAAATTCCAAGAATTTTTCAACGACAAGTACTTTCCCGAAAGTATTTGTCACATGAAGGAGGTTGAATTCATCAAACTGGAGCAAAACAATATGACCGTGTCGCAGTACAAAGCTAAGTTTGTCGAGTTGTCCCGGTTTACGTCCCACTTGGTTGATAATGAGGAGAGAATGATGCAGATGTTTCTAAGAGGTTTAAAACTTGAGATACGTCTGTGACAACCCCAGAACAGGTCCATTCCATCTAACCCATTATGAGTCGCCAAATACATGGCACAGAAAATAACTACAACTTTATTACAACAATTGTCGTGCAAAATACAACAAGTCATGTGTTGTGAGTTCTAATACAAATATATATATCAACTGTGACTCTTGACGCCAACTTGGGTAGCACGTCACCATGGCATCTTACATAAAGGTATAGTCAAAAACTGTTTTAGAAATTAAAATCTGTGGGAAGTGCTCAAGAAAACCTTCGTACATGGGAGGCCATGCGTCTAGGTTATTATAGATATCATATGTCCACAGAATTATCCATGGTTAACCCAATAGACTCCAAAGAAAAACGAGAAGATTACTATCATATTCTTTCAAATTGTAGGTCTTTTCTTGACATATCATTATCTCCACTGTCTCTAATTGAGAATTATACTTCAAACAAACACCAAGATTATATAGGTAGTGCTCGTAGATATACTCAGCAAGTGGATGTGTACAACCGTGTCTTATGATGACACGAGGTTATATGTCATTAGACATCGTGTAGGATAGTGGCAAAACACCCTTCCAACATTGGGTTCGCCTCACTCTATATGATTCACCAAATATAACTACTAAAAGATGTATACAACACACTTGTCTATACTGTTTAGGGATAACTCCACAGCTAGAGACCATCGTTCTATTCCTTTGTTACCCCTGCTCGACCCAGCTACACTCTTATTACCTGAAAGGAATTGTGAACCAAAAGGGTGAGCACAACTAGCCCAGTAAAGAATATCATGACTAAAGATAATTAAATTATCAATAGCCTTCATCAGTAATAAATTAGAGATTTAGAACATATGGTAGATGATAAAATTTTTCAACCATAGTTGCAGCGGAACGAGCAATCCATTAGAAGAGTCAAATAAACCATAAAGTCTACTATCTTCTCCACATTAAAAGTTCACCAACAGTGTTTTATCCCTGTAACATCACTCAACAGTTCCTTTCCACAATTATATGAATAACTCGTAATCATAATTATGATTCTAAATTCCTCTTCGTACCTAGGACGAAGATAATTTTCATCACATCTCTTTACCTGAAACATCAAAGATCATGGTTATACCAAATCACAGTTCCTGTTTATAATCATACTAACAATTTCATCTTTGCACTACGGGCCAAAGATATTCATCAACAGACTATCTTTGCACTACAGGCCAAAGATATTCAACAACAGGTCATTTTGCACTACAGGCCAAAGATATTTAACAACAGGTCATCTTTGCACTACGGGCCAAAGATATTCATCAACAATTCATCTTTGCACTACAGGCCAAAGATATTTCTCAACCGTTCATATTTGCACTACAGGCCAAATATATTCATCAACAATTCATATTTGCACTATAGGTCAAATATATTAATATCTCAAAGAAATATATAATCATTTCAGAATTTATATAAACAATAATTATAACCATGTTGATCATTTCACCTTTGCACTTAAGCTAAAGATATTCAATTATAAATTCAATGGTCATGATCATACCAGTCAACAATTCAACTTTACACTACTGGCCAAAGGGAACCCATAGTCATGATCATACCAGAAATCTATCCATCTTTACATTCAAGTCAAAGATAAATATCATCATTAGGGTTATAAAAATGTTATATATAATAATAAAATTAATATAATCAACATATAGATTTAATCTCAAGAGTAATATTTATAAATCAACTATAATTTGGTCAGAAAAAGAAATCAATTTTGTCGTGAATAGTAACTCGTGAATAGCAACTCGTGAATAGTAATCCCAACATGAAAAAGGTAAAAATTTCACAATAAAATCTATACCAATATTTCGGTATAATGATATTGAAAGAATAACATTTCTTAAACTTATAAACAATTTATTTTAATTGTTTACACTTTACTAAATAATTTATTTAATCATCCTAAAATGTCAAACTCATAAGATTTCATTACCAATAACCAAAACCCTCATCAAAAAATTGCATATACCTCATATAGGATTCTCAAGCCTTGAAATCCTATTTTCTAATTTTCTTACTTCACATAACATATTTAATTCATTTACTCATAACTATTCTATTTTCACGAAAAATACCAAATCAGTTCCAAAAATATTTCTTTTCTGGGATTTAGCAGAATATAGTCCCATATTGAACATATATTTTTCTCAGAATTTTTAAAACTCATTTACTATTTTTCATATGGCCAAAACCGCCGAATATTTAGACATTATCATAAATTTTACTTTTATCCAAAAATTTCGAAATTCACAGAGTACCCTGATATTATATAGATGTACTTCTAATAAAAATTTTATCAATTTTGGAATTAATCACAAGGAGTTAAAAGCGGTTATTTTTAAAATAGTCTTTTCTCATAAAATTCATAACTCTTAATCTATACATCCAAAAATCACCATTTTTGGACACAATCAATAAAACTCATCAAAATACCATTTCAAATTTTTTCAGAATTTTCTGAAGGTTGAAAGAAGTACGAACTGAAAAACATAATAACCCTTAAAATCTCTTACCTCAAAAGAGCAGTACTTCTGACTTGAATATCAGATATAACGCTGAACAAACTTGTGCCATATAGCAACACTCAAAATATCTAAATACTCACAAAAATATGCTTGATAATATAGAGAGAGAAAACTTATATTTCTGGCGTAATTTTCAATTCTGTCTTAAGCACCTATTTATAGGAAAATGCTAGAACGCCAACGGAGACTAAAATAATAAAATAATAAAATATTTTTTTTCTTTCTTATTCCTACGCATGCCATCCTTGAATTCCTAGGCAGCCATCTTGGAGGAATCTAGCAGCCCACATGTGTTCAACAACCAAAGTGGGTCCCACCCATAAATTAATAAAAATTATTTTATTTTCTGAAACTTCAATAATTCATAGAAAATTGACCGTTTATCAGAAAAATACGAATTTTATATCCATTCTGCTTAAAATCGAATTCTCTACAACGTTGTAGCTTTGAGTTTTTCCAAATTCCAAACCAAAAATATCCGAAATCCACAAACGGATGATTTTTAATACCTACACACCGACAAAATACTGATAAAATATCTCAGCATTAATTCCTTCATTTTTATCCACATAAAAATAAATATATCCATCATTTATATCCACATAAAATAAATATTTCCTTATCATATAAATTAATAATTAATTATTCACAAATAATATTACAGAATCACAATAATGACAACCAGACCGTTCCCAGGAAAGAGGGGGCTTTCCGATAAGGATTTCTCCTTGCTGGCGTGTAATTAGGTGACCAAACCTCTCCTTGACAGAACTTTCTAGACATTACCAATAATGCTATCTCATAATATTATTCAAATAATATGAATTATTGATCTGATAATGAGAAATACTGTGCAGTAACAATTATTGAAACAACAATAATATAAAATATCAAAGCAGCAATTATTAAAACAATAAAATAAAATATTGAACAGTAACTACTATAACAATTATTGAGTAGTGCCTTCTTATGTAAGGATCAATGATTCAAAAATACTGTGCAAAATCGTGTGCTACTGTGTAACCACGCGTATTACTGTATTTTAACCACCGGGTATTCCAACAGTATTAACGGTAACCATTACGCCGTTATTTATAAAAACTCAAATTTGTCGTTTTTTTCATCCGACAGTTATTCTGTTATGGGGCCCACAAATGACTGCGCCGTCGTACGAATATTCTCCGACAGAAAGAACATTCCACGACTAAACGAATATTCCCCGACAACAATGAATATTTTATAACCACTTGTGTATTTTGAAAAAAAATTCATATCTCACCCTTAACTTTAAACTTTTATCAATTTAATCATTTACTGAATTGTAATTATAAAAAAAATTGAATACTTTTATTTCATAAAATTCGGGGTCTTACAATCTCCCCTCCTTATGAAATTTCATCCCCAAAATTTATGTACCTGGTATTTCGAAAAGTTGAGAATACCTTACTTCTATTTCAGATTCTATCTCCCCGGTCATCATGATTTCTCCATTGCTCATCTCCCGTGATAACTTCATTTGGGTTCCTCACTTGTTAGGAAGTCATGACAACCGCTATCCCTTGAACTACTCGGCTTTGACTTGTTTGGGGCAGCATTTGGCGTCATCACTACCGTTGGAATATACTTTTCTATAGGATATATTCCTCCCTCAACTGCCTCGTTGTACTCCTGATTCATGATCTGAATCATCAATCTTTGATCCATATCGAATTCAGGTTGACCACTCTGTACAGGGTAATTCAAAACTCGATGTTAGGTTCTCCCAATTGCTTTCTAAAAAGATAAATTCATATCATCTATTTTAGCCTTCTTATATCGGACATCTCTTTCCACAATATTCACGTGTCGTGCGGCTTTTGCTCATGCATCACTTATTCTCACTCGTTCAGTTTTTTCTTCTTTTAGCTCAGATTTCATCTTTATCATCTTATACTCTTCCAAAGAATGCTTCTGTTCAAGCATCACATATCGGGTAACACAAGCTTGAATTGTTACATCCTTTTGCTCCACGACCGCCTGTCGTTCTTCAGCCTGCTCTTCTAACTCATGAATACAATTTTGCAATTCTACATTTTGATCATATAATACCTCTAATAAATTCTCCTCAGGTACCTCTTCTTCCTCTTCTTCCTCACTCTCAGCTGTTACCTCTCCGACTATCTCGGGTGCAACTATCAATTCTTCACTCACCATAAGAATATCTCTAATTCCTTCTTCGTCTGACATCATATTTTCATGGTTTGTGATTAGAGGTATCCCCACAGTCTCATTTACTCCATTATTAGCATTCTCAGCTGCCATTCTCAAATACTGCCATAAAACAAGGGTTAATTAAGCAAATTAACGTATCACATAATATCCATATATTATGACCAATCAACATTTAAGCTTAGGTAGGACACACTAGCGAAGGATTTACTCATCTCTTCCCTCCTAGTTATATTCCCCGATCTCCGCCAGAGACCATATCCCTAAGCTCTGATACCAACTGTGACAACCCTAGAATAGGTCCATTCCATCCAACCCATTCTGAGTCGCCAAATACATGATAAAGAAAATAACTACAACTTTATTACATCAATTGTCGTGCAAAATATAACAACTCATGTGTTGTGAGTTCTGATACAAATATATATATTAACTGTGACTCTTGACGCCAACTTGGGTAGCACGTCACCATGGCATCTTACATAAAGGTATAGTCAAAAACTGTTTTAGAAATTAAAATCTGTGGGAAGTACTCAAGAAAACCTTCGTACATGGGAGGCCATGCGTCTAGGTTATTATAGATATCATATGTCCACAAAATTATCCTTAGTTGACCCAATAGACCCCAAAGAAAAACGAGAAGATTACTATCATATTCTTTCCATTGGTAGGTCTTTTCTTGACATATCATTATCTCCACTGTCTCTAATTGAGAATTATACTTCAAACAAACACCAATATTATATAGGTAGTGCTCGTATATATACTCAGCAAGTGGATGTGCACAACCGTGTCTTATGATGACACGAGGTTGTATGTCATTAGACATCGTGTAGGATAGTGGCAAAACACCCTTCCAACATTGGGTTTGCCTCACTCTATATGATTCACCAAATATAACTACTAAAAGATGTATACAACATACTTGTCTATACTATTTAGGGAGAACTCCACAGCTAGAGATCACCGTTCTATTCCCTTGTTACCCCCGCTCGACCCAGCTACACTCTTATTACCTGATAGGAATTGTGAAGCAAAAGGGAGAGCACAACTAGCCTAATAAAGAATATCATGACTAAAGATAATTAAATTATCAGTAGCCTTCATCAGTAATAAATCAGAGATTTAGAACATATGGTAGATGATAAAAAATTTTAACCATAGTTGTAACGAAACGAGCAATCCATTAGAAGAGTCAAATAAACCATAAAGTCTACTATCTTCTCCACATTAAAAGTCCACCAACAGTGTTTTAACCCTGTAACATCACTCAACAGTTCTTTTCTACAATTATATGAATAACTCATAATTATAATTGTGATTCTAAATTCCTCTTCGCACCCAGGACGAAGATAATTTTCATCACATGTCTTTACCTGAAACATCAAAGATCATGGTTATACCAAATCATAATTCATGTTTATAATCATACTAACAATTTTATCTTTGCACTACGGGCCAAAGATATTCATCAACAGACCATCTTTGCACTACAGGCCAAAGATATTCAACAACAGGTCATCTTTGCACTACAGGCCAAAGATATTCAACAACAGGTCATCTTTGCACTACGGGCCAAAAATATTCATCAACAATTCATCTTTGTACTACAGGCCAAAGATATCCTTCAACATTTCATATTTGAACTACAGGCCAAATACATTCATCAACAGTTCATATTTGCACTACAGGTCAAATATATTAATATCTCAAAGAAATATATAATCATTTTAGAATTTATATAAACAATAATTATAACCATATTGATCATTTCACCTTTGCACTTAAGCTAAAGATATTTAATTATAAATTCAATGGTCATGATCATACCAGTCAACAATTCAACTTTGCACTACTGGCCAAAGGGAACCCATAGTCATGATCATACCAGAAATCTACCCATCTTTACAATCAAGTCAAAGAGAAATATCATCATTAGGGTTATAAAAATGTTATATATGATAATAAAATCAATATAATCAACATATAGATTTAATCTCAAGAGTAATATTCATAAATCAACTATAATTTGGTCGAAATCAATTTTGTCGTAAATAGTAACTCGTGAATAGTAACTCCGACATGAAAAAGGTAAAAATTCCACAATAAAATCTATACCAATATTTCGGTATAATGATATTGAAAGAATAACATTTCTTAAACTTATAAATAATTTATTTTAATTGTTTACACTTTACTAAATAGTGCATTTAATCATCCTAAAATGTCAAACTCATAAGATTTTATTACCAATAACCAAAACCCTCATCAAAAATTTGCATATACCTCATATAGGATTTTCAAGCCATAAAATCTTATTTTCCAATTTTCTTACTTCACAGAACATATTTAATTTATTTACTCATAACTAGTCCATTTTCATGAAAAATACCAAATCAGTTCCAAAAATATTTTTTTTCTGAGATTTAGTAGAATATAGTCTCATATTGAACATATATTTTTCTCAGAATTTTTAAAACTCATTTACTATTTTTCATATGGCCAAAACCGTCGAATATTTAAACATTTATCATAAATTGTACTTTTATCCAAAAATTTCAAAATTCACATAGTACACTGATATTATATAGATGTACTCCTAATAAAAATTTTATCAATTTTGGAGTTAACCACAAGGAGTTATAAGCGGTTACTTTTAAAATAGTCGTTTCTCATAAAATTCATAACTCTTAATCTATACATCCAAAAATCACCATTTTTGGACACAATCAATAAAACTCATCAAAATATCATTTTAAATTTTTCCAGAATTTTCTAAAAGTCGGAAGAAGTACGAACTGAAAAATATAATAACCCTTAAAATCTCGTACCTCAAAAGAGCAGTACTTCTGACTTGAATATCGGATATAACGCTGAACGAACTTGCGCCGTATAGCAACACTCAAGATATCTAAATACTCACAAAAATATGTTTGATAATATAGAGAGAGAAAACTTATGTTTCTGGCGTGATTTTCAATTCTAACTTAAGCACCTATTTATAGAAAAATGCTAGAACATCAAAGGAGACTAAAATAATAAAATATTATTTCTTTCTTTCTTATTCCTATGCATGCCATCCTTGAATTCCTAGGCAGCCATCTTGGAGGAATCTAGCAGCCCACATGTGTTCAACAACCAAAGTGGGTCCAACCCATAAATTAATAAAAATTATTTTATTTTCTGAAACTTCAATAATTCATAGAAAATAGACCGTTTATCAGAAAAATACGAATTTTATGTCCATTCTGCCTGAAATTGAATTCTCTACAACTTTATAGCTTTGAGTTTTTCCAAATTCTAAACCAAAATATCCGAAATCCACAAACGGATAATTTTTAATACCTCCACACCGATAAAATACTGATAAAACACCTCAGCATTAATTCCTTCATTTTTAACCACATAAAAATAAATATATCCATCATTTATATCCATATAAAATAAATATTTCCTTATCATATAAATCAATAATTAATTATTCACAAATAATATTACAGAATCACAATAATGACAACCAGGCCGTTCTCAGGAAAGAGGGGGCTTTTTGATAAGGATTTCTCCTTGCTGGCGCACAATTAGGTGACCAAACCACTCCTTGACAGAACTTTCTAGACATTGCCAATAATGATATCTCATAATATTATTTAAATAATATGAATTATTGATCTGATAATGAGAAATACTGTGTAGTAACAATTATTGAAACAACAATAATATAAAATATCAACGCAGCAATTATTGAATCAATAAAATAAAATATTGAACAGTAACTACTATAACAATTATTGAGTAGTGCCTTCTTACGTAAGGATCAATAATTCAAAAATACTGTGCAAAACCGTGTGCTACCGTGCAACCACGCGTATTACTGTATTTTAACCACCGGGTATTCCAACAGTGTTAATGGTAACCATTACGCTGTTAATTATAAAAACTCAAATTTGTCGTTTTCTTCATCCGATAGTTATTATGTTATGGGGCCCACAAATGATTGCGCCGTCGTACGAATATTCCCCGACAGAAAGAATATTCCACGACTAAACGAATATTTCCCGACAACAATGAATATTTTATAACCACTTGTGTATTTTGAAAAAAAATTCATATCTCACCCTTAACTTTAAACTTTTATCAATTTAATCATTTACTAAATTGTAATTATAAGAAAAATTGAATACTTTTATTTCATAAAATTCGGGGTCTTACAACGTCAATATCTAATTTCTCACAAACTGTGTTTGTATTCAGATGTTGTAAATAGGACTCAGTTATTGGAGCGCGATAACGAGTCAACCCAACCAAGAGAGAGCAGTCGGCAAAATGATAATACCAGTGGTAGCAGTCATCGAAGCGGTGACAACAAACGTGGAGGGAATCAACATACCAAAAATGATAACCACTTCGGTGGTAATCATGGTCAAGACAATAATAGTGAAAATTTCAAGAAGAGGAGATTCAATAATGATGGAAAGACGTTAGCACCAGCACCCGTTGTTAAAGAAGGAGAACGATCATCGATCATATACTACAAATGCGGAGGGGAGGGACACATTAGTTCAAACTGCACGATGCAGTCCAAAGCGTGTTACAATTGCGGAAAAGAAGGTCACCTAGCTCGATTTTGTCGTGCAGTGAAGCCAAGTCCAGTTGGGATGGTGACACCAAATTTCGTCCCAGAGAAGTCAAAGTCAGTAGTTTAAGTGAGAGCGTTTGTCAAGGAACCCGAACGAAGTTATCATAGGTAAGTTAATCATAAACGCTTACGAAGTCTATACCTTATTCGATACGGTTCTACCCACCCTTTTATTTCTCCTATTTGCGCTCAACGTTTAAATTTAACTCTGGAGAAACTAGACTTAGACTTATCTGTTGAAACTCTGTTGGGAGAAACCTTCGTTACATCCACTGTTTATAAATCCTATTTGATTCAAATCGACACTTTCACGTTACCTATCAACCTTATCTCTTTAAAAATACTTGCATTTGATGTGATTTTAGGGATTGATTGGCTAACTACTCATCATGCTAAAATTGATTATTTTCGTAAGGTTGTTAGCTTTCGTATTCTTAACCAACCAATTATGCGAATTCAAGCAACCAAACCACTAAAGTCGATCACTGTCATATCAAGTCATAAAGCTATTCGTTTATTGAAAAATGGATGTCAAGCTTTCTTAGCCCATGTCACTGATTTAAACAAAAATACGTCAGATTTGAATGGTATTTCTATTGTTAATAAATTTCCTGACGTATTCCCTAAAGAATTTCCTAGCCTACCCTAGAGCGTGAAATCAAATTTTGTATTGACCCCAGTACATAACCCATTCTAAAACCCTCAAATATTTCTTCACCCAGAACGAACGTAACATGTGCCAAAGACGTTGGCTCGAGCTGTTGAAGATTACGACTATACCATTCAATACCATCCAAGAAAAGTGAATGTGGTAGCTAACGCGTTGAGTGGAAGATAGTATGCAAGTGCGATATTGTTAACACAAAGACCCATTTCGTACGACTTACAAAAGATGGAGATAGAGTTAAAGACTCCAAGAACCTACGTGAAGATAGCAAATATACGATTAGAGTCGACTTTAATCGAAAAAGTTAAAGCCACTCAAGCTATAGATTCTGAGCTGATTAATATGAAGAAGAAGGTTCAAGAATGTGTTATTCTAAAAGCAAGAATCGACGAAGAGAGAAAATCTCAACCCTCAATTTTATTGGCCTATTTGAAATCCTCGATCGAGTAGGAACTGTGGCCTATAGACTCGCTTTACCGCTAAGTATGTCACGTGTTCGTAACGTTTTTCACGTATCAATGTTACGTAAATATGTGGACGACCCGAACCACATTATTAAATTAGAACTAGACGAGATACCAGAAGATTTAACTTATGAGGAGATACGTATTAAAATCTTGGATAAAAAGGATCATACTCGACACTCAAAGGTTATACCTCAAGAGTTAGAATCTAAACAAGGTATCCTCACCTCTTCGGCATACCAAGTACGTACGTAAATTTTGAGGGCGAAATTTCATAAGGAGGGGAGATTGTAAGACCCCGAATTTTATGAAATGAAAGTATTTAATTTTCTTATTATTATTATTTTATTTAGTAAATGGTTAAATTGATAAAGGGTTAAAGTTAAGGGCGATATGTGAAAATTTTACAAAGTAAGCAAGTTGATATAAAATATTCGTTGTGTCGGGGAATATTCTTTTTATTGGAGAATATTTGTACGACGACACCATCATTGGTGGACCCTACAACAGAATAACTGTTGGAGTTAGAAAATGACAGAAATATCTTTTTATAAAATAACGACGAAAGTTTTATCGTTAAACTGTTGAAAAACCCGGTGGTAAAAGAACAGTAATACGCGTTATTGTACAATAGCACACAGTATTGATTATTGATACTTACGTGAGAAGTCATTCAGTTATACTCAATTATTGCTACAGTAATTGCTGCATAGTATCTCACATTATTTGATTCAATTATTGTCACAGTATTATCTGCATAATATTTTATATTATTTAATCAATAATTGTGATGATAAAGTTATTCATATTATTATTTACAATATTGACGATGTCAAGAAATTTCTGTCGAGGAGAGGTTTGGTCACCTAATTGCACGCCAATAGGGAGAAATTCTTATCAAAAATCCCCCTCTTTCCTGTGAATGATCTGGTTGTTAAATATTGTGGGTTATAATACTAATGATGAATAATTGTTGATAGATTAAAAATGTATTGATTAAAGATAAATGATTTGTGGTAATTATTTATTCATTTTTTTATATAAATAGCGGGGTTTGTTATGAGATGTTTGTTATAAATTTGGCTTATTATTCCATGAGGAGATGTGCTAATTTTTCAGACCGTTGGTTGAAGATATAATAGTAAATCAATATGGACCACTGGTGGAAAGTTATAATAGTAAATCAATATGGATCGTTGGTTTAAAGTTTTAATAGTAAATCAGTATGGACCGTTGCTTTAAGTTTTAATAGTAAATCAATATGGACCGTTCGTTTAAAAGTAAATTAATATGGGTCATTCATGAATTAGTTACTATTCAATCCTTTTTTATATAAATAGAAGCTCATTCCTTCATTATTTCTTACGAATTCACTGAAACTCTAGAGAGAGAAACTATAGAGAGTAAGAAGAAGAGTATTCTACTACAACCCTACTTCAGTATTCACTCTTCTATTAAAGTAAGGGGTGTTATTTATTTCATATTCGCTTACGATATTATTTTTCATATTCGAAAGGAATATTATCTTCGTTCAATACTCGTAAGGGGTATTATTTCTTTCGTATTCAGGAAGAGAGTTATTTTCTTTCAATACTCGTAAGGGTTGTTATTCCATTCTTTATTATTCTGTTGGAATAACCTGTCTACGCGAACTACCGCATGCATGGTGAAATTCTTCTGTTATTCCATTCTTTATTATTCTGTGGGAATAACCTGTCTACGCGGACTACCGCATGCATGGTAAAATCTTTTGTTATTCCATTCTTTATTATTCTGTTAGAATAACCTGTCTACGCGGACTACCGCATGCCTAGTGAAAATTCATTTGTGGTTTCGTATATTATTTCTTTTCATATTCTTAAATCTAAACTTACTATGGTAAGTATTGCTTCTATAATTCCTGAAATTAGTGGAATATCCTTGAGTTTTGCGCTTCATCCAGTATCGTTTCATTAGAATATTGATCTGAACATTCTTATTAAATATCAATATTTTCACCCGGGATACTATTCACGGGTTACTATTCACTCGGTTACTATTCACTCGAATATTATTCACTTGAGAATTCGGGGCACTTTTCATACTGGGATACTATTCACTAGTTACTATTCACCCGATTACTATACACTCGAATATTATTCACTCGGGTATTCGGGGTATTTTTCATGTCGGGTTACTATTCACGGGGTACTATTCCCGAAGTACTATTCACGGGGTACTATTCACGATAAAAATTAATTTCTTTTCTGTCCAAGATTATTTTTTATACAATATTATTCTTGAATTTTACTCCACAAAGCAGTATCATGTTGACAATTTGGACATTATTGAATTCTGGATAAATTAAATTATAAATATTCAAAACTTTATCATTTACTTTCTTTTAATTGAATTCTTATATCATTGTCATCATCATCATGCTTATATTATGATGAAAGTCATCTATGGCCCGTAGTGCGTAGATGAACTTGGTATGATTATGACCAGGGATTATTCGGTATAATCATGACCGTAATATTACAAATGATATGGTAAGAGTCCTCATTGGTCCGTAGTGCATTGATGGACAGTTATTGATATGATCATGACAGTTGATGAAAACACGAATATCCTTGGCCCGTAGTGCATGGATAATTCGTGTTTGTGATACTAATGAATAGCCTTGGCTGTAGTGCAAGAATGATTCGATGATGTGGATTAATTATTAAGTTGAGTCTCAGCGATAAAATTGATGATAAACTTTTTAAATCATAGAAGATAGTAGATATCATGCTCTACTTGACTCTTCTAATGGATTGCTTGTTCCACAGCAGTTAAACTTGATGTTTATTACATTTTTATCAATTTAACGTTGTTGAAGGCTAACGATAATTTATTCTGCATTATCTTAGTCATAATATTTCTTACTGGGTCAGTTGAGCTCACCCTTTTTGTAAGACCCCAATTTTTATAAATAAAGTTGAATTTTTTATAAATATCATTTTTGAATATTATGGAGTTAATTTGATATAATGTTATAGTTGTGGGTAATATTTATAAATTTTGTAAAGTAAGCAAGTTGTTATAAAATATTCGTTTGGTCGGAGAATATTCTTTTTGTCGGGGAATATTCGTACGACGGCACAATCATTGGTGGACCCCACAACGGAATTATTGTCGGATTGAGAAAACGACAAAATTATCTTTCTATAAAAATAACAGCTGAGGTATTACGTTAAAATCGTTAAAACTGTTGAACTACTCGGTAGTAAAAGTACAGTAATACGCGTGGTTGCATAGTAGCACACGGTATTGATTATTGATGCTTACGTGAGAAGTCACTCAGCTATATTCAATTATTGCTACAGTAATTGCTGCATCATATCTCTTAAATTATTGTCATAGTATCATCTGTATAATATGTTATATTATTAAATCAATAATTGAGACGTTGTGGTAAGTTTGGTTATTTTATGGGGGGCCATATGTCATCATCTAAGAGTCTCTTCGTCAATAGTAATTACCGTCGTCAATAGTAATTACCGTCGTCAATAGTAATTACCGTCGTCAATAGTATTTACCTTGGTTAATAGTAATTACCTTCGTCAATAGTATTTACCTTGGTCAATAGTATTTACCTTCGTCAATAGTATTTACCTTGGTCAATAGTAATTACCTTTGTCAATAGTATTTATCTTGGTCAATAGTAATTACTTTCGTCAATAGTAGTTGTCCCTTCAATATTACCAAGAGTCATTTGACCCTTCGTTAAGACTAAGAGTCATTTGACCCTTCGTTAAGACCAAGAGCCACCCTCAGTTTTTCTATAAATAGAGGCCTAGGGCTTCATTATTTTTCACGAATTCATTCAAGCTATAGAGAGAGAAAGTATAGAGAGAATAAGAGAGAGAGAATAAAAGTATTCTGCTACATCACTTTTTCAATATCCAGTTCTTTTAAGGTAGGGAATATTATTTCTTTTATATTCATGAAGAGAACTTCTGTTATTCCATTTGTTATTATTCTGTTGGAATAACCAGTATACGCGGTCTACCCTATACTTGGTGACATTCTTCTATTATTCTGTTGGAACATCCTGTCTGTGTGTTTTACACCGGACCTGGTTCCGTTTTATTATTATTCTGTTGGAACATCCTGTCTGTGTGTTTTACACCGGACCTGGTTCCGTTTTATTATTATTCTGTTGGAATATCCTGTCTGTGTGTTTTACACCGGACCTGGTTCCATTATTTATTATTCTGTCGAAATATCCTGTCTGTGCGTTTACGCCGGACCTGGTTCCATTATTTATTATTCTATTGGAATAACCTGTCTGTGCGGTCTATCGCATGCATGGTGATTTCTTTTGTTATTCCATTCTTTATTGTACTCAGTTGGTTAAGTTTTGACTTCTATACTCCATGAAAGTTGTGGAATATCCTTGATAGTTGCGTTTCATCCAGTATCTTTTCAAGAAAATATTCTTCTAAGCATTCTTGAATTTTACTCCACAATGCAGTATCATGTTGACAATTTGGACGTTGTTAATTCCTGGATAAATTAATTCTTGAACTTGTTTTATTGAATTCTTATATCATTGTCATCATCCTCATGTTTATAAAATGTTGAAAGTCATCTGTGGCATGTAGTGCATAGATGGACTTGGTATGATTATGACCAGGGATTATTCGGTATAATCATGACCGTAATGTTACAAATGATGTGGTAAAAGTCCTCATTGGCCCGTAGTGCATTGATGGACAGTTGTTGGCATGATCATGACCATTAATGAATATACGAATATCCTTGGCCGTAGTGCAGGGGTGATTCGATGATGTGGATTATTTTATTAAGCTGAGTCTCAGCGATTACAGTGTTGAAAAACATTTTAAATCATAAAAGATAGTAGAGTTTATTTTCTACTTGACTCTTTTAATGGATTGCTTGTTCCGCTACAGTTAAACTTGATATCTATTATATTTTATCAGTTTAATATTGTTGAAGGCTAATGATAATTTATTCTGCATTATCTTAGTCATAATATTTCTTACTGGGCTAGTTGAGCTCACCCTTTCTTTCACTGTTCTCTTCAGGAAATGAGAATGTAGCTGGGACAAGTCGGGGTACGGAGTGATGGTCCGAATGATAGTATTAGTTAGTAGTCCTCACTATTCTATGTAATGGTGTGTTAATAAATGTAATGAGGACTCCTTTTGAGTATGAATACTCTCTAGAAGATAATATTTGTATTCAAACTCACAGTTTATGTTTTGTCGTATTGTACACGACAGATGTATTAATCAGTTGTATTTGTATTCTGTACTATGTATCTGACGACCCAAGATGGGTGATGTATACCTAATTTTGGGGGCGTCACACTTTTGCTTTCATTGTTCTCTTCAGGAAATGAGAATATAGATGGGACTAGTCAGGGAACAGAATGATGGTCCGAGATGGTGCATTAGTAGTCCTCACTATTATGTGAAATAGTGTGATAATAATTGTAATGAGGACTCCATTGAGTGTGGATATTGTCTAGAAGGTAATATTCTTGTTTAAACTCTCAACTATGTTGTCGTATTTTACACGACAGTTGTATAATTAAGTTTGTAGTTGTATTCTGTACCATGTATTTGGTGACTCAGAATGGGTTGTGTGGACCTATTTTGGGGGCGTCACAAGGATGCTCAGTTTAGAAATGAAAATCACACCAAAATCAGAGAATTCTTCTTCTATAATATTGATCGTATTTCTTTAGAGTTTAAGGAAGCTTTGAGTGTAGAAAACAGCGCAAGTTTTCTTCAAGAATATTTCCGCTATATCAGTTGAAATTTCTCTCTTTTTAAGGTAAGGGGTATTATTTATTTCATATTCACTTACGATATTATTTTTCGTATTCGTAAGAAATTTTATTTTCATTCAATATTCGTAATGAATATTATTTTCGTTCAATATTCGTAAGGAACATTATCTTCGTTCAATATTCGTAGGAATATTATTTTCGTTCAACAGTTGTAAGGATTATTATTTTTGTTCAATATTCGTAAGAAATAATATTTTCTTCCATACTCTGTAGTATGTAAGTAATATTATTTCGTTTCATATTCCGAATTCTACACTCATTTTGTTAAGTATTGCTTCTATACTCCTTGAAATTAGTAGAATATCCTTAAAATTTACGCTTCATCTAGTATCGTTTCACAAGAAAATTTTTCTGAATATTTTTGTTAAAATTTAATCTTTTCATGTCGGGTTCTATTCACGGGGTACTATTCACGAAGTACTATTCACGTGGTAATATTCACCCGGGTACTATTCACCCGAAAAATTGATTTTTTTCTGTCCAAATTATTTTTGATATATGAATATTATTATTGAATTTTACTCCACAAAGCAGTTATCATGTTGTCAATTTGGACATTTTTAAACTCGGATAAATTAAAAATCTTTAATATTTATCCTTGATTTCGTTTGATTGAATTCTTATATCATTGTCATCATCATCATGCTTATATTGTGATGAAAGTCATCTTTGGCCCGTAGTGCATAGATGGACTGTTGATTGGTATGATTACGATTATGTATCGGTATAATCATGACCTGTAATGTTACAAATGATGTGGTAAAAGTCCTCATTGGCCCGTAGTGCATTAATGGACAGTTGTTGGTATGATCATGACCATGGGTTCTCTTCGGCCAATGGTGTAAAGATGAATTATTGTTTGGCATGATCATGACCATTGTTGATAATAACGAATATCCTTAGCCCGTAGTGCATGGATGATTCGTGAATGTGATAATAATGAATATCATTGGCCTGTAGTGCATGGATAATTCAGTGATGTGGACTATTTATTGAGCTGAGTCTCAGCGATAAAATTGATGATAAACTTTTAAATCATAGAAGATAGTTGATATCATGGTCTACTCGACTCTTCTAATGGATTGTTTGTTCCGCTGCAGTTAAACATGTTGTCTATTGTATTCTATCGGTTTAAAATTATTGAAGGCTAACGATAATTTATTCTGCATTATCTTAGTCATAATATTCTTTACTGGGTTAGTCGAGATCACCCTTTTCTTTCATTGTTCTCTTCGGGAAATGAGAATATAGTTGAGACTAGTAAGGGAATGGAGTGACGGTCCAGATGGTTGCTATAGTAGTCCTCAATATTCTATGAAATAGTGTCATAATAAATGTAATGAGGACTCCATTTGAGTTTAGATATTGTCTACGAGACAATATTCGTGTTAAAACTCTCAGTTACGTTTTGTAGTGTTGTATTAATGAAGTTTGTATTTAGATTATGTACCATATATTTGGTGACTCGGAATGAGTTGTGTATACCTATTTTTGGGGCGTCACATTTTGTCTCTTGGATTATTTTGATCAAGTGGTGGCACATCCGAATCAAAATTATCTAAGTGAAGTCCAACCTAGCACTTCCATATATTCAAAAAATAAAATATTGTCCTTGTGGTGACATAACAAAATAATATTGTTCAATTTTTTATAATCATCAAATGTGATAAATTAATATTTTAAATACTTAATACTTGTCTTGTGGTGACACAACAAACTCATATTAAATATTTAATACTCTATTAATTTTATCATGCTAGAAGGCGACGTTCGATATTCTAAATATCTTTGAACGCTTAAGACTTAATATATAAAAACTTTAAGGGGTTTGTTATTTTTTTTCTCATCTTGTTTAGCGCGCATGCACACACACACACACACACACACACACACACACACACACACACACACACACACACACATATATATATATATATATATATATATATATATATAAAATACATGTCATATTATTAAACATGCGAAGCATGTTTGCATAATATATAATACTAGCATGCAAATATAGAATACTATATTCTACCCGGATTGATTATGGACTTTTATTCTAGTTTGGTTCACTAAAGCCACCAAGTGAACCAAAAGGTCAAACCCTAGGGTGCAAGAATTAACATTTAAATATAACTATTACATTTAAACTCGGGCTCCGTTACAAATGGGTCTTCAAGAGCTCTTTGCTCCTTAATCTTCGGTTCTTCGAAAAATTCTAACTAATCATATTACATAAACTTTTTAATTTAAATAGAAACCTTGATCAGCAGTCAAGGGAAAGTACATAGGAGAGAGATAAAATTTACATCAAGAAGAAAACCAGAAAAGACGAGGTACACAGACCCTATTTAATAAAACACATTCATTCAAGCATCCATCAAAAATAAAATCCAATCACATTGGTCAATAGTCCATAATCAACCCTATTTATTATCATACATATCACCACATGTATCAATAAATAAAACATTCTTCTTATGAATAATAAACATAATATATATATATATATATATATATATATATATATATATATATATATATATATATATATATATATATTGATATCGATTTAATGGGCAAATTTAATTAGCATCAATTTTAATTTAGATTTAAAATAAACACCTTTATTTAATTAATATGAAATTATATTCTAAATACAAAATAAACAACTTTATTTTAATTTAGAATTACAGGAAAAACATGAAATCCAATTTTAAATTTAAATAAACATTTTATTTTAAATAGAAATCAGATTTTATGAATACAACAATTTTTATTTCTTTTTGGGTACCGGCGCGGCAGCGTCCTAGCGCTACAATGCCGAGTTTATACTACGAAGCGGCGCTGCAGCGCCGGCTGACCCGTTTTGAAAACCGACCCGGCGCTGCAGCGCCAATTCACTGAAACTGTTTTCCAGTTCACGAATTTTGTAGTTTTTCTCCAAAAACTCAATTCTATGCTAACAATTATTCCCAGAAAATTTGTATCAAACACATATCAATCATATATATCAAATCTAAGCAATTAATAACAGCATAAAGGTTTGGCTCTGATACCACTGTTAGGTCTTATGAAGATCAAAGACGCAATCAAATTGCAAAGATAGCGAAAGCAAGACAAAATCAGATTTTAAAAATTTTCACAAACCAATTACCCGGATCATTCTTTATGCATATTACTAATTAAAACGAAGAACAAGAAGTTATGGAATCATACCCTTGTAGATACGAGCTTCCACAGGTTCAAGTTCAACTTCTATTTCTCCGCGATCTCCTTGAATCTCCGGGTTAGATTCCTTTCCTTTGATCAATGTTAGCCACTCAAGTGTATGACCTCTACAAGTGATCCACCAAGGAAGAAGAATATTCAAGAAGAAGGGTTTATTGGCTAAAACCCTAGTTTTCTATCTCTGTAGAAAAAGGGGCGTACTCTCCAACTATTGGAATCACATATGTTAGATATCTGATATAAGACTCGTCTTATAAAGATATTAGTTAATCTTTATTATGGTATTATTTAATTAATTAAAGGCTCCCTAATCTTATTAGAGATGATTAATTAAATTCATTTAATTAATTTACCTCCAAATCCTATTAGGAATAAATGAGAGTACTTATATTAAAATTAATTCATAAACTCTTATAGAAATTAAAATAATAATAATTGTAATAATATTAATAAGACTCCTCTTATTAATTTATATATAATATTTCTAAAATATTAAATAATAAATATTAAGTTATTTAATTTAATCTATCACCATATATTAAATTAGATACATTTAATATATTATTACGATTATGCCATTAACTTTTTAAATAATTATTCTTTATTTTATGGTGTGACCATTAGGTTCTCCATATTAAATCGGTTATGAATAAATCGATTAGAACAATTCAAATCTCATTTAAATAAATAAATTAAACTATTAATTTATTTAAATAAATAATATTTATTCTACAATAAGGATAAGTCTCCTTAGCGATCAATGACTTTTCAGATAATATAGATTTCAACATTAATCATAAAAGAACCTTTGAGTAAATAGTTACCATACAATTCAATCATTCCACCATACAATGTCCCAATTAAATATAAGACATGAAATTACTGTCAAGTCTTATTTTATTTAATTATATGTATTTCGATTCCCAAATGCACAACTCCGAATAAATACAAATTAGAAACTACTTTTTAATTTCATTTCCCCTTGGCCAAGGATTATTGGGTTGTCATTTATCGAATCACATAGGACATTTCTCTTCTTTTACTAAAAGTGGTAGATTCTTTATTAATCATTCATTATCTCTATATATAACTTATTACATCCAAGCATACCCTTTGATATACCCTTAGGGTCTTAAGGAATAAGTCAAAGTGTAATTCATTATATATAAGATACTATGATGATCTCAAGTCTAAGGATCATTTGTACTACTATCACTACAGGAATTCTTATTGACAGGCAAGTAAAACCCTATTAGGTATTCCTTAGCGAGTCACGTTCAGTAAAATTATTCTCCAATAAGCACTTACATACTTGCTTTAGTGTCTCCACATAAATGATCATGAGATCAATCATCCTCATCCAATGAGCAAGCAACGTACGCACCAATCTATCCGGATTCACTAATCTCCATTTTAGTAATCCATTGATTGGGAACATTTTAGTTTTAAGTTATCTAAGAATTTAGATCTCATTAGCATGATCTCATCATGATCCTAAAAGCATTGCTTAAACTATGGGTTTATCATATATTTTAGAAACAATACTGTACACACTCGAAATTTCCTGCACACCTGTCACTAACATTACAGGAGGGCAGATTCGTCTTTCAAAGATAACCCTAGAAGACAGCTCATATCTAGTCTGGATACTACCGGAGGTACAGTCTCAACTCCAAAACACACACCGGGAGTATCAGTTCCAACCTCGGAGATAACCCCGAGGCATGTAGTTCCAATACCGAAAATTCCACCGGAGAAGGCCGATTCATCTCAGAGATAACCCCGAGATATTCAGTCTCAGTCCCAACACTGGGAGTAACAGTTACCATCCTTGGAGATAACCCCAAGGAATGTAGTTGCAGTTCTGGAGATAACCCCGAAAATGCTTGTTTCAAATGCATGCAAATCAGCTTCAACCTCGGCACTCACACCGAGGCACTCAGTACAAGACCCAGAGATAACACCGGGAAGACAGGCACACCTCAGAGATGACACTAAGGACCTTCAACACTCGCATCAGTCCAATCTCAGAGATAACCCTGAGCAACGTCTGCTTTATCAGCCCAAACCGGCGATAACCCCGGTGAGGGGCAAAGTCGTCATTTTGCCACCTTGACGCCACATCGCACCGTCTCAATACATTTCTACACAGCAATGTCCCATAAGAACCAAGGAGGTCCAATACCGAGTGACTATTACGCAGGCCAATGGATAAAATTTGAAGCTTGAAGACCAGAGGGCATGGTCCCATCTTCCTGACTTTGTACAACCTCTAATCCCATGTCATTGTGTAACTCTCGACAATGGCGGTCCGAAATAGGTCTTACATACCTTAGTCGGATGCCCGGATTGCAATTCTAAAAGTTTGAGCGGACATCACAATGCATGTGTGCACGTACTTCGAGACGGCATGACCCGCTAAGCCAGGGACAACCCGGGCAGCCCCAGGTACACCTGCGGCTCTCACTATAAATAAAGGGCTTGGCGTGGCCATTTTGTAAGAAAAAAGGCGAGAAAGCCCTGTCAAATTTGCTCTGTATACACCCTAAACTGAGTGTTTTCTCATTTTAAATACTTATGACCTCACATATAGCTACTTTTTGTACCGGCAGGAGCCGAGTGTTCATCCACTTAAAGTTATAGAAGTCTTCTTTGGCAGCCCACTGTAATCCTTCTTACACACTTTAAAGCATTTATCTTCATCTTTGCACACACTATTCTTCACGTTGAGAGTCGTGTTGTATGTGTATGCCCAGACTTCTGTCCGTGGTTTCATTTCAGTTTGTATATATATATATATATATATATATATATATATATATATATATATATATATGGACTAACATTATCGAGTTATGCCTCGATTGAGCCTACACTTACGTCTGGAGCGTTTATTTGCTTTCTTATATATATATACTTATATACATGAGCTGTTGTCGAACTCTGTTCGATGAGCCTGGATTTTACACCCGGTGCATTTACTGCTTATATATATATATATATATATATATATATATATATATATATATATATATATATATATATATACTTTTCTTCCCGCCTGGAGTTTACTTCGTGGCGGTTTATTGCTTATATATATATTTACCTTTCGTCCTGCCTGGAGTTTACTCTATGGCGGTTGATTACTTTTACAGCTTTATTTATATTTCTGATCCCCCATGGAGATGCTTCATCGTGGCTGATCATGTCTGTATATATATATTTACAGCTTATATATATACAACTGCTTACTACTTTCATACCAATTGCGGCATCATGTGAGCTTAGGAATCATGTGATCACAGATTCAGTCTACTGGATTTAGAATTCGGTTCCCGTGATGGACATTTTTAGCTGTAAGCAGCTTGTAAATTTATTCACAGTGTTTGGATTTCCTCAGATGGTTTTCATGCCCATGAGGAGTTCGACACTACTCTGTATATTATTTTCTCGAAGATACTTCGCATCTCGAAAATTAAAAGCAATCAAGCCGAACACTTAATAAAAAAAATGGAAGTGCAAAAGGTCTCAATTACTATTGAGCACTACTTCCATATAAATAGCACATTGATCCACACACACACATTCACATAACAGTTTCTTGAAAAGTGGCGGTCACCGTGGTAACACGGATGTCGGGGGGTGCCTAACACCTTTCCTCCGCATAATCAAGTCCCCGGACCATAATGAATCTCGATTTCACAGACCCGTTTAGCAGTGTCACATCACTGGGTCAATGTGCAAACCTTTTCTCGATTGTGTTGGTACAACCATTTAAAAAACCAACTGGCGACTCTTATAGTCAAATCGTCGACATATACATGTCGGACCTTTTCACAACTTGTTTTTTCAAACAAATCTCACCTTACATGAGAACACCAAAGAACAAGAACAGAAAAGGGACAAATAAAAATCCTGACGTCGACGGGTGGCGACTCTGCTAGGGACTCCACTAAAAGGGCATAAGCCGCTATTACAATCTTTTCAAAAATGTTATATGCTTGTGTGTGGATATTGCATTTACATTGGAATGAATGTGTACGAATGCATTTATTTATTACACTTAGTGCTTCGCACCATATCTGCTTGTGATATTAGCGATTCGCACATGTCATCATTTCCATACGGTGAGACACGTTGTATGTGAATGTATGTTGTGTGGTTCCTCCACCAGGAGGCTATCCTGTCGGTGTTTGATTACTGGACTCGTAGGAAGACTAATTCCAAAGAGGCTCAGGAAAGGCACCAACCAAATTCGCTCCAATTGAAAGTCTGGATTAACTTCCCGTCAAGTAAATTACGATGATTTGGGAACCTTCATGCCAAAAAGCCGCGAGAGTAGCCTAAGATAGGTCAGCCTCTGATAAACCAAACGCAAAGGAAAGTCTCTTCATACTTTCCCATTTCAATTACTTGTAATTACAATTACTTGTAATTTTATTTCCATGTCAATCTCAATGTAATGGAAATATATGAATGAATGTGTACATGCATTCCCTTTTTTATCAAAACCTATCATGCTATCTTGTCAACTGACATCCGTTTCGCAGGATAATACTCCTAGACGGACACATTACATGGCATGTAACATTCCTACATTCCATTAAGACTAAACTACATAAGTCTTTTTGTAGGGAAATAATTAGTCCAGTAAGCCGTTCAAAATCTAAAAAGGCAGTAAGCCTACAGCCAAGCATGGCTACACCTGGCCAGTCTAATCCTACTGCGAGGAGTTCGAAGGATTAAGTAACCAGATTACAGAGTTAGCTGTTCTGTGTAGAGAACTTCATAAATCCACTAAGGGTCCATAAATACCCATACATACAGAATCCTTTGCACATGGAGGAACCCAGGGACCGAAAAAAGGAATTCCTGTACCTGAATCTCAGTTGGACAAAACCAACAAAACCACCCCTCTTAAAGAAGAGCATACACCGGTTCTTTCATTTTCAGCCATACGGCGATTGCCACGACCTACAGAGGCTGAATCTATACATACTTCAGTAAAGGTTCCTGTACATGTGATGACTATGTTATTTCCTAAGCTGATACCGGTCAAAGAAAAAGAAGTCTTGATACCGGATCCAGAGGCGGAGGAACAGGACCGGAGGCGTAAGCAGAACATTGTTAGGCGCTTATCAAACATACGCATCATAGTCCACACGGACAATACAAATAGAGATACCCCAGACGATGATTGTCCAGTCATCATGGTCATCATTTGGGAAAAGGAGGACGATAACAGCCCCTTCATCACAGCCGTCCACCGGGACTTCACCCTTGGCAATTGGAGCAGCACTCCTTACATTTGCCGACGAGGGTAAAAAGGGAAGAAACTCTCTCTGCCTTATTGATAGCAATACTTGCTTACTTTTTCTGTACAGTATTAGCAGTTATTTTTGTCATTACATGCTAACGCTTTGTATGATTAAACAGTTTCATATATTAAGTGAAAGCATTTTGTTTCAGGACTCTAAAGTTAGATGTGTCTAAACTTGTTGATGAGGTACCTATTCTCCACAAGGACTGTAACTTTGATGTAAAGTTGGACTCAGACTTGATGGAAATACAAGAGGACTATGAGATACCTCAGGAGATCAAAGAATGGGTCAAAGACAAACCCATGCCAAATCTTGATAAAACAACCACTTTTAACCTCGGAACCTTAGAAAACCCCAAACAAATCTAGATTGGTATGGACCTCACTCCAAACCAAAGGAATGACATGGTTACTCTATTGACCCTATTCCAGGATGTGTTTACATGGTCTCACGAAGACATGGTCGGTTTATCAACTGACATTGTCATTTATCGCCTTCCCATCAAAGGAGGATTCAAGCCAGTCAGGCAGGAGCTCAGGCGATTAAAACCTGAGTTGAGGTTAAAAGTTAAAGAAGAAATTGTGAAACAATTTCAAGCTGGCATCATCATGGTATCAACATACCCTGAATGGCTATCCAACATAGTCCTCGTGCCGAAACCCGGAGGAGAGGTGTGAGTTTGCGTGGATTACAGCGATCTAAACAAAACTTGTCTCAAATATAGCTTTTCTGTCCCATTCATCCATATACTCATTGACAATACAACTCAGTATGACATGTAGTCCTTTGCGGATTGCTTTGCAGGGTACCATCAAATCATGGATGCTGAAAAGGATCGTGAGAAAACTGCATTCATCACTCCTTGGGGAACCTTTTGCTATAGACGATTGTCATTTGGCCTCATCAATGCCGGAGCTACCTATCAGTGAGCCATATGGCTCTTTTCCACGATCTAACGCATAAAAAAAAGAAAAAAAAACTCTTCAACAGGTTGCGTAAGTACAACATGAAGTTGAATCCAGCCAAGTGCGCCTTTGGCATTAAATCAGGTAAGTTGCTAGGATTCCTAGTCTGCCACAAAGGGATTGAACTAGATCCCACCAAAATCCAGGCCATCACGGTAATGCCCATTCCTCGGACAAAGAAGGAAATACGAGGATTTTTGGGAAGGATCAACTTCATCAGCCGATCCATTTCCTAACTCACCGTAACCTGTGAGCCTATTTTCAAGTGGTTAAGGAAGAACTCTTCCATGAAATGGAATCCCTCAGAGTATTGATAGACGCTCAGCTAGATGAAGACCAATGGTTACAAGATAGGTATCACCAATTGTCTCTAATAGACAAAAGGCGAACCGCTGTTATCTTTCATGGTCAGTTATATCAACAAAGGATCGCCAGATCCTACAACAGAAAAGTCCGACTATGGCAGTTCAAATAACACGACTTGGTTTTGAAGAAGATCATTGACAATCAAGATCAGTCTAAGGAAAAATTCGCCCCAAACTGGGAAGGCCCATTTTTTATTAAGGAGGTATTGACAAGAGGCGCTCTCAGATTACAGAAAATGGATGGCGATGAATTTCCATAGCTCATTAACTCAGACACCGTGAAATGGTACTATGTCTAAAAGTTACCATCAAGCAAACATCCTGGTTTTGGATCACCAGATCCCCAGTCAATCCAGGTTTTCTCAAACCCTTCACTACATACAACCTTTTTCACACCCATTTGCCCCATCAAGGACAATCACACTTTCCAACCAGTAGCCTGGTTTCGAATCACCAGATCCTTCACTCCCCGCAGGTTTTCAAAACCTTTCACACTTTCAGTTTATCCCACCAGGGATTAAACCTTTCACACCTTCAATTTATCATGTACATGGGATTAAACTTTTCATCTCCAATCCGCCCTGTACATGGGACGAACTACGTCAACCTGATCTCCTCTTCAATATGAGTACGTAAGCAACCATTTTATATAGCCCGATAGCAATAAAACAAAAAACAACAAAAACATTTCTACACCCTTCTCCTTACAAAAACAAAAATAACAAAATCATTCCTACACCCTCTCTGCCACATATAGCGTTGAACCTCTTACACCAGGTTCGAACTACGCAGACCTGATCTCCTCTTCAATAGGAGTACGTAGGCAGCCATTCATGGTTCGGTCTTGCCCCTACCAAAACACAAACACTTGTCATCTGGTACTGGGATCAAACTTCAATCCATCACATTTCATTCGGCTTCTGACCAAAGGGATGGAATTACCTGAACTCCTCCTAAATAGGAGATTCGGCAACCATCTAAGCTGCGGTTGTGCCTCAAAGATCAATACCAATCCATAAGAGATGGAATTAACTAGGCTCCTCCTAAATAGGAGTACTAGCGACCATCTGTGGTGCGGTCAAAGCCACACTCTCCACATTTCTATACAGAAACCAGTACCAAGACACCAAAAATGGTATGGATCCACACAGATCAACGATCCATTCTGAACTATCCAGTGACACCTCAGTGTCCATCCATAAGGATTTCAGAATACATCAAGATCACAAGCCCTGAAGAACCAGGCAAAATATCAAGCAAGTATTCAGACATATCTAAAAGGGAAGTGATCAAAAATATATTTCCTTGATATATATATAATGATGTTTGATATACACGATGTAAACTGTACATGACAAAATGGCTAAGCTAGTCTGTGCAGAAAAATACAAGCTCATCTACAAATCAGTGTATATGCGAGCTATCAAGCCTAACAAGGCATCCCTATCAGCAGAAGGAGGTAACGTTGTGGTTTCCTGTACAAGGGTGTCCACACGAGCTAACAGATCTACGGCCATCTGTATGGTAACTCTATTCTCATCAATATACGTGCTCATCTCTGCAATCATGCCAGCGGTAAGGGACCTCACTGTAGTACTATCTATGACGGCTACATCCCGGGCAGATATGGCACTATCCCTCTCAACTGTCACAGTATCTCTGGTTGATCTGGCCTCATCCCGCTCAACAACAGCGGCATCTCTACAAGCTAATGCCTCATCTCTCTCTAACAGAGCTACGTCTCTCCCATCAAGGGCTGTAAACATCAAGGCTCTAGCATGATCTCTTTCGAAAGTAATCAGATGAAGACTCTGCTCGAAGTACTGTGCCGAATGCTGAATCACAATAGTGCTAGTACTGGGAGAATCTAAAGGAGATGCTGGCAACCTAGTAAGTGGCTCCGCATCGATGTGGGAATCAATGTCCTCCATGGGCTCTCCATCGTTTGAATCACTACCCGGCAATGTGGATACTGCCGCTGCCAATGAAGTCTCTGTCTCCATCCACACAGAATACTCTGACGAACAGCCCGGAAGGCTAATAGAGAAAGCAGCTATCTCACGTTGATCCCAACATGCATACACCCAGGATCGGTCCTTTGCTGATAAATGGCGAGAAGCTAAACGCTGACCTAGCGCCCCCTCAAAAGGATGGAAATCCTGGAACTGGTCAAACTGCGACATCACGGCAAGTGGGTGATAGGTAGTCATACCCCTCAAACTAGCCAGAGGGAGATAGTCCATGCCCGGAGCATGAGTAATGAAGCTGTAGGGTGAGCTAAGCCCTGTGCACGGCAGAATGACAAACGGATCTCTGATATCCGCCAAGAACATCGACCAAGACATAGCGTCTGTACACTCCGATAGCTGAAAGGAGTAAGACATAACTATATCATGGGTGAAGCAATACATGTGTCGGCGAAAGGTCCCAATCGGTCTCAAGTGTGACATAAACCACACGTACAGCATGACCGAACTGCCTGTGAATACCCCTGTAGTGTAAGCGCTGCAAAACGTGGTCGACCTCAGCGTCTTCGCTACAATCATCGAAATGATGGTATGACCCTCCCTGAGAGCTCTCACTGCCATGATAACACCGATATCCAGCTCATCCATATATCATGGCATGTACACATACACCACTACACACATCAAGAATAAATCCACTCTGGCGAAACGCCACTGGTCCTTTGGTATGGTGAAATCCCCAGAATGACAAGCATAGTTGTCCTCAGTGCCAAATCTGTTAATCAAAAAATGCTAGGATATCACGTGGCCGGATGTGATCTCATCCTGCACAACCCTACGCCTCAATCCGGTAAGGGTCATGAACTGTCGACTCATGTCCCCAATAGCCATATGCACGCAAGGTCTATCAAGTGGAAACATCGTCAAACGTGCATACTCCTCCAGAGTCAGAGTCAACTCCTATCCTAAACCAAAAAACCTGCCACTCCGGTACCCAATGATCCAGCAAGCCCTCCATAAATCCTACGGGAACCTGAAATATCAAGAGGGCCATAGTATGCTACAACATCTGATCTACAGTCACCCTGTCTGATGGTGAGATACTATCATACCACGATCCAAGATGTGATGCCACTAATAGTGGTGGTGTATGATCTATGCGGCTGACTGTCAAAGAAGACATCTGTGTAGACCGTATCATAAGACCATCCAGGGGTCAATACTGAAATATCTCTGGACATACATACATATACATAACATGATACATGCATTACAGATAATAGATGGCAATATGATATAAGGAATGAAAAATAGTACATACATTCCTACGTATATCATCATCTACATACATCATCTCTGTACAGCTAAAAATACAGGGAAATGGGGCACAGGCGCCCTACTACTAACAGAGGCCTATCAAAAGAGATAACGAGAATACACATCAGAAGAAGACAATGGTGTCAATATCTACATCATCAATCATGTCCACCTGATGTAACTCCTCCTGAGTCACTAGATCTCTATCAACAGGGATATCAGGCCTATACAAAGGAGGATCTGCGCTGGCAAAACCAAATGGGTCATTTGAGGGGCCAGTGCCTGAGCTGGAAGGATCAAACGAATCTACCTCTGTCGAATCTCTGCCCAAATGCAGGATAAAGAAATGTGCCCGGTCCAATCGTTGGGTCAAACTGTCAATCTGTGTCAAATAAGTCAGAACTCGGACACAGGCTAGCCAATCCGTCATCATCACGGATCCTAGAACCATATCCCCCATAAATTGAGTGGCGCGAGTCTGGGCTCCAATAATACGAGGGGACCACCAATGCTGGAACATCTCCTGAGTGCAGGGACACTCTGACAGTACAAAACTGTCAATCCCCAACAATGAGATATCAATGACGGGTGACTATGACACAGGCCAATAACGCCTGGCAGAAGGTAAGATCGGCATACAGATCTCTCCTGTGGTGCTCCTAATAGCACGCTCTCCTAAATAGAGCTCTCATCCTCCATCAGTAAAGATAGGAACCTTACGGGTGGATATCACATGCTCGACGTCATTCGGGTACCTATCCTCAAATCCCATGGCCAAGTGCTCCCAGAATAGGGAATCCATGTGATGACATCAGCTGTCAACAACTCTAGCTGTAGGCGACAATGAGTAAAACCCTCAGCTATAGGGACCTCCGCCAGTATGGAATGATGCCATCGACGTCCTCGTGGATAGGTATCTAAACCTAACACACTCACAGGACACAAATATAGAAGCCTCTCATAGGCCCAAAGCGGCTAACACAAAGGCAAACATCTGCTGTCAGTAAACACTTTTAACCTACATATGGGAAATTACAAGAGAAATACTCATCAGCAGAAATGGGTAGAATCCTAACCAAGCCTCGGTCAAGCCCTGCGAACGCATACACATGCCCCTGAGAAAATAGGCAAAGGTGTAAGAACCCCAGTCATACTCTCATATACGGTCCACATGTCGAGTGGTGCTGATCAAAGCGAATGACACCGTAGATATGTTATCTGCTATAAAGCAACCCCTAATGATCATCAGGAATAATTGCCGAAGAATGCAATCCTTGACTCTGACATCAGCTGGTATGGGCTCGCTCAACAGCCCACTCATAGCATTTATGCTCAAAGGACCCGTACGGACGGTCCTGCCCTTGAGCGCCTCCGCTGAAACTCCTAGCAAGGATCTAACGGCAGTAGGGGTAATATCTGCCATGCAAGGCACTGGTGCCCCTCATAACTCTATACCTGTGATAAACCGCCAATCCATCGGTGTCATCATCACCTCACAGTCCAGCAAATAGAGTGAGTGAGTCTGGTGAAACTAGCGCTCAGATAATGCCCTGAGGTAAGGGACAACGACGGGGAATGATGGAAAAGAACGCCCCAAATCCCCAGTCATGCACAATCGCTCTATAGTCAGGATGCAGATCCTGGTACATGGAGTGAATGCTGAACCAGTTCCCTCGAGGCTATGTAAAGCCGGGAACCTACATGAAATGTAGATCAACATCAAAATCCTTTACTCCTCATCAATCGGAAAGAAGGAAGATTAAGATCTAACGTTATACCTCGTTGGCATGTAAATACATCGAGGGATGTCAACTCAAATCACCCAGGAGCTCTGGGTTTGCCACCTGAATACTCGAGAGGTTCCTACAGGGAATATGTGCAGTAGGAGTGAGGTCCGCAACCGGAACATCCTCATCCTCGTCCTCGACGTCCTGCACATCAGCCAGGACTGAACGTATCACCGCCTCCACTAACTGACGAGGCTGTCTAACAGAACGGGTTCGAGGCACTTTAGAAGCCCTTCTCCGTACACCAGAAGTGGTCATGCGGGAACTACTTAGTTGATCCGGATCCATAATATCTAGACAAAAGTCTCCAAATCACCTTAGAGAGGGTGTGGTAATTTCTAACCTGGAGCTTTCTTTTCAAAATGCATTTTATGACTACATGCATGCATGCATTACTTTAACATACATCTATAATAGAGTTAAAAATGCATGACTATTCAATGCCTACATTTCAAAAATTTTTGCCATAGTCCCCTTTGTAAATAGGACTATCCACATGCACATAGGCTGACTAGGTGGTCATTCAGTAGCACACATGCACACAGTTATATACATACTATATGCATTAAAAATCAAAGTCATCAATCCATAAAGGTAGTTTAATTACCAGAATTACTTTGCATTTTTACCTTTTGCTCATTTGTCCTCAAATGGGATAAGAAATAGCAGAAAAGGTGTCAATTTGACTGTTTCAAAAGTCAAATTTTTTTCACATCATTATGTTCAGCATGGTTTAATACCAATATTTACTATGTTGAATATTTTTTATCAAGTCATTTGAGCATGCATATTCACTACTACGTGTTTAGATGCATTTTATGTGATAAGTCATTTTCCAACGGATAAAAACTGGAAAAGAAGACATGCATACGTTACCAGGACAGTGTAGAACACTTGTATGGTGAAAGAATTTGCCGAAAGACGCCCGAACTTTGCAGATCAGAAGAAGAGCTCTCAAATTTCCTTTGCTACGCAACTTGAAAATGACTTGAAAAGGCAAACCTGTAGCCATAATAGCACCACGGCTGGCCGCAGGTCCACCTGCGGCTGCTGCAAGTTTACCTACGGCACCCCTACGTGGGTCCCACCCTTCGTCTCGGTCCAATTCGAGTTGTAACAGAGTTCTCATAAGCTAAAAAAGTCAAATCAGGAATAAAAACGCTACGCGATTGAGCATAATAGCTTACAATCCTGGTTTTCTCAGACCAAGCCGTGGGTCTGCACATCACTCATTGGTATTCGCTCGAGCATAGGGAACACTATGCCGATGATCTCAGCTATTATAAATCACACTCGGCAATACCTTGCGCAGGTCCAATGCCGCCAATTCAGGGTCGTCACACGAATTTTCAATCAGATCCCTGACGGGGGCATCACGTAGTCTCAAGAAGAGATCCCCGGCGGGGGCATCACGCAATCTCAAGATGAGAACCCCGGTGGGGGCATCACGCATTCTACAGAACATATCCCCGGCAGGGGCATCACGTGTTTGCATATATCGAAGTATGTAAGACCCCAACTTATTAATGAATAAAATCAAATTTTCTCTAAATATTATTGTGAATAATAAGGGGTTAATTTGATATAATACTTTGGTTATGGGTGAAATGTGCAAATTTTACAAAATAAGCAAGTGGTTATAAAATATTCATTTTATCGGGGAATATTCGTTTGCTCATGGAATATTCTTACTGCCGGGGAATATTCGTACGACGGCGCAGCCTTGTGTGGGCCCCATAACGGAAAGCGATTGGATGAAAAAAACGACAAGTATAAGTTGCTTATAAATAACGGTGTAGTTGTTACCGTTAATACTGTTGGAATACCCGGTGGTTAAAATACAGTAGCACACGGTATTGCACCAATTATTGATTCTTACGTAAGAAGGCACTACTAAATAATTGTTATAGTAGTTATTGTTCAATATTTTATTTTATTGATTCAATAATTGTTGCGTATATTTTATATTATTGTTATTTCAATAATTGTTGCTGCACAGTATTTTCCATTATCAGATCAATAATTCATATTATTTGAATAATATTATTAGATAACATTATTGGCAATGTCTGGAAAGTTCTGTCTAAGGATAGGTTTGGTCATCTAATTGCGCGCCAGTAAGGAGAAATCCTTATTGGAAACTCCCCTCTTTCCTGAGAACGGCCTGGTTGTCATAAATGTGATTCTGTAATATTATTTGTGAATAGTTAATTATTGATTCATATGATAAGGAAATATTTATTTTATGTGGATATAAATTAGGGATATATTTTTGTGGTTAAAAATGAAGGAGTTAATGTTGAGGTGTTTTATCTGTATTTTTGTCGGAACGGAGGTATTGAAAATCAAATTAGGATTTTTGAGATATTTTGCGAGGGTTATAATTTTTAATCCGACCGTTGGATCGTGGTAATATTTGGATATCTTATACATATATAAGTTGAGTATATGTCCACAAATTTTGAACCGTTAAAAATGAACGTATGATTTGTTATGAATTTTACGAGATGACTGGTTAAGAAATTATTAAATTTTCGGAGTTTATCATTTTGGTGGAAAATTCTAGAATTGGTGGGCCCCACTCTTGGTTGGTGAAGAAATGTGTTGAGATTTTTATTCAAATGTGGTGGGTGAGAATAGTAGCAGGTAAAGCCATCAGGTTGCAGGTTAAGTCTGCTTCGGCGTGCTAACATTTTCCAATAAATAGAGGGCTAAGTTAGAATTGAAAATCACACCAGAATTCATAAGTTTTCTCTCTTTCTCTCTCTAGATTATTGAGTGTATTTTGTGAGTATTTAGATACTTTGAAAGTTGTTATTCAGCACAAGTTTCATTCAGCCTCATATCCGATATTCAGTCAGAAGTACGGTTATTTTGAGGTAAGGGATATTATTTTCTTCTTAAATGATATTATTTTCTTCAATTTCATTATGCCGAAATATTGATATAAACTTTTTATCAAATTTGAAATTTTTTGTGTCGGGGTTACTGTTCACGTATACGTTACTATTCACGTATACGGCACTATTCACGAATACGGCACTATTCACCGAAAAATAATTTTTTTCCTTTTTACCCAAGATATCTATTTTGGTTACTATCTTTGATTGTATCCATGCTTTTATCTTTATTTTTGAATTCTGCTTCACAATTGATTATTATGAAGTATTATTGATCTTGGATAAACTGTTATACGAATCCCTACTATTTGTCCTTCTGTCTCACTGGATTCGTTTTTTTTAAGATATTTTTCATCATCCTCAGTCCTAAATGATGATATTACTGAATATCTTTGGCCTGTAGTGCAAAGATGTATGATTACCTGATGAATATCTTTGGCCTGTAGTGCAAAGATGAACAGGTGTTGAGATGAACATGACCGACTGGTGTTACAAATGAATATCTTTGGCCTATAGTGCAAAGATGAATATTTGATTCAAGATGTATATTGATTGATGTTACAGGGATAAAATATTGATGATGGACTTTTAAATCTTAGAAGATAGTAGAATTCTTTCTCTACTTGACTCTTCTAATGGTTTGCTGTTTCCGCTGCAGTTGTTGGTCTAAAACTTGTTGTCGATTATATTCTATTAGATTTTTCCCTGTTGAATACTAATGATAATTTGTTGTATATTATCTTAGTCATAATATTCTTTACTGGGCTAGTTGAGCTCACCCTTTTCCTTTTTGTTCCATTTTTCTTCTCAGGAGGTGAGAACATAGCAGGATTTAGTCGGGGTATGGAGTGATGGTTCTAGAAAGATGTTTTAGCTGTCCTCACTATTTCTGTAAAATAGTGTTTGAATAATTGTAATGAGGACTTACTTGAGTGTGGATATTGTCTAGAAGACAATATTTGTATTTAAACTCACAGTATATGTATTGTCGTATTTTGCACGACAATTGTATTATTGAAGTTGTAGTTGCTTTTTGTACCATGTATTTGGCGACTCAGAATGGATGTTGTATACCTATTTTGGGGGCGTCACAGTTGGTATCAGAGCTTAGGGATATGATCCCTGGCTGAGATGTGAGACAAGAACTTGGAGCGGAGAGACGGGGAATTCCTTCGCTAGTATGACCTGAATAAGTTTATTTGGTAATTATTTGGTCGGTCAGATATAGGGATAATATGTGACGTGTCAATTAACCCTTGTTTTGTGGCAGTATTTGAGAATGGCAGCAGAGAACGTTAACAATGGAGTGAATGAGACTGTGGAGACACCTTTGATCACCACCCAGGGGAACGTGCAACAGGAAGACAATATTCCTCATGTAAACAACGTTACCGAGCAAACGATGAATGATGGAATGTTTAGGAGCTTTTTGCAGTTCATGCAAAATTAGACGAGGGAGACTCGTGTGCAGAATACGGGTGGAAATGATAACAACGCGCGGTTTGTCACAGCCAAGCAGTTCAAAGAATTGGGACCACCAGAATTTAAGGGAAAGCCGGATCCGATCATGGCGAAAACGTGGGTCAAGCAAATTACTAAGATATTTGATGTCTTGGGATGCACGGAGGAACAAAAGGTTCCATTCGCCACATTTATGTTCCGCGGTGAGGCAGACTACTAGTGGGAGTCTGTGAAGCGTACCCAGCCTGACACACTCAACATGTCCTGGGAAACGTTTCAGAAACTATTTAATGACAAGTACTTTCCTTAAAGTATTCGTCATATGAAGGAGGTAGAGTTTATTAGACTGAAACTAAACAACATGACGGTGTCCCAGTACGAGGCGAAGTTTACAGAGTTATCCAGGTTTGCACCTCATTTGGTCGAGAATGAGGAACGAATGACAAGGATGTTTCTGAGAGGTTTAAAACCCGAGATTCGGCAATATCTTATCTCTCATAAATTTTCTTTATATTCAGATGTTATAAACAGGGCTCAATTATTAGAGCCAGATAATGAGTATGTCCAACCGAGGGTCAACAACCAGAGTCATACTGGTGACAGCAGTCATCGGAGTGATGAGAACCAGCGAGGAGGGAAAAATGCAAACAAAAGTGGTAACCACTCGGGTGGTCATCGTGGCCATCATAATAGGAGAGGTGAGTCAAGTAAAAATTTTAAGAAGAGAAGATTTAACGATGACAAGAAGACGTCGACAGCAGCACCAGCACCAGGAACAAATTCTAGGGGAGGAGAACGACCGCCAGTTAGATGTTACAGATGCGGAGAAGAGGGACAAATAAGTCCAAACTGCCCACAACAGTTCAAGGTATATTATAATTATGGAAAGGAAGGACATATCGCTCAAGATTGTACTATAGCAAAACCAAGTCCAGCTGGAACGGTGACACCAAAGGCGGATACGGACAAAATAAAGTCGACGGTTTCTGGAAGAGCGTTTGTCGTGACTGCCCAAAACGCGAGGAACCCGAACGAAGGTATAACGGGTTAGTTAATTATAAATTCTTGCGAAGTTTATACCTTACTAGATACCGGTTCTACCCATTCTTTTATCTCTCCTGCTTGTGCTCAACGTTTAAACTTGACTCCGGAGAAATTAGACTTTGACCTATCTATGGAGACTCCGTTAGGAGAAACTTTCATTACATCTACAGTTTATAAATCTTGCTTAATCCAAGTTGGCACAATCACATTACCTGTTGACCTTATCTCTTTAAAGATACTTGCTTTTGATGTGATTTTAGGAATTGATTGGTTAACTACTCATCATGCCAAAATTGATTTTTTTCGTAAGGTTGTTAGTTTTTATATCACTAACCAACCTGTTATGCAAATTCAAGCAACCAAACCACTAAAATCAATCGCTGTCATACCAAGCCATAAAGCCATTCGTTTATTGAAAAATGGATGTCAAGCTTTCTTAGCCCATGTCATGGACTTGAACAAAAATACGTCAGATTTGAATGATATTTCTGTTGTTAGTGAATTTCCTGGCCTAACCCAGAACGTGATATTAAATTTTTGTATTGATCTTCAACCCGATACAAAACCCATTTCTAAAATTTCATATTGAATAGCTCCTATTGAACTTCAGGAGTTAGAAACCCAACTATAGAAGTTGGTACCCAAGCCTCTATCTGGTGACTTCCTTTGTGGAATGTACCAAAGCCAGACTCTCCGTAAGGGACTCTATATTTGTGTGGTGGTAAAACAATAGGTGCCAATTTGACGTGCTATCCAAGATTGGGATATGAATCAAAATTGAGAGCAACCGAAGTCAGTGACCAAAGTACGTAGCTTTCTGGGCTTAACTGGTTACTATCGAAGATTCGTGGAAGGATTTTCTCGAATCGCTACTCTATTTACTTAGCTAACTCAGAAAGATACAAAATTCGTATAGAGCGAGGAATGCAAGAAGATTTTCCAATAGCTCAAGAGGTGACTCATTCGGAACCTGTTCTGACCATACCATCCTGGAAAAGCGAACGTGGTAGCTGACGCGTTGAGTAGAAGATTGTACGCGAGTACGAGTGCGATATTGTTGAACACAAAGACCTATTTTGTATAATTTATAAATGATAGAGATAGAGTTGAAGACTCTAGGTACCCATGTGATGATATACGAGTAAAATCGACTTTAATCGATAACGTTAAAGCCGCTCAAGCTACAGACCTGGAGCTGATAAATATAAAGAAGAAGGTGCAAGAATGTGTTATTCTAGAAGTAAGAGTCGATGAAGAGAAGAAAGCTCAAGCCTTCGATTTATTTGAAATCCTCGATCGAGTAGGAACTGTGGCCTATAGACTCGCCTTAACGCTAAGTATGTCGCGTGTTCATAACGTTTTTCACGTATCGATGTTACGTAAATATGTGGACGACCCGAATCATATTATTGTGTTAGAACCAGACGAGATAGCCGAAGATTTAACGTACGAGGAGGTACCTGTTAAGATATTGGATAAGAAAGAACATGTCCTATGCACGAAGGTTATACCACAAGTTAAGGTTTTATGGAGAAACCATGCTATTGAAGAAATGACTTGGGAGTTAGAATCAGAAATAAAAGCGAGGTATCCTCACCTTTTCGAAACACCAGGTACGTACGTCAATTTCGAGGACGAAATTTCATAAGGAGGGGAGGTTGTAAGACCCCAACTTATTAATGAATAAAATCAAATTTTCTCTAAATATTATTGTGAATAATAAGGGGTTAATTTGATATAATACTTTGGTTATGGGTGAAATGTGCAAATTTTACAAAATAAGCAAGTGGTTATAAAATATTCATTTTATCGGGGAATATTCGTTTGGTCGTGGAATATTCTTGCTGTCGGGGAATATTCGTACGACGGCGCAGCCTTGTGTGGGCCCCATAACGGAAAGCGATTGGATGAAAAAAACGATAAGTATAAGTTGTTTATAAATAACGGTGTAGTTGTTACCGTTAATACTGTTAGAATACCCAGTGGTTAAAATATAGTAGCACACGGTATTGCATCAATTATTGATTCTTAAGTAAGAAGGCACTACTCAATAATTGTTACAGTAGTTATTGTTCAATATTTTATTTTATTGATTCAATAATTGTTGCGTATATTTTATATTATTGTTATTTCAATAATTGTTGCTGCACAGTATTTTCCATTATCAGATCAATAATTCATATTATTTGAATAATATTATTAGATAACATTATTGGCAATGTCTGGAAAGTTCTGTCTAAGGATAGGTTTGGTCATCTAATTGCGCGCCAGTAAGGAGAAATCCTTATTGGAAAGCCCCCTCTTTCCTGGGAACGGCCTGGTTGTCATAAATGTGATTCTGTAATATTATTTGTGAATAATTAATTATTGATTCATATGATAAGGAAATATTTATTTTATGTGGATATAAATGAGGGATATATTTTTGTGGTTAAAAATGGAGGAGTTAATGTTGAGGTATTTTATCAGTATTTTTGTCGGAGCGGAGGTATTGAAAATCAAATTAGAATTTTTGAGATATTTTGCGATGATTATAATTTTTAATCCGACCGTTAGATCGTGGTAATATTTGGATATGTTATACATATATAAGTTGAGTATATGCCCATAAATTTTGAACCGTTAAAAATGAACGTATGATTTGTTATGAATTTTACGAGATGACTGGTTCAGAAATTGTTAAATTTTCGGAGTTAATCATTTTGGTGAAAAATTTTAGAATTAGTGGGCCCCACTCTTGGTTGGTGAAGAAATGTGCTGAGATTTTTATTCAAATGTGGTGGGTGGGAATAGTAGCAGGTAAAGCCATCAGGTTGCAAGTTAAGTCTGCTTCGGCGTGCTAACATTTTCCTATAAATAGAGGGCTAAGTTAGAATTGAAAATCACACCAGAATTCATAAGTTTTCTCTCTTTCTCTCTCTAAATTATTGAGTGTATTTTGTGAGTATTTAGATATTTTGAAAGTTGCTATTCAGCACAAGTTTCATTCAGTCTCACATCCGATATCCAGTCAGAAGTACGGTTATTTTGAGGTAAGGGATATTATTTTCTTCTTAAATGATATTATTTTCTTCAATATCATTATGCCGAAATATTAATATGAACTTTTTATCAAATTTGAAACTTTTTGTGTCGGGGTTACTATTCACGTATACGTTACTATTCACGTATACGGCACTATTCACGAATACGGCACTATTCACCGAAAAATAATTTTTTTCCTTTTTACCCAAGATATCTATTTTGGTTACTATCTTTGATTGTATCCATGCTTTTATCTTTATTTTTGAATTCTGCTTCACAATTGATTATTATGAAGTATTATTGATCTTGGATAAATTGTTATACGAATCCCTACTATTTGTCCTCCTGTCTCACTGGATTCGTTTTCTTTAAGATATTTTTCATCATCCTCAGTCCTAAATGATGATATTACTGAATATTTTTGGCCTGTAGTGCAAAGATGTATGATTACCTGATGAATATCTTTGACCTGTAGTTCAAAGATGAACAGGTGTTGAGATGAACATGACCGACTGGTGTTACAAATGAATATCTTTGGCCTGTAGTGCAAAGATGAATATTTGATTCAAGATGTATATTGATTGATGTTACAGGGATAAAATATTGATGATGGACTTTTAAATCTTAGAAGATAGTAGAATTCTTTCTCTACTTGACTCTTCTAATGGTTTGTTGTTTCCGCTGCAGTTGTTGATCTAAAACTTGTTGTCGATTATATTCTATCAGATTTTTCCCTGTTGAATACTAATGTTAATTTGTTGTATATTATCTAGTCATAATATTCTTTACTGGTCTAGTTGAGCTCACCCTTTTCCTTTTTGTTCCATTTTTCTTCTCAGGGGGTGAGAACATAGCAGGATCTAGTCGGGGTATGGAGTGATGGTTCTAGAAAGATGCTTTAGCTATCCTCACTATTTCTGTAAAATAGTGTTTGAATAATTGTAATGAGGACTTACTTGAGTGTGGATATTGTCTAGAAGACAATATTTATATTTAAACTCACAGTATGTGTTGTCGTATTTTGCACGACAATTGTATTATTGAAGTTGTAGTTGTTTTTTGTACCATGTATTTGGCGACTCAGAATGGGTGTTGTATACCTGTTTTAGGGGCGTCACAAAGTACATGTAAGACCCCAACTTTTATAAATAAAGATGAATTTTCTATAAATATCATTTTTGAATATTATGAAGTTAATTTGATTTAATGTTATAGTTGTGGGTAATATTTATAAATTTTGCAAAGTACGCAAGTTGTTATATAATATTCGATTGGTCGGGGAATATTCGTTTTAACAGGGAATATTCGTACAACTGCACAATCATTGGTGGACCCCACAACGGAATTATTGTCGGATTGAGAAAACGATAAAAATATTTTATTAAAAATAATGGCGGAAGTTTTACCATTGATACTGTTGAACTACTCGCTAGTAAAAGTACAGTATCACATGTGGTTGCATAGTAGCATACGGTATTGATTATTAATGCTTATGTGAGAAGTCACTCAGTTTGATTCAATTATTGTCAGTTAATAATATGAATTATTTAGCGATAATGAAGTTTTGTTTTATTCGTATTATTAACGTAATAAAACAGAAACATCTTTTTATATAAAACTGAATACTTTATTAAAGTTATTCTATAAATAGAATATATTATATTTTATTTAAAAGATTTTTCTTTAAATATAGACCGTCAGATTAAAGTAATCAATCTGGACCGTTCATGGATTAGTTACTATGCATTCCATTTTTCTATAAATAGCAGCTCATTCCTTCATTATTTCTTACGAATTCACTGAACTCTAGAGAGAGAAACTATAGAGAGAAACTATAGAGAGAGAGAAGAAAATTATTCTGCTACTTAACTACTTCCTTATTTCAGTTCTTCTTTAAAACGGTAAGGGGTGTTATTCTTTCTTATTCATGAAGAGAACTTTTGTTATTCCATTTCTTATTATTCTGTTGGAATAACCTGTATATGCGGTCTACCCTATACTTGGTGACATTCTTCTGTTATTCTGTTGGAACATCCTGTCTGTGTGTTTTACACCGGACCTGGTTCCGTCTTGTTATTATTCTGTTGGAACATCTTGTTTGTGTGTTTTACACCGGATCTGGTTCCATTCTTTATTATTCTGTCGGAATATCCTGTCTGTGCGTTTACGCCGGACCTGGTTCCATTATTTATTATTCTGTCGGAATATCCTGTCTGTGCGTTTACGCCGGACCTGGTTCCATTATTTATTATTCTGTTAGAATAACCTGTCTGTGCGGTCTATCGCATGCCGGGTGATTTCTTTTGTTATTTCATTCTTTATTATACTCAGTTGGTTAAGTTTTAACTTCTATACTCCATGAAATTAGTGGAATATCCTTGATAATTGTGTTTCATCCAGTATCTTTTCATGAAAATATTATTCTAAGTATTCTTGAATTTTACTCCACAAAGCAGTATCATGTTGACAATTTGGACGTTGTTAATTCTTGGATAAATTAATTCTTGAACTTGTTTTATTGAATTCTTATATCATTGTCATCATCCTCATGTTTATAAAATGTTGAAAATCATCTATGGCATGTAATGCATAGATGGACTTGGTATGATTATAACCAGGGATTATTCGGTGTAATCATGACCGTAATGTTACAAATGATGTGGTAAAAGTCCTCATTGGCCTGTAGTGCATTGATGGACAGATGTTGGCATGATCATGACCATTAATGAATACACGAATATCCTTGGCCGTAGTGCAGGGGTGATTCGATGATGTGGATTATTTTATTAAGCTGAGTCCCAGCGATAACAGTGTTGAAAAACCTTTTAAATCATAGAAGATAGTAGATTTTATTTTCTACTTGACTCTTTTAATGGATTGCTTGTTCCGCTGCAGTTAAACTTGATGTTCGTTATATTTTATCAGTTTAACACTGTTGAAGGCTAATGATAATTTATTCTGCATTATCTTAGTCATAGTATTTCTTACTGGGCTAGTTGAGCTCACCCTTTCTTTCACTGTTCTCTTCAGGAAATGAGAATATAGCTGGGACGAGTCGGGGAACGGAGTGATGGACCAGATGATAGTATTAGTAGTCCTCACTATTCTATTAAATAGTGTGACAATAATTGTAATGAGGACTCCTTTTGAGTTTGTACAGTCTCTAGTAGACAATAATTGTATTCAAACTCACAGTTATGTTTTGTCGTATTGTACACGACAGTTGTATTAGTAAAGTTGTATTTGTATTCTGTATCATGTATCTGACGACCCAAGATGGGTGATGTATACCTAATTTTGGGGGCGTCACAGTACATATCCCCGGCGGGGGTATCACGCAATGTCATCCGATGACACACATGTCAACGAAGGTCAAGCAGCCTTGACATCATTGTAACCATTGGCAAGTAAATCCAACGAAGCGTCGGAAGCCATCCGATGATTTTAGTCGTTGATACACACGTCAACGAGGATCAAGCAGATCCCCGGCGGGGGTTACAACGCATGTTCTGTTGATTTACACGTCAGCGAGGATTAAGCAGAACCCCGGCGGGGGTTACAACGTGTGTTTATCCATTGATTCACACTTCAACGAAGGTCAAACAGCCTTGGCAGTATGCCCAACAGGGGTTTTATCCCGTGACGTACGTGTCAACGAAGGTCAGGCAGCCTTGACAACACATACTGTTGGCAGTAAATCCAACATAACATTGATATGTCCTGGCAATATAAACCAGGAAGGGTCAGCATCATCAAGGAGGATCGATGATGGAATATGTTATACACATCCTCAAACATACAAAATGTTATCCCCACAGATCTCTTGTACATGAGAGGCACATCTTCATAATAAAGTCTGTATCAAGGATTAAGGACTTTGGTGATAACCCCAACGTCAACATCCTAAAAGATTTGGATCATACATCCAATCTAGTCATCGTTGTCAATCCCCGGTAGTAGCAACAGGGAGCCGGCAATCATCCCCAACATGTTGGACAACAACCCAACACACATACATCGTTCATTTGCATCATGTTGTCGCACTTTGCATCATGTTTATCTTGTTACATTTCAAGTGTTTAGGATTCTTTATCATATCCATGCATTGCACTGCATGAATATGATAAAGAGGGGCATTTGTAGACACTCAAAATTTTCTACACACCTGGCACTGACATTAAAGGAGGGCAGATTCGTCTTTCAGAGATAACCCTGGAAGACAGCTCATATCCAGTCCGGATACTACCGGAGGTTCAGTTTCAACCCCGGAACACACACTGGGAATATCAGTTCCAACCTCGGATATAACCCCGAGGCATGCAGTTCCAATACCGGAAGTTTCACCTGAGAAGGCCGATTCATCTCGGAGATAACTCTGAGATATTCAGTCTCAGTCCCAACATTGGGAGTAGCAGTTACCATCCTTGGAGATAACCCCAAGGAATGTAGTTACAGTTCTGGAGATAACCCCGAAAATGCTTGTTTCAAATGCATGCAAATTAGCTTTAACCTCGGTACTCACACCAAGGCACTCAGTACAAGACCCAAAGATAACACCGGGAAGACAGGCACACCTCAGAGATGACACTGAGGACCTTCAACACTTGCAGCAGTCCAATCTCAGAGATAACCCAGAGCAACGTCTGCTTTATCAGCCCAAACCGACGATAACCCCAGTGAGGGACAAAGTCGTCATCTTGCCACCTTGACACCACATCGCACCGTCTCAAATATTTCTACACAGCAATGTCCCACAAGAACCAAGGAGGTCCAATCCCGAGTGACTATTACGCAGGGCAACGGATAGAATTTGAAACGTCAAGACCGGAGGGCATGGTCCCATCTTCCTGACTTTGTACAACCTCTAATCCCATGTAATTGCGTAACTCTCGACAACGACAGTCCGAAATAGGTCTTACATACCTCAGTCGGATGCCCGGATTGTAATTCTGAAAGTTCGAGCGGACATCATAATGCATATGTGCACGTACTTCGAGACGACCCACAAAGCCCGGGGCAACCCAGGAAGCCACAGGTACATCTGCGGCTAGTTGCAGGTACACCTGTAGCTCCCCCCTCTATAAATAGAGGGCTTGGGGTGGCCATTTTTTAAGAAAAAAGGCGAGGAAGACCTGTCAAATTTGCTCTGTACACACCTTAAACTGAGTGTTTTCTCATTTTAAACACTTGTGAGCTCACATATAGCTACTTTTTGTACCGGCGGGAGCCGAGTGTTCATCCACTTAAAGTTATAGAAGTCTTCTTCCGCAGCCCACTGTAAGCCTTATTACACACTTTAAAGCCTTTCTCTTCATCTTTGCACACACCATTCTTCACGTTGAGAGTTGTGTTGTGTGTGTATGTCCGGACTTCGGTCCGTGGTTTCATTTCAGTTTATATATATATATATATATATATATATATATATATATATATATATATATATATATATATATATTTATGTATGGACCAATATTATCGAGTTATGCCTCGATTGAGCCTAGACTTACGTTTGGAGCATTTATTTACTTTCTTATATATATATATACTTATATATATATATATATATACTTTTCGTCCTGTCTGGAGTTTACTTCGTGGCGGTTGATTGCTTATATATATTTAGCTTTCGTCTCGCCTGGAGTTTACTCCGTGGCGATTGATTGTTTTTACAGCTTTATTTACATTTCAAATCCCCCATGAAGGTGCTTCATGGTGGCTAATCATGTCTGTATATATATATATATATATATATATATATATATATATATATATATATATATATATATATATATATATTTACAGCTTATATATATACAACTGTTTACTGCTTTCGTACCAATTGCGGCATCATGTGAGCCTAGGAATCATGTGATCACAGATTCAGTCTACTGGATCTAGATTTGGTTCCCGTGATGGACATTTTCAGCTGTAAGCAGCTTGTAAATTTATTCACAGTGTTTGGATTTCCTCAGATGGTTTTCATGCCCATGAGGAGTTCGGCACTACTTTGTATATTATTTTCTCGAAGATGCTTCGCATCTCAAAAATTAAAAGCAATCAAGCCGAACACTTAATAAAAAAATGAAAGTGTAAAAGGTATTAATTACTATTGAGCACAAGGGTTTGAAAAAACCTTTTTCTTACAAAACATCACTGCCATATCTTGTTTAAAATTGAATTTTTACACAAATTCAAATCCTGTGTATATAGGTGCAAACGAGGCCTCGCACTACTTCCATATAAATAGCACATTGATCCACACACACACATTCATATAACAATTTCTTGAAAAGTAGCGGTCACCGTAGTAACACGAATGTTGGGGGGTGCCTAACACCTTCCCTCCGCATAATCAATCCCCCGGACCATAATGAATATCGATTTCATAGACCCGTTTAGTAGTGTCACATCACAGAGTCAATGTGCAAACCTTTTCTCGATTGTGTTGGTACAACCATTTAAAAAGCCAATTGGCAACTCTTATAGTCAAATCGTCGACATATACATGTCGGACCTTTTCACAACTTATTTTTTCAAATAAATCTCACCTAACATGTGAACACCAAAGAACAAGAATAGAAAAGGGACAAATAAAAATCCCGACGTCGACAAATACTATGTAGATAAATAAATGCCTTTAATAAATAATTCTTTTATTAATAAATAAATAAGATTGATTACAAAGTATATGTTTTATCATCATACATGATTAGCTTGTATGCATACTACTTTCACTAGCCGCAGGTGCAACTAGGGCCAACCGCAGGTGTACCTACGGCTGACCGGATGGCCTTTAACAACCCATCAGCAACTCATTTGTAATGATCGAAAAAGAAGTTTAGTTTCTAAAGAGATAAATAGATTGGGTTCTAGAGAGAGAAAGACCAAATTTCACATTAAGTCAATAGATTTGTGTTGAATCCATCCCATACATTGTAAAGCGTGCGTACCTAGAGTCGGATAGCTCAAATCCAAGCCAAAAGAAGTTTGTTTCTACATTCCCCCCCAGGTGAAAAGCGAATCTTTATACATTTCATTGTAAATATAGTTCAATCTATCAGTTTTATTTCAATGTAATGTTTATATCTAGTTAAACTTGTTATTTTGTACATGTCGACGTAGGGATTTTTAATTGTCCCTTTCCGTTACTTGTTCTTTGGTGTTCTCATTTTAGGTGAGATTTGTTTGAAAAAACAAGTGAAAAAGGTCCGACATGTATAATGTTGACGATGGACTGTAAGAGTCGCCAGTTGGTTTTTTAACTGGTTGTACCAACACAACCGAGAAAATATTTGCACATTGACCCAGTGATGTGACACTGCTAAACGGGTCGGTGAAACCGAGATTCATTAGGGTCCGGGGACTTGGTTATGCGGAGGGAAGGTGTTAGGCACCCCCCGAAATCCGTGTTACCACGGTGACCGCCTCTTTTCAAGAAATTGTTATCTGAATGTGTGTGTGTGTGGGTCAATGTGCTGTTATTTGGAAGTAGTGTGAGGCCTCGTTCGCACCTATATATACAGGGTTTGAATTTTATGTAAAAATTCAATTTTAAGCAAGATATGGCAGTGATGTTTTATAAAAGAGATTTTTCAAACTCTGATGCTCAATAGTAATTGAGACCTTTTACACTCCCATTTTATTAAGTGCTCGGCTTGATTGATTTTATTTGACAGATGCGAGGCATCCGTACAAAAATAAATGTACAAAAAGGTGTTAAATTCCTTGTGGGTATGAAAACCATCTAAGAAAATCCAAACATCACAGATAAATTTACAAGCTGTTTACAGCTGAAAAGGTCCATCACCGGAACCGAATCTAGATTCAGGGGACTGAATCTGTGATCACATGATTCCTAGGCTCACATGATGTCGCAATTGATATAAATGCAGTAAGCAGGTATATATATAAAAGCTGTAAATATATATATACAGACATGATCACCAACCATGAAGCACCTCCATGAGGGATCAAAAATATAAATAAAGCTGTAAAAGCTATCAACTGCCACGGAGGAAACTCTAGGCGGGACGAAATATACAGAAAGCTGTAAAAACGGTCAACCACCACGAAGTAAACTCCAGGTGGGACGAAATGTAAATATATATATATATAAGCATATAAACGCATCGGATATAAAATCCAGACTCATCGGACGGAGTCCAACAACAGTTCATATATATAAGTATATATATATAGGAAAGCAAGTAAACGCACCAAACCGAAGTTTAGGCTCATCGAACAAAGTTCGACACACAGTTAATTAATATATATATATATATATATATATATATATATATATATATATATATATATATTAAAGCAGTAAACGCTCCAGACCGAAGTCTAGGCTCATCGAACAAAGTTCGACATACAGTTCATATATATAAATATATATATATATATATATATATATATATATATATAGAAGCAAATAAACGCTCCAGACCGAAGTCTAGGCTCAATCGAGGCATAACTCGATAATGTTAGTCAATATATATATATATATATATATATATATATATATATATATATATATATATATATATATATATATATATATATATACAGATTGGAATGAAACCACGGACCGAAGTCCGGGCAAAAGCAAGCAACACGACTCTCAATGTGTAGAAGGGTGTGTGCAAAGATGAAGAGAAAGACTCTAAATTGTGTGAGAAGGCTTATAGCTGATTGCTAAAAAAGGCTTCTATATCTTTAGAGTGGGTAAACACTGGCTTTTGTGGGTACAAAAGAGGCTATATATGAGCTAACAGGTGTTTAAAAGGGGAAAGTACACTGCATGGGATGGGTGCAGAGCAAATTGGGCAGGGCTTCCTCGCCGTTTTCTCTTGCAAAATGGGCACCCCAAGCCCCATATTTATAAAGGGGGGAGCCGCAGGTCTACCTGTGGCACCTAGTAGCAGGTGTACCTGCGGCTGCCCGGGGTGCCCCGGGCAGTGTGGGTCCCGTCGTGTCGAAGTACGTACGCGCTGTTCGCTCGGTCGCTCATAACTTTCAATCTGGGAGTCTGATGGAAGCTTGCCATATCATTCCAGAAAGCTCTTTCCGAGAGCTACACAGTGACATATGATTTGCCCTTTTTTGATTCCAGGAATATGGGTCCATGACCAAAATGGTATTTCTGGGTTTCCGTCAGGCAGTCCATTGAGTTGTTTTGCGTAGTTTGCGCTCGAAAGTTAAGATATGGTTCTTGTGGGACTTCTTTTGAAGTATTTTGAGTTGAAATTAGTGTATTTGATTTCAAGTGAAGTTGAGTTGGCAAAATGACCACTTTGCCCCTCCCGGGGTTATCTCCGATTTTTGCGCAGTTGTAGCAGTCGTTTCTCAGGGTTATCTCTGAGGTTGACTTGATGTTGACTTTCACTGTCCTCAGGGTTATCTCTGAGGTTGGCTTGACCTCCTGGGGCTATCTCCAGGCTTTGATCTTGATCCTTCGGGGGTATCTCCGGGGTTTAAAACTAGATCTCCCGGGGTGATCTCCGGGGTTTGAAGTTGATGTCGTACTCCTCCAGGGTTATCTTTGGAGTGTGAAAAAGACGCTTTTACCCTCCTGCATGGTTAGTAACAGGAGAAGAAAATTTTGAGTGTCTACAGATGTCCCTCTTTATCATGTTCATGCAATGCAATAGAATGGACATGATAAAGATTAGTAGACACTTGAAACATGACAAGATATTTTTAATGATGCAAATCGCAATGTAGTGAATGTTTATGATGAATGTGACAATGTTTTCGCAAATCGCACATCGCATTTCGCACTTCGCTTTTGGCCAAATCTCACATCGCAATTTGCACATCGCACATCGCATTTCACATATCGCAAATTGCCTTTCGCATATCGCAAATCGCATATCGCATATCGCATATCGCAAATCGCATATCGCAAAATTACAAATCGCAATGTTATGATGAATGTTTAAAATGTTTTTGCAAATCGCTTTACCTTTACCGATAATTGTTGATGCCTATGCTGGCGTTGACTCCAATGGTTTGGCATTTAATCGCTGATGCTTGTTTGATGAAGATAAGTTGAGATGTTTTCCATATCTCTGATGGGGATGACGTCCTGAAATCACCAGACCCTCCTGATATATTAGTTAGTAGTTTGCAACGGTGCCTACCCTGCTGATCGCCAAATGTTTTCGGTTCCCATTCGAACAGTGGTATACGAAGCTTTCATCGCTTAACTGTGTTGATGTCGTGTTGTATTGATGGCAATGGTTTAGAATACCAGATCTTTCGATACCTTCACTGAAGTAATATTCCACAGATTACTTCACTAGATTTCGCCTGATGTTACGCTAGATTGATGACAACCACCAGATGTCTCATCCTTTTTTGCGATGATTTGGAGTTCCTTTCGCTTTTGGGGCAGGTGCCCCATTTCCTTGAGCATTTAATTCGTAACTCGGCTGAACTGATGAGATGAATGTCGCTAATATCCCTGGAAGGTGCAGCTCGCTATTTTGCTACCCAGATTTGAGTTTCATTGTAAAGGTCTCGATTTTTGAGAATTTTCCCCTTTTTTCGTAGGGGCACGCTTATATCGCCATGATTTCTTTTAGGAGTTCTCCCCCTTCTTTTGATGAGAGGTTTATCCTGCCTTAAACTCCTTTCATTCCTTGGAATCGCAAAATGCCCCAGTCCTTTCGCATGTTCTTGCCGGGGATTCATATCAGAAACTCTCTTTGTTGACCAAATCGCGAGTGAATAATATCTGAATCGCCATTGAGATGATGATGGACCGTGCTGATGGCGCTGATTGGTGCATTTTCCACTTTAGGATGGTTGATAAATGCCCCAGTGTTAAGTTGTCGATGCTTCCGAAATTGCCCCCAATCTTGTCGTAAGGGATCCAATATCCGGTTGTTGCCAATTTTGAAATTGCCCCAGCCTTGCTTGTTGTCTAGGGTAGTTGCTTGGACAGATGGGCTGATTAGACGTCGAGATCGCGAGAAGCTTTTATCTCTGTACCATATGGTGAACAGGTAGTCGATGTGGGCTTTAATGTTGACAGCTCTTTCTAGTAGAAATGTCGCTTTGGTTGAGAGAGATGATGCTCTAACTCATATGTTGACAGCTATTGTTGAGCGGGATGAGGCTATATCTGCCCGAGATGTCGCTATTACATATAGCACTGCAGTGAGGTCTCATACCATTGGTATCATCGCAGAGATGAGCACATGTATTGATGAGCATCGCGTCACCATGCAGATAGCTGTGGAAATTTTAGGTCGCTTTGTTACCATAGGGCAGGAGTTTACAGCGTTACACCCTTCTTCTGAGAGGGATGCCATGTTGAATTCGATTGTGCGCATATACATTGATTTGTAGAAGGGCTTGGATTTTCCTGCACAGACTAGCTTAGCCATTTTTGTCATGTATAGTACACATTGTATATATCAAACAACATTATATATGGCAAGGAAATATATGTTGATTCACTTCCCTTTTAGTTGTGCCTCGTTACTTGCTTGATGTTTACTTGTTCCATGACTTTGTGATCTGGATGTATTCTGAACTCCTCCTTGATGGATGGATAGTGAGATGTCTCAGGATTTTCAGAATGGATCGTCGATCTGTGTGTATTCCCTACCATCTTTGGTGTCTTGGGACTGATTTCTGTATGTGGCTATGGATAAGATTGGTTTTTGTTTTTTCTGTGGTGAGACCGGACCATATAAGATGGCTACCTACGTACTCCTATTTATTGGGGAGATCAGGTAGACGTAGTTCGCCCATGTACAGGGCGAATTGTAGATGAAAAGTTTTAATCCCATGTACGGGATATATTAAAGGTGTGAAAGGTTTAATCCCTGGTGGGATAAACTGAAAGTGTGAAATGAAGTGAAACCAGGCTGCTGGTTTAAAAACTGTGTTTTTCCCTGAGGGGTAGATGGGTAAAAAGGAAAGGCGGTATGTAGTGAGGGTTAAAGAACCTGAAATGACTGGTGATCTGATGATCCAAAACCAGGATGTTCGCTTGATGGTAACCTCAGACATAGTACCGTTTCACGGTGTCTGAATTGATGAGTTACAGAAATTCATCGCCGTCCATTTCCTGTAATCTGAAAGCGCCTCCTGTCAATACCTCCTTGACAATAAACGAGCCTTCCCAGTTCGAGGAGAATTTTCCTTTTGACTGAGCTTGGTTGTCAACGATCTTTTTTCAAAATCAAGTCGTGTTGTTTGAACTGCTGTAGTCAGACTTTTCTGTTGTAGGATCTTCTTTACAAGTAGAGGGTCGCTCATGTGTGGGCCACATACTTTCCCATGGATTTCATCCATAGCCTCTGAGCTTGGTCCTCGTCCAAACATCTGAGGATACCTAGTATTGCATCTCTTTTATAGAGTGCATGTTCGCTCAGGTAGAATTTTATAGTAAATTGATGGATCTGCCTTTTCTCAGTCGGGCTCGCCTCAGCGGGTGTAGATCCATCTCGTAAGTACTTCTTGATGTGTTGATACCAAGGATGTTGGGTGGGAGGTAGGTCATCCAATACTTTTCAATGGAATTCCCATAGGCTGGAGCTTTTTGTTGTGCAAATGTAAGGGTTGGCATGTCTTCCTTGTCATATATGTTGATCACGGAGGCCAAGGTTGCTAGCACACTCGCAAAATCATTCCTATTCTAAGGAATGTGGAGGAAGGATTCTTCTTCAAACTCCAAAGCCATCTGTAGAACATGCCGATGGTAAGGCAACAACTGTAGAACTTGTTGAAGAGCTTTCTTCTTTTTCCTTTTCCTTTTTTTTCCTTTTTCTTTTTTTTTATATACATTAGATTGTGGAAAAGAGTCCTATGGCTCACTGATAGGTAACTCCGGCATTGATGAGGCCGAATGACAATCGTCCGTAGCAAAAGGTTCCCCAAGGAGTGATGAAAACAGTTTTCTCACGATCTTCCTCAGCAACCACGATTTGATGGTACCTCGCAAAGCAATCAGCAAAGGAGTACATGTCGTATCGAGTTGTATTGTCAACAAGTATATGGATGAATGGCACGGGAAAGCTATCTTTGAGGCAAGCTTTATTTAAATCTCTGTAATCCACACAAACTCGCACATTCCTTCCCGATTTTGGAACGGGGACTATGTTGGATAGCCATTCAGGGTATGTTGACACCATGATGATGTCGTCTTGAAATTATTTCATAATTTCTTCTTTAATTTATAACTTCCACTCAGGTTTTAATCGCCTGAGCTTCTGCCTGAGTGGCTTGAATCCCCCTTTGATGGGAAGGCAATGAATGATAATATCCGTGTATAAACTGACCATGTCTTCGTGAGACCATGCAAACACATCCTAGAATAGAGTCAATAGAGTAACCATGTCATTCCTTTAGTTTGGAGTGAGGTCCGTACCCATCTGGATTTGTTTGGGGTTTTTCGCGGTTCAAAAGAGGTGGTTTGATCAAGATTTGGCTTCGGTTTGTCTTCGACCCATTCTTTGATCTCCTGAGGTATCTCATAGTCCTCTTATATTTCCATCAAGTCTGAGTCTCACTTTACATCAAAGTTACAGTCCTTGTGGAGAATAGGCACCTCATCAGCAAGTACATGCACATCTAAATTCAAAGTCCTGAAACAAAATATGCTTTCACTTAGTATATAACACTGTTTAATCACACAAAGTGTTAGCCTGTAATGACAAAAGTAACTGCTAATACTGTACAAAAAAAGTAAGCAGTTATTGCTATCTAAAAGGTAGAGAGAGTTTCTTCCCTTTTTACCCTCGTCGGCAAATGCAAGGAGTGGTACTCCAATTGTCGAGGGAAAAGTCTTGGTGGTCTGCAATGATGGAGGGGATATCATCAACCTCCTTCTCCCGAATGATGACCATTACGTCTGGGCCATCATCGTCTGGGGTGTATCTGTTTGAGAAGTGTTTATTTGGGTTTTTGTTTGGTTTGACCGCACCATTGATGGCTGCCTACGTACTCCTATAGAAGAGGAGATCAGGTCTTTCGTAGTTTAGGCTAAGACCCCAGTTCGCCAATGTACACTTTTAGATGTATGTAAGGATCTCCTAACCCGTCATATTTTCCAAAGTCAGGAGTCTTAAACTTTTCTGGATAATGAATACCAGGGAAAATACACAAATCAGCATATGAAACACTCCCATGTGTTCCAATTCCTTTGATAGTGCGAAGAGTCTCTTCCATTTGGAGGACTTTCTTTTTGATGTCACCAGTGTCTAGGTCTTCAGTGGGATGGGCAGCATCATGAGTTTTGTTGGTCGGATCCAACTGTAGTTCAGGTATTGTAATGACCTGGGTTCCTCCTTGTGTGGAGGATTCAACATGTACGGGTATTTTCTGACCCTGTGTAGACTGGTGTAATTCTTTTAGTAGAACAGCCAAATCTGTAATCTATTTGCATAATCCGTCGAATTCTTTGCGAGAAACTGGATTAAGTTCGGTCTGGTCGGATGACGACATGATTGACTGTAGGCCTATTGCCTTTTTGGATTTTGAACGGGTGGTAGGTCCGATTGATTCCCTGCAAAAGACTTGCATAGTTTAGTATTTAGGGAATGTGGATAATAACATGCTATGTGATGTGTCCAGTTTAGGAATTTTATCCTGCAAAACGGATGTCAGCTGTTTGTAGCATGTATGTGTACACATTTGTTCATATTTCTCATTACATGGAGATAGATATGGAAGATAATTACAAGTAATTGTGCTTTACAAGTAATTTGAAATGAGAGCATGAAGAGACTTTCCTCCGTTTTCGGTTTATCAGAGGTTGACCTATCTTAGGTTACTCTCGCGGCTTTTTGGCATGAAGGTTCCCAAATCATCGAAATCTACTTGACGGTAAGTTAATCCGGTCTTTCAACTGGAGCGAATTTGGGTGGTGCCTTTCCTGAGCCTCGGAGAATTAGTCTTCTCACGAGTCCAGTAATCAAACACCAACGGGATAGCCTCCTGGTGGAGGGACCACACAACATACATTCACATACATCGCATCCTACCGTATGAAAATGATGACATGTGCGAAGCACTAATATCACAAGCAGATATGGTGCGAAGCACTAATATCACAAGCAGTTTATAGTGCGAAGCACTAATATCACAAGCAGTTTATAGTGCGAAACACTAAGGAAATGCATTCGTACACATTCATCATAAAATATAAATGCAACATCCACACACAAGCAGATAACAATTTTGACAAAATTGTAATAGCGGCTTAAGTCCTCTTACTGGAGTCCCTAGCTGAGTCGCCACCTATCGACGTCAGGATTTTTAATTGTCCCTTTCCGTTACTTGTTCTTTGGTGTTCTCATTTTAGGTGAGATTTGTTTGAAAAAACAAGTGAAAAAAGTCCGATATGTATAATGTCGACGATGGACTGTAAGAGTCGCCAATTGGTTTTTTAACTGGTTGTACCAACACAACCGAGAAAAAGTTTGCACATTGACCCAGTGATGTGACACTGCTAAACGGGTCGGTGAAACCGAGATTCATTAGGGACCGAGGACTTGGTTATGCGGAGGGAAGGTGTTAGGCACCCCCCGACATCCGTGTTACCACGGTGACCGCCTCTTTTCAAGAAACTGTTATCTGAATGTGTGTGTGTGGGTCAATGTGATGTTATTTGGAAGTAGTGCGAGGCCTCGTTCGCACCTATATACACAGGGTTTGAATTTTATGTAAAAATTCAATTTTAAGCAAGATATGGCAGTGATGTTTTATAAAAGAGGTTTTTCAAACCCTGATGCTCAATAGTAATTGAGACCTTTTACACTCCCATTTTATTAAGTGTTCGGCTTGATTGATTTTATTTGACAGATGTGAGGCATCCATACAAAAATTAATGTACAAAAAGGTGCTGAATTCCTCGTGGGTATGAAAACCATATGAGGAAATCCAAACATCACAGATAAATTTACAAGCTGCTTACAGCTGAAAAGGTCCATCACTGGAACCGAATCTAGATTCAGGGGACTGAATCTGTGATCACATGATTCCTAGGCTCACATGATGCCGCAATTGATATAAACGCAGTAAGCAGATATATATATAAAAGCTGTAAATATATATATATACAGACATGATCACCAACCACGAAGCACCTCCATGGGGGATCAGAAATATAAATAAAGCTGTAAAAGCTATCAACCGCAACGGAGGAAACTCCAGGTGGGACGAAATGTACAGAAAGCTGTAAAAACGGTCAACCACCAAGAAGTAAACTCCAGGTGGGACGAAATGTAAATATATATATATATATATATATATATATATATACATATATATATATATATATATATAAAAGCATATAAATGCACCGGATATAAAATTCAGGCTCATCGGACGGAGTCCAACAGCAGTTCATATATATAAGTATATATATATATATAGGAAAGCAAGTAAACGCACCAAACCGAAGTTTAGGATCATTGAACAAAGTTCGACAAACAGTTTATATAATATATATATATATATATATATATATATAAGCAAATAAACGCTCCAGACCGAAGTCTAGGCTCAATCAAGGCATAACTCGATAATGTTAGTCAATATATATATATATATATATATATATATATATATATATATATATATATATATATATATATATATACAGACTGGAATGAAACCACGGACCGAAGTCCTGGCAAAAGCAAGCAACACGACTCTCAACGTGTAGAAGGGTGTGTGCGAAGATGAAGAGAAAGACTCTAAATTGTGTGAGAAGGCTTACAACTGATTGCTAAAAAAGGCTTCTATATCATTAGAGTGGGTAAACACTGGCTTTTGTGGGTACAAAAGAGGCTATATATGAGCTCACAGGTGTTTAAAAGGGGAAAGTACACTGCATGGGATGAGTGCAGAGCAAATTGGGCAGGGTTTCCTCGCCGTTTTCTCTTGCAAAATGGGCACCCCAAGCCCCATATGTAAGACCCCAACTTATTAATGAATAAAATCAAATTTTCTCTAAATATTATTGTGCATAATAAGGGGCTAATTTGATATAATACTTTAGTTATGGGTGAAATGTGCAAATTTTGCAAAATAAGTAAGTGGTTATAAAATATTCATTTTGTCGGGGAATATTCGTTTGGTCGTGGAATATTCTTGCTGTCGGGGAATATTCGTACGACGGCGCAGCCTTGTGTGGGCCCCATAACGGAAAGCGATTGGATGAAGAAAATGACAAGTATAAGTTATTTATAAATAACGGCGTAGTTGTTACCGTTAATACTGTTGGAATACCCGGTGATTAAAATACAGTAGCACACAGTATTGCACCAATTATTGATTCTTACGTAAGAAGGCACTACTCAATAATTGTTACAGTAGTTATTGTTCAATATTTTATTTTATTGATTCAATAATTGTTGCATTGATATTTTATATTATTGTTGTTTCAATAATTGTTGCTGCACAGTATTTTCCATTATCAGATCAATAATTCATATTATTTGAATAATATTATTAGATAACATTATTGGCAATGTCTAGAAAGTTCTGTCTAAGGAGAGGTTTGGTCATCTAATTGCGCGCCAGTAAGGAGAAATCCTTATTGGAAAGCCCCCTCTTTCCTGGGAACGGCCTGGTTGTCATAAATGTGATTCTGTAATATTATTTGTGAATAATTAATTATTGATTCATATGATAAGGAAATATTTATTTTATGTGGATATAAATGAGGGATATATTTTTGTGGTTAAAAATGAAGGAGTTAATGTTGAGGTGTTTTATCAGTATTTTTATCGGAATGGAGGTATTAAAAAATAAATCAGGGTTTTTGAGAAATATTGCGGGTGCTATAATTTTTAATCCGACCGTTGGATCGTGGTAATTTTTGGATATGTTATACATATATAAGTTGAGTATATGTCCACAAATTTTGAACCGTTAAAAATGAACGTATGATTTATTATGAATTTTACGAGATGACTGGTTCAGAAATTGTTGAATTTTTGGAGTTTATCATTTTGATGGAAAATTCTAGAATTGGTGGGCCCCACTTGTGGTTGGTGAAGAAATGTGCTGAATTATATTTCAAATGTGGTGGGTGGGAATAGTAGCAGGTAAAGCCATCAGGTTGCAGGTCAAACCTACTAAAATTTTCCTATAAATAGAGGGCTAAGTTAGAATTGAAAATCACACCAGAAACAAGTTTTCTCTCTTTCTCTCTCTAGATTATTGAGTGTATTTTGTGAGTATTTAGATACTTTGAGAGTTTCTATTCATCAGAGCAAGTTTCTTTCAGCCTTATACCGGTATTCCGACCAGAAGTACTAATATCTTGAGGTAAGGGATATTATTTTCTTCTTAAATGATATTATTTTCTTCAATATCATTATGCTGAAATATTGATATGAGTTTTTATCAAATTTAGAACTTTTTGTGTCGGGGTTACTATTCACGTATACGGCACTATTCACGTATACGGCACTATTCACGAATACGGCACTATTCACCGAAAAATAAAATTTTTCCTTTTTGTCCAAGATGTCTATTATGGTTACTATCTTTGATTGTATCCATGTTTTGATCTTTATTTTTGAATTCTGCTTCACAATTGATTATTATGAAGTATTATTGATCTTGGATAAACTGTTATACGAATCCCTACTATTTGTCCTTCTGTCTCATTGGATTCGTTCTCTTTAAGATATTTTTCATCATCCTCAGTCCTAAATGATGATATTAATGAATATCTTTGGCCTGTAGTGCAAAGATGTATGATTACTTGATGAATATCTTTGGCCTGTAGTGCAAAGATGAACAGGTGTTGAAATGAACATGACTGACAGGTGATACAAATGAATATCTTTGGCCTGTAGTGCAAAGATGAATATTTGGATAAAGATGATTATTAATTGATGTTACAGGGATAAAATATTGATGATGGACTTTTAAATCTTAGAAGATAGTAGAATTCTTTCTCTACTTGACTCTTCTAATGGTTTGCTGTTTCCGCTGCAGTTGTTGATCTAAAACTTGTTGTCGATTATATTCTATCAGATTTTTTTTTCCCTGTTGAAGACTAACGATAATTTGTTTGTATATTATCTTAGTCATAATATTCTTTACTGGGCTAGTTGAGCTCACCCTTTTCCTTTTTGTTCCATTTTTCTTCTCAGGAGGTGAGAACATAGCAGGATCTAGTCGGGGTATGGAGTGATGGTTCTAGAAAGATTTTAGCAGTCCTCACTATTTCTGTAAAATAGTGTTTGAATAATTGTAATGAGGATTTATTTGAGTGTGGATATTGTCTAGAAGACAATATTTGTATTTAAACTCACAGTATGTGTTGTCGTATTTTGCACGACAATTGTATTATTGAAGTTGTAGTTTGTTTTCTGTACCATGTATTTGGCGACTCAGAATGGGTGTTGTATACCTATTTTGGGGGCGTCACAGTTGGTATCAAAGCTTAGGGATATGATCCCTGGCTGAGATGTGAGACAAGAACTAGGAGGGGAGAGACGGGAAATTCCTTTGCTAGTATGACCTGACTAAGTTTATTTGGTGTTTATTCGGTCGGTCAGAGTATAGGGATAGTATATGACATGACTATTAACCCTTGTTTTATGGCAGTATTTAAGAATGGTAGCTGAGAACGTTAATAATGGAGTAAATCAAACCGTGGAGACACCTTTGATCACCACCCAGGGGAACGTGCAACAGGAAGGCAATATTCCTCCTGTAAACAACGTTACCGAGCAAACGATGAATGATGGAATGTTTAGGAGCTTTTTGCAGTTCATGCAAAATCAGACGAGGGAGACTCGTGTGCAGAATACGGGTGGAAATGATAACGCGCGATTTGTCACAGCCAAGCAGTTCAAAGAATTGGGACCACCAGAATTTAAGGGAAAGCCGGATCCGATCATGGCGAAAACGTGGGTCAAGCAAATTACCAAGATATTCGATGTCTTGGGATGCACGGAGGAACAGAAGGTTCCATTCGCCACCTTTATGTTCCGCGGTGAGGCAGACTACTGGTGGGAGTCTGTGAAGCGTACCCAGCCTGACGCACTCAACATGTCCTGGGAAACATTTCAAAAACTGTTCAATGACAAGTACTTTCCTGAAAGTATTCGTCATATGAAGGAGGTAGAGTTTATCAGACTGGAACAAAACAACATGACGGTGTCCCAGTACGAGGCGAAGTTTGCAGAGTTATCCAGGTTTGCACCTCATTTGGTCGAAAATGAGGAACGAATGACAAGGATGTTTCTGAGAGGTCTAAAACCCGAGATTCGACAATATCTTATCTCTCATAAATTTTCTTTATATTTAGATGTTGTAAATAGGGCTCAATTATTAGAGCGAGATAATGAGTATGTGCAACCGAGGGACCACAACCAGGGTCATACCGGTGGCGGCAGTCATCGAAGCAATGAAAACCAGCAGGGAGAAAAACATTCGGACAAAAGCGGTAACCACTCTGGTGGTAATCGTGGTCGTGATAATAGAAAGAGCGAGTCGGGAGGAGATTTCAAGAAGAGAAGGTACAACAATGATAACGTGAAGACGTCAGCACAAACATCAACTGTTTCTAGGGGAGGAGAACGACCACCGGTCGTATGTTACAAATGTGGGAAAGAGGGACATATCAGCCCAAACTGCCCACAACAATCCAAGGTATGTTATAACTGTGGAAAGGAGGGTCATATAGCTCGAGAGTGTTCTGTAGCAAAACCAAGTTCAGCGGGGATGGTGACTCCAAAAGCTGTCCCGGATAAGTCGAGATCAGCGGTTCCTGGAAGGGCGTTTGTCGTTACTGGCCAAAACGCGAGAAACCCGAACGAGGTGATCACGGGTAAGCTAATCTTGAATTCTTTCGAAGTTTATACTTTACTAGATACCGGTTCTACCCATTCTTTTATCTCTCCTGCTTGTGCTCAACGTTTAAACTTGACTCAGGAGAAATTAGACTTTGATTTATTTGTGAAAACTCCGTTAGGAGAAACTTTCATTACATCCACTGTTTATAAATCATGTTTGATCCAAGTTGGCACCATCACATTACCTGTTGACCTTATTTCTTTAAAGATACTTGCTTTTGATGTGATTTTAGGAATTGATTGGTTAACCACTCATCATGCCAAAATTGATTGTTTTCGTAAGGTTGTTAGTTTTCATATTCCTAACCAACCTGTTATGCGAATTCAAGCAACCAAACCACTAAAATCAATCGCTGTCATACCAAGCCATAAAGCCATTCGTTTATTGAAAAACGGATGTCAATCTTTCTTAGCCCATGTCATGGACTTGAATAAAAATACGTCAGATTTGAATGATATTTCTGTTGTTAGTGAATTTCCTGACGTATTTCCTGAAGAATTTCCTGGTCTACCCCCAGAACGTGAAGTTGAATTCTTTATTGACCTTGAACCCGGTACAAAGCCCATTTCTAAAATCCCATATCGAATGGCTCCTATTGAACTTCAGGAGTTAAAAGTCCAACTACAGGAGTTGTTGGACATCGGTTTTATTCGTCCTAGTACATCTCCTTGGGGTGCTCCTGTGTTATTCGTAAAGAAGAAAGACGGGAGTATGCGACTTTGTATCGACTATCGAGAATTGAATCATGTCACTATCAAGAATAGGTATCCGCTACCTCGTATTGATGACCTGTTTGACCAGTTGCAAGGAGCACAATTCTTTTCAAAGATCGATCTTCGTTCTGGATATCATCAGCTGAAGATTAAAACTGAGGATATTCCAAAGACTGCCTTCAGAACTCGGTACGGGCATTATGAATTCTTAGTAATGTCTTTTGGATTGACTAATGCTCCTGCTGCTTTCATGGATATGATGAATCGTATATTCAAAGAATATTTAGATCAGTTCGTTGTCGTCTTTATTGATGACATCCTCATCTATTCCAAAAGCCGTGAAGATCATGAGCACCATTTGAAGCTGGTATTGCAAAGGCTTCGTGAAAATAAGCTATATGCCAAACTGAAGAAATGCGAGTTCTGGCTTGAGGAAGTAGCATTCCTTGGGCACGTGGTGTCAAAACATGGAGTATCTGTCGACCCGGCGAAGATTGAAGCCATACAAAGTTGGGAACAACCGAAGTCGATAACCGAAGTACGTAGCTTTCTGGGCTTAGCTGGTTATTATCGGAGATTTGTGGAAGGATTTTCTCGAATCGCTACTCCGTTAACTCAGCTGACTCGGAAAGATACAAAATTCGTATGGAGTGAGGAATGCGAGAAGAGTTTCCAAGAACTCAAGAGGAGACTCATTTCGGCACCTGTTCTGACAATACCATCTGGTTCGGATGGATTTGTTATCTACAGCGATGCTTCAGGCAAAGGGTTAGGATGTGTTCTCATGCAACATGAGAAAGTCATAGCCTATGCCTCGCGACAACTCAAAGAATATGAGAGGAATTATCCTACTCATGATTTGGAGTTGGCAGCAGTCATTTTTGCGTTGAAGATCTGGAGACACTACCTGTATGGGGAGAAAGTGGAGATTTATACAGATCATAAAAGCCTCAAATATTTCTTCACCCAAAAGAACTCAACATGCGGCAGCGACGTTGGCTCGAGCTGTTGAAAGATTACGATCATACCATCCAATATCATCCTGAAAAAGCAAACGTAGTAGCTGACGCATTAAGTAGAAGATCATATGCGGGTACGAGTGCAATGTTGTTAATACAAAGGCCCGTTTTGTATGACTTGCAAAGGATGGAGATAGAGATGAAGGCTCCAAGTACCCACATGATGATATCAAATATACGAGTAGAACCGACTTTAATCGATAAAGTTAAAGCTGCTCAAGCTACGGACATAGAGCTGATGCGTATGAAGAAGAAAGTGCAAGAAGGTGCTATTTCAGAAGCAAGAATCGATGAAGAAGGAATACTTCGAGTCAACTCCAGACTTTGTGTTCCAAACGATTTTGACTTGAAGCATAGAATAATGATGGAGGCACACAACACACCGTTTTCAATCCATCCTGGGAGTACCAAAATGTATCACGATCTTTGACATACATTTTGGTGGAGCAATATGAAAAGAGAGATCGTGGAGTTTATCTCGAGATGTTTAACTTGTCAACGTGTAAAAGCGGAGCATCAAGTACCAAAGGGTCCATTGCAACCACTTGAGATTCCGAAATGGAAGTGGGAACACATTACTATGGATTTTGTTACGGGTCTTCCCAAGGTTTCTCAAGGCATAGATGCGATTTGGGTTATTGTTGATAGATTAACCAAGTCCGCTCATTTCTTGCCGATACGTGAGACTTATTCACTTGAACGTCTTGCTAGTATGTACGTGAACGAGATTGTGAGATTGCATGGCATGCCAGTATCCATAGTTTCGGATCGTGACCCAAGATTCACTTCACGATTTTGGGTTAGCTTGCAGAAAGCTATGGGCACGGATTTACGATTCAGTTCAGCGTACCATCCTCAAACGGACGGACAATCAGAGAGGACTATTCAAACTCTTGAAGATCTATTAAGACTTTGTGTCCTAGATCTCAAAGGGAGTTGGGATAAGTACCTACCATTGGTGGAATTCTCCTACAACAACAGTTATCAGGCGAGCATAGGTGTGGCTCCATTCGAGGCGTTGTATGGAAGAAAATGTCGTTCTCCAGTATGCTGGGACGAGGTGGGTGAAGCAACATTGTTGGGACCAGAGTTGGTACGCATTACTACAGAGAAGATCCAAACGATTCGACAACGTATACAAACGGCACAGGATCGACAAAAGAGTTATGCGGATCTTCATCGGAAGGACGTGGAATTTAATATTGGGGATCATGTATTATTACGTGTTGCACCATGGAAGGGAGTTACAAGATTTGGGAAGAGAGGAAAGCTCAATCCAAGATTTGTTGGTCCATTTGAGATTCTTGAGCGAATAGGAAATGTGGCATATAGACTCGCATTACCTCCAAGCATGTCTCGTGTTCATAATGTTTTTCACATATCTATGCTTCGTAAATATGTTAAAGACCCGAACCACATTATTGAGTTAGAACCCGACGAGATAGCTGAAGATTTAACGTACGAGGAGGTACCTGTTAAGATCTTGGATAGGAAAGAGCATGTCCTACGCACGAAGGTTATACCACAAGTTAAGATTTTGTGGAGAAACCATGCTATTGAAGAAATGACCTGGGAGTTGGAATCAGAAATGAAAGCGAGGTATCCTCACCTTTTTGAAACATCAGGTACGTACGTCAATTTCGGGGACGAAATTTCATAAGGAGGGGAGGTTGTAAGACCCCAACTTATTAATGAATAAAATCAAATTTTCTCTAAATATTATTGTGAATAATAAGGGGCTAATTTGATATAATACTTTAGTTATGGGTGAAATGTGCAAATTTTGCAAAATAAGTAAGTGGTTATAAAATATTCATTTTGTCGGGGAATATTCGTTTGGTCGTGGAATATTCTTGCTGTCGGGGAATATTCGTACGACGGCGCAGCCTTGTGTGGGCCCCATAACGGAAAGCGATTGGATGAAGAAAATGACAAGTATAAGTTATTTATAAATAACGGCGTAGTTGTTACCGTTAATACTGTTGGAATACCCGGTGATTAAAATACAGTAGCACACAGTATTGCACCAATTATTGATTCTTACGTAAGAAGGCACTACTCAATAATTGTTACAGTAGTTATTGTTCAATATTTTATTTTATTGATTCAATAATTGTTGCATTGATATTTTATATTATTGTTGTTTCAATAATTGTTGCTGCACAGTATTTTCCATTATCAGATCAATAATTCATATTATTTGAATAATATTATTAGATAACATTATTGGCAATGTCTAGAAAGTTCTGTCTAAGGAGAGGTTTGGTCATCTAATTGCGCGCCAGTAAGGAGAAATCCTTATTGGAAAGCCCCCTCTTTCCTGGGAACGGCCTGGTTGTCATAAATGTGATTCTGTAATATTATTTGTGAATAATTAATTATTGATTCATATGATAAGGAAATATTTATTTTATGTGGATATAAATGAGGGATATATTTTTGTGGTTAAAAATGAAGGAGTTAATGTTGAGGTGTTTTATCAGTATTTTTATCGGAATGGAGGTATTAAAAATTAAATCAGGGTTTTTGAGAAATATTGCGGGTGTTATAATTTTTAATCCGACCGTTGGATCGTGGTAATTTTTGGATATGTTATACATATATAAGTTGAGTATATGTCCACAAATTTTGAACCGTTAAAAATGAACGTATGATTTATTATGAATTTTACGAGATGACTAGTTCAGAAATTGTTGAATTTTTGGAGTTTATCATTTTGATGGAAAATTCTAGAATTGGTGGGCCCCACTTGTGGTTGGTGAAGAAATGTGCTGAATTATATTTCAAATGTGGTGGGTGGGAATAGTAGCAGGTAAAGCCATCAGGTTGCAGGTCAAACCTACTAAAATTTTCCTATAAATAGAGGGCTAAGTTAGAATTGAAAATCACACCAGAAACAAGTTTTCTCTCTTTCTCTCTCTAGATTATTGAGTGTATTTTGTGAGTATTTAGATACTTTGAGAGTTTCTATTCATCAGAGCAAGTTTCTTTCAGCCTTATACCGGTATTCCGACCAGAAGTACTAATATCTTGAGGTAAGGGATATTATTTTCTTCTTAAATGATATTATTTTCTTCAATATCATTATGCTGAAATATTGATATGAGTTTTTATCAAATTTGGAACTTTTTGTGTCGAGGTTACTATTCACGTATACGGCACTATTCACGTATACGGCACTATTCACGAATACGGCACTATTCACGAATACGGTACTATTCACCGAAAAATAAAAATTTTCCTTTTTGTCCAAGATGTCTATTATGGTTACTATCTTTGATTGTATCCATGTTTTGATCTTTATTTTTGAATTCTGCTTCACAATTGATTATTATGAAGTATTATTGATCTTGGATAAACTGTTATACGAATCCCTACTATTTGTCCTTCTGTCTCATTGGATTCGTTCTCTTTAAGATATTTTTCATCATCCTCAGTCCTAAATGATGATATTAATGAATATCTTTGGCCTGTAGTGCAAAGATGTATGATTACTTGATGAATATCTTTGGCCTGTAGTGCAAAGATGAACAGGTGTTGAAATGAACATGACTGACAAGTGATACAAATGAATATCTTTGGCCTGTAGTGCAAAGATGAATATTTGGATAAAGATGATTATTAATTGATGTTACAGGGATAAAATATTGATGATGGACTTTTAAATCTTAGAAGATAGTAGAATTCTTTCTCTACTTGACTCTTCTAATGGTTTGCTGTTTCCGCTGCAGTTGTTGATCTAAAACTTGTTGTCGATTATATTCTATCAGATTTTTTTTCCCTGTTGAAGACTAACGATAATTTGTTTGTATATTATCTTAGTCATAATATTCTTTACTGGGCTAGTTGAGCTCACCCTTTTCCTTTTTGTTCCATTTTTCTTCTCAGGAGGTGAGAACATAGCAGGATCTAGTCGGGGTATGGAGTGATGGTTCTAGAAAGATATTTTAGCAGTCCTCACTATTTCTGTAAAATAGTGTTTGAATAATTGTAATGAGGATTTATTTGAGTGTGGATATTGTCTAGAAGACAATATTTGTATTTAAACTCACAGTATGTGTTGTCGTATTTTGCACGACAATTGTATTATTGAAGTTGTAGTTTGCTTTCTGTACCATGTATTTGGCGACTCAGAATGGGTGTTGTATACCTATTTTGGGGGCGTCACACCATATTTATAGAGGGGGGAGCCGCAGGTCTACCTACGGCACCTAGTAGCAGGTGTACCTGCGGCTGCCCGGGGTGCCCCGGGCAGTGTGTGTCCCGCCGTGTCGAAGTACGTACGCGATGTTCGCTTGGTCGCTCATAACTTTCAATCCGAGAGTCCGATGGAAGCGTGCCATATCATTCCGGAAAGCTCTTTCCGAGAGCTACAGAATGACATATGATTTGCCCTTTTTTGATTCCAAGAAGATGGATCCATGACCAAAATGGCATTTTCGGGTTTCCGTCAGGCAGTCCATTGAGTTGTTTTGCGTAGTTTGCGCTCGGAAGTTAAGATATGGTTCTTATGGGACTTCTTTTGAAGTATTTTGAGTTGAAATGAGTGTATTTGATTTGAAGTGAAGTTGAGCTAGAAAAATGACCATTTTGCCCCTCCTGGGGTTATCTCCGATTTTTGCGCAGTTGTAGCAGTCGTTTCTCAGGGTTATCTCTGAGGTTGACTTAATGTTGACTTTGACTGTCCTCAAGGTTATCTCTGAGGTTGGCTTGACCTCCTGGGGCTATCTCCAGGTTTTGATCTTGATCCTCCGGGGCTATCTCCGGGGTTAGAAACTGGATCTCCCGGGGTGATCTCCGGGGTTTGAAGTTGATGTCGTAGTCCTCCAGGGTTATCTTTGGAGTGTGAAAAAGACGCTTTTGCCCTCCTGCATGGTTAATAACAGGAGAAGAAAATTTCGAGTGTCTACTGTACATATATTACGCGTTGGCTGATAGAACTATCTATTTGACCGGTTAATTTGCACATATTTAGCTAGAAATCAAGTCTTATTACTAGATCTACCCGGATCTAGCCCCTAATCGGTTCATGAGCTTCAAAGTTCGAACCCTTATGCTAGATCAACTTAGATCTAGGATATCTGGGATAGATCTAGTCATTTTAATACTTATAATCTATTTTAATTATTCTGCATAGCCCTAGATTTATATCTAGTGGTCATGAGGCCCTAAAATATATGTGATGGGGATTTCAATCAATGGATCAACTCATGACGGGTTTAGGATACATGTTGTACCAGTTTAAGCATATCAATGTGAGCCTAGAAATCATGGGGTTGAGATTCACTGATCGGATCTCGACTAGATTCCCATAATGGACTTTTTGGTTTATAATGTAATTACAAGCCGCGCAAATCATTGTCTATGTAATATTGGCCCTTAAAGCGAATTCGAGGGCTTCATCCCGAAAGAATCGAATTTAAGGCCCCGTGATAATAAAAATTTATAACTGTAGGTGCTCTATGACGCCCCGAAAATAGGTATACATCACTCATTTTGAGTCTCCAAATACATGGTACAAAAACAACTACAACTTCATTATTACAATTGTCGAGCAAAATACGACAACACTTATACTGTGAGTTTAAATACAAATATTGTCTTCTAGACAGTATTCAAACTCAAAAAAGTCCTCATTACAATTATTGAACACTATTTTACAAAATAGTGAGGACTGCTAAAACAACTAACTGGAAATATCACTCCACACCCCGACTAGTTCCCGCTATATTCTCGCCTCCTGAGAAGAAAAGTGGAACAAAAAAGAAAAGGGTGAGCTCAACTAGCCCAGTAAAAAATATTATGACTAAGATAATGTAGAACAAATTAACGTTAGCCTTCAATAATTCAGATAAATTATAACGGACAACAAATTTTAGATCAATATTCGCAGTGAAAATAACAATTCATTAGAAGAGTTAAGTAAATAATGAAATCTACTATCTTCTATGATTTAAAAGTCCATCATCAATATTTTATCCATGTAACATCAATCAATATACATCTTGAACCAAATATTCATCTTTGCAATATGGGCCAAAGATATTCATTTGTATCACCAGTTGGTCATGTTCAATTCAACACCTGTTCATCTTTACACTACGGGTCAAATATATTCATCAGGTAATCATTCATCTTTGCACTACAGGCCAAAGATATTTAGTAATATCATCATTTAGGACTGAGGATGATGAAAAATATCTTTAAAAAAACGAATCCAGTGAGATAAAAGATCAAAGACTAGGGATTCGTACTTTAATTTATCCAAGTTCAAAAATACCCCATAATAATCAATTGTGGAGTAAAATTTAAGAATGAAGATCAAAACATGAATACAATCAAAGATAATAACCATAATAGACATCTTGGACAAAGGAAAGAAAATTTATTTTTTCTGTGAATAGTACCGTATTCGTGAATAGTGTCGTATACGTGAATAGTGTCGTATACATAAATAGTAACCCTAACACAAAAAGGTAGAAATTCCACAAGAAAAATCATGCTTCGTGAATAGTGTCGTATACGTGACTAGTAACCTCGACATGAAAAGGTAAAAATTTCACAATAAATTTCATACCAATATTTCGGTATAATGATATTGAAAGAAAAATATCATTTACGAAGAAAATAACATCCCTTACCTCGAAAGAAAAGTACTTCTGACTGAAATATCGGATATAGTGCTGAAGGAAACTTGCACTAAATAGTAACTCTCAAAATAACTAAATACTCACAAAATACACTCGATAATATAGAGAGAGAAAGCTTATGATTCTAGTGTAATTTTTAATTCTAACTAAGCACCCTATTTATAGGAAAATGTTAGAACGCCAAAGCAGAATAAATTAATAAAATAATATTTTTTCAAAAATTTTCTACGCACACCTCTTGGACCAAAATTCAGCCACCACCAGTGGGGCCCACCAAAATTTAGATTTTTCACACCAACTAAAAGTGGGGCCTACCCATGTTTTTAGTAAAAAATATTTAATTATTATTAGAAATAGCTCATTTATTAGAAAATTTTGAATCTCATGTCTATTCCATAGGAAATTTAATTCTCTACAACTTTGTAGAAGAAAGTTTTTTTAAATTTCAATCAAAAAATGTCCGAAATTCACATACGGATGATTTTTAACACCTCTATTTCGACAAAATACTGATAAAATACCTCAATATTAATTCCGTCATTTATATCCATATAAAAAGAAATATGTCCTTATCATATAAATTAATAATTAATTATTCACAAATAATATTACAGAATCACAATTATGACAACCAGGTCGTTCCTAAGAAAGAGGGGGCTTTCCGATAAAGATTTCTCCTTATTGGCGCGCAATTAGGTGACCAAACCTCTTTTCTAGACAGAACTTCCTTAGACATTGCCAATAATGCTATCTAATAATATTATTCAAATAATATGAAATATTGATCTGATAATGAAAAATATTGTGCAGTGACAATTATTGAAACAACAATAATATAAAATATCAACGTTGCAATTATTGAATCAATAAAATAAAATATTGAACAGTAATTACTGTAATAATTATTGAGTAGTGCATTCTTACGTAAGAATCAATAATTCAAAAATACTATACAATACCGTGTGTTACTATGCAACCAAGCGTATTACTGTATTTTAACCACCGGGTATTCCAACAGTGTTAACGGTAACAACTACGCAGTTATTTGTAAAATCTCAAACTTATCATTTTCTTCATTCGACTATTTTCCGTTATGGAGCCCACAAATGGCTGCGCCGTCGTACAACTATTCTCCGACGGCAAGAATATTCCACGACCAAACGAATATTCCCCAACAATAATGAATATTTTATAACCACTTGTTTATTTTGTAAAATTTGCACATTTCACCCATAACCAATGTATTATATCAAATTAACACCTTATTATTCAAAATAATAATTAGAGAAAATTTAATTTTATTTATAAAAATTTGGGGTCTTACAAGGTCCCCTCCTTATGAAATTTCATTCTCGAAATTGACGTACGTACCTGGTGTTTCAAAAAGGTGAGGGTACCTCGCTTTCATTTTCGATTCCAACTCCCAGGTCATTTCTTCAATAGCATGGTTCCTCCACAAAACTTTAACTTGTGGTATAACCTTTGTGCGTAAGACATGCTCCTTCCTATCCAAGATCTTGATAGGTACCTCCTCGTACGTTAAATCTTTGGTTATCTCGTCGGGTTCTAAGTCAATAATGTGATTTGGGTCTTTCACATATTTACGAAGCATAGATATGTGAAAAATATTATGAACACGAGACATGCTTGGAGGTAATGCGAGTCTATAGGCCACATTTTCTATTCGGTCAAGAATCTCAAATGGACCAACAAATCGTGGATTAAGCTTTCCTCTCTTCTCAAATCTTGTAGCTCCCTTCCATGGAGCAATACGTAACAATACATGATCGCCAATATTAAATTCCACGTCCTTACGATGAAGATCCGCATAACTCTTTTGTCGATCCTGTGCCGTTTGTATACGCTGTCGGATCATTTGGATTTTCTATGTAGTCATACGTACCAACTCTGGTCCCAACAACGTTGCTTCTCCCATCTCATCCCAACGTACTAGGGAGCGACACTTTCGTCCATACAATGCTTCGAATAGAGTTACACCTATACTTGCCTGATAACTATTGTTGTAGGAGAATTTCACCAATGGTAGGTACTTATCCCAACTCCCTTTGAAATCTAGGACACAGAGTCTTAATAGATCTTCAAGAGTTTGAATAGTTCTTTCTGATTGCCCGTCCGTTTGAGGATGGTATGCCGAACTAAATCGTAAATCCGTGCCCATAGCTATCTGCAAGCTAACCCAAAATCGTGAAGTGAATCTTGGGTCACGATCTGAAACTATGGATACTGGCATGCCATGCAATCTAACAATCTCATTCACGTATATACGAGCAAGACGTTCAAGGGAATAAGTCTCCCGTATCGACAAGAAATGAGCAGACTTGGTTAATCTATCAACAATAACCCAAATCGTATCTATGCCTTGAGAAACCTTGGGAAGACCCGTAACTTAGACATTACCAATAATGCTATCTAATAATATTATTCAAATAATATGAATTATTGATCTGATAATAGAAAATACTGTGCAGTGACAATTATTGAAACAACAATAATATAAAATATCAACGTAGCAATTATTGAATCAAAAAAATAAAATATTGAACAGTAATTACTATAACAATTATTGAGTAGTGCCTTCTTACGTAAGAATCAATAATTCAAAAATATTGTGCAATACCGTGTGCTACTATGCAACCACGCGTATTACTGTATTTTAACCACCGGGTATTCCAACAGTGTTAACAGTAACAACTACGCCGTTATTTGTAAAAACTCAAACGTGTCATTTTCTTCATTCGACCGTTTTCCATTATGGGGCCCACAAATGGCTGCGTCGTCGTACGACTATTCCCCGACAGCAAGAATATTTCACGACCAAACGAATATTCCCCGACAACAATGAATATTTTATAACCACTTGCTTATTTTGCAAAATTTGAACATTTCACCCATAACCAAAGTATTATATCAAATTAATACCTTATTATTCAAAATAATAATTAGAGGAAATTCAATTTTATTTATAAAAAGTTGGGGTCTTACATGCTCGGGTCTATCGAGATGGTTTTCATGCCCATAGATGACCTGACCATTTTTAATGATTTCTTGCATGCATTATCACCAAAACTATTTTCAATCGAAACAACAAAGAGCGTTTATAAAATAACAAAGCGCTTCTGGGTTAGACTAATCAAAGTTTAATAAACGGAAGTATCAAATGACCTTGATTCCTATATGGGCGAAGGATTTGAAAACCTTTATGACGCCCCCAAAATAGGTATACATTGTGACGCCCCCAAAAATAGGTATACATCACCCATCTTGGGTCGTCAGATACATAGTACAGAATACAAATACAACTGATTAATACATCTGTCGTGTACAATACGACAAAACATAAACTGTGAGTTTGAATACAAATATTATCTTCTAGAGAGTATTCATACTCAAAAGGAGTCCTCATTACATTTATTAACACATCATTACATAGAATAGTGAGGACTACTAACTAATACTATCATTCGGACCATCACTCCGTACCCCGACTTGTCCCAGCTACGTTCTCATTTCCTGAAGAGAACAGTGAAAGAAAGGGTGAGCTCAACTAGCCCAGTAAGAAATATTATGACTAAGATAATACAGAATAAATTATCATTAGCCTTCAACAATGTTAAACTGATAAAATATAATAGACATCAAGTTTAACTGTAGCGGAACAAGCAATCCATTAAAAGAGTCAAGTAGAAAATAAACTCTACTATCTTTTATGATTTAAAAAGTTTTTCAACACTGTGATCGCTGGGACTCAGCTTAATAAAATAATCCACATCATCGAATCACCCCTGCACTACGGCCAAGGATATTCGTATATTCATTAATGGTCATGATCATGCCAACAACTGTCCATCAATGCACTACGGGCCAATGAGGACTTTTACCACATCATTTGTAACATTACGGTCATGATTATACCGAATAATCCCTGGTCATAATCATACCAAGTCCATCTATGCACTACAGGCCACAGATGACTTTCAACATTTTATAAACATGAGGATGATGACAATGATATAAGAATTCAATAAAACAAGTTCAAGAATTAATTTATCCAGGAATTAACAACGTCCAAATTGTCAACATGATACTGCATTGTGGAGTAAAATTCAAGAATGCTTAGAAGAATATTTTCTTGAAAAGATACTGGATTAAACGCAACTATCAAGGATATTCCACAAATTTCATGGAGTATAGAAGTCAAAACTTAACCAACTGAGTATAATAAAGAATGGAATAACAAAAGAAATCACCATGCATGCGATAGACCGCACAGACAGGTTATTCCAACAGAATAATAAATAATGGAACCAGGTCCGGTGTAAACGCACAGACAGGATATTCCGATAGAATAATAAATAATGGAACCAGGTCCGGTGTAAAACACACAGACAGGATGTTCCAACAGAATAATAATAAAAACGGAACCAGGTCCGGTGTAAAACACACAGACAGGATGTTCCAACAGAATAATAAACGGAACCAGGTCCGGTGTAAAACACACAGACAGGATGTTCCAACAGAATAATAGAAGAATGTCACCAAGTATAGGGTAGACCGCGTATACTGGTTATTCCAACAAAATAATAACAAATGGAATAACAGAAGTTCTCTTCATGAATATAAAAGAAATAATATTCCCTACCTTAAAAGAACTGGATATTGGAAAAGTGATGTAGCAGAATACTTTTAGTCTCTCTCTCTCTTATTCTCTCTATACTTTCTCTCTCTATAGCTTGAATGAATTCGTGAAAAATAATGAAACCCTAGGCCTCTATTTATAGAAAAACTGAGGGTGGCTCTTGGTCTTAACGAAGGGTCAAATGACTCTTGGTCTTAACGAAGGGTCAAATGACTCTTGGTAATATTGAAGGGACAACTACTATTGACGAAAGTAATTACTATTGACCAAGATAAATACTATTGACTAAGGTAATTACTATTGACCAAGGTAAATACTATTGACCAAGGTAAATAATATTGACAAAGGTAATTACTATTGACCAAGGTAAATACTATTGACGACGGTAATTACTATTGACGACGGTAATTACTATTGACGAAGAGACTCTTAGATGATGACATATGGCCCCCCATAAAATAACCAAACTTACCACAACGTCTCAATTATTGATTTAATAATATAACATATTATACAGATGATACTATGACAATAATTTAAGAGATATGATGCAGCAATTACTGTAGCAATAATTGAGTATAGCTGAGTGACTTCTCACGTAAGCATCAATAATTAATACCGTGTGCTACTATGCAACCACGCGTATTACTGTACTTTTACTACCAAGTAGTTCAACAGTTTTAACGGTAACACCTCAGCCGTTATTTTTATAGAAAGATAATTCTGTCGTTTTCTCAATCCGACAATAATTCCGTTGTGGGGTCCACCAATGATTGTGCCGTCGTACGAATATTCTCCGACAAAAAGAATATTCTCCGACCAAACGAATATTTTATAACAACTTGCTTACTTTGCAAAATTTATAAATATTACCCACAACTATAACATTATATCAAATTAACTCCATAATATTCAAAAATGATATTTATAGAAAATTCATCTTTATTTATAAAAATTGGGGTCTTACATACATCACCCATTCTGAGTCGCCAAATACATGGTACAGAATACAACTATAAACTTAATTATACAACTGTCGTGTAAAATACGACAAAACATAGCTGAGAGTTTAAACAAGAATATTGTCTTCTAGACAATATCCATACTCAATGGAGTTCTCATTATAATTATTATCACCCTATTTTACAGAATAGTGAGGACTGCTAATGCACCATCTCGGACCATCACTCTGTTCCTTGACTAGTCCCAGCTATATTCTCATTTCCTGAAGAGAACAATGAAAGCAAAAGGGTGAGCTCAACTAGCCTAGTAAGAAATATTATGACTAAGATAATGCAGAATAAATTATTGTTAGCCTTCAACAGTGTTAAACTGATAAAATACAATAAACATCAAGTTTAACTGCAGCGGAACAAGCAATCCATTAGAAGAGTCAAGTAGAGCATGATATCTACTATCTTCTATGATTTAAAAAGTTTTTCATCAACTTTATCGCTGAGACTCAGCTTAATAAATAAACTACATCATCGAATCATCCCTGCATTATGGGCCAAGGATATTCATTAGTATCACGACCACAAATTATCCATGCACTACGGGCCAAGGATATTCGTGTTTTCACCAATGGTCATGATCATACCGAATAATTTCTGGTCATAATCATACCAGCAACAGTCCATCAACGCATTACGGGCCAATGAGGACTTTTACCACGTCATTTGTAATATTACGGGTCATGATTACACCGAATAATCCTTGGTCATAATCATACCAGTCAATAGTACATCTATGTACGTAAGCCACATATGACTTTTATCACAATATAAGCATGAGGATGATGACAATGATATAAGAATTCAATTAAAAGAAAGTAAAGGATAAATTTTTAAAAGATTTATAATTAAATTTATCCAGAATTCAATAATGTCCAAATTATCAACGTGATACTGCTTTGTGGAGTAAAATTCAAGAATAATATTGTATCAAAAATGATTTGGACCGAAAAGAAATCAATTTTTGTCATGAATAGTACTCCGAGTAAATAGTACCTGAGTGAATAGTACTTCGGAAATAGTATCCCGTGAATAGTATCCCGGCATGAAAAATGCCCCGAATACCCGAGTGACTAATACCCGAGTGAATAGTACCCGAGTGAATAGTAACCCGTGAATAGTAACTCGGTATGAAAAGTACCCTGAATCCTCAGGTGAATAATATTTGAGTGAATAGTAACTGAGTGAATAGTAACCCATGAATAATATCCCGGGTGAAAATATTGATATTTACTAAGAAAGTTCAGATCAATATTCCAATGAAATGATACTGGATGAAGCGCAAAACTCAAGGATATTCCACTAATTTCAGGAATTATAGAAGCAATACTTACCATAGTAAGTTTAGATTTAAGAATATAAAAAGAAATAATATACGAAACTGCAAATGAATTTTCACTGTCATGCGGTAGTCCACGTAGACAGATCATTTCCACAATTTAATAACAATTTAATACGATGAGTTATTCATCAGACATGCGGTAGTCTGCGTAGACAGGTTATTCCTACAAAATAATATAGAATGGAATAACGAAAAGATTTCACCATGCATGCGGTAATCCGCGTAGACAGGTTATTCCAACAGAATAATAAAGAATGAAATAATAAAAGGATTTCACCATGCATGCTGTAGTCCGCGTAGACAGGTTATTCCAACAGAATAATAAAGAATAGAATAAAGAAAAGATTTCATTATGCATGCGGTAGTCCGCGTAGATAGGTTATTCCCACAGAATAATAAAGAATTGAATAACAAAATATTTCACCATGCATGCGGTAGTCCGCGTAGACAGGTTATTCCAATAGAATAATAAAGAATGGAATAACAACCCTTACGAGTATTGAAAGAAAATAACTCTCTTCATGAATACGAAAGAAATAATATCCTTTACGAATACAAAATAAATAACACCCCTTACGAATATTGAACGAAAATAATATTTCTTACGAATACGAAAAATAATATCGTAAGTGAATATGAAATAAATAGCACCCCTAACCTTAGTAGAAGATTGAATACTGAAGTAGGGTAGTAGCAGAATACTCCTCTTCTTTCTCTCTATAGTTTCTCTCTCTAAAGTTTCAGTGAATTCGTAAGAAATAATGAAGGAATGAGCTTCTATTTATAGAAAAAAGGACTGAATAGTAACTAATTCATGAACGGCCCAAATTAATTTACTTTTAAACGGACGGTCCATATTAATTTACTATTAAAACTTAAAGCAACGGTCCATACTGATTTACTTTAAACTAGCGATCCATATTGATTTACTATTATAACTTTCCACCAGCGGTCCATATTGATTTACTATTATATCTTCAACCAACGATCCATATTGATTTACTATTATAACTTCAACCAACGGCCTGAAAAATTAGCATATCTCCTCATGGAATAATAAGTCAAACTTATAACAAATACCTCATAACAAACCTCTTTATATCAAAAATTGAATAAATATTTACCACAAATCACTTATCTTTAATCTACACATTTTTAATATATTAACAATTATTCATCATTAATATTATAACTCACAATATTTAAAACCCAGATCATTCCCAGGAAAGAGGGGGCTTTCCGATAAGGATTTCTCCCTATTAGCGCGCAATTAGGTGACCAAACCTCTCCTCAACAGAACTTTCTAGACATCGTCAATATTACAAATAATAATATGAATAACTTTGTCGTCTCAATTATTGATTTACTAGTAATAAATATTATGCAAATGATATTGTGACAATAATTGAATCAAATAACGTGAGATATTATGCAGCAATTACTGTAGCAATAATTGAGTATAACTGAATGACTTCTCACGTAAGCATCAATAATCAATACCGTGTGCTACTATGCAACCACACGTATTACTGTTCTTTTACCACCGGGTATTTCAACAGTTTAACGGTTAAACTTTCGCCGTTATTTTATAAAAAGATATTCCGTTGTAGGGTCCACCAATGATGGTGTCATCGTACAAATATTCTCCGACAAAAAGAATATTCCCCGATACAACGAATATTTTATATCAACTTGCTTAGTTTGCAAAATTTTCACATATCACCCTTAACTTTAACCCTTTATCAATTTAACCATTTACTAAATAAAATAATAATTATAAGAAAATCGAATACTTTCATTTAATAAAATTCGGGATCTTACAACCTTGTTTTCCAAAATATCATTTCAATATATATTTTGTCTAAAATGAACTTTTTGTTGAATCAAATCATTCGTACATAGGTTCAAAGAAGTACAACACTACTTTCAATATAACTTAACTCACAAATCAAACACGCATACACACACACACACACACACACTTTATGCTTAGGAAAATCAACAAGATGTAGTAACTGTGTTTTCACGGAAGTCGGGGGTGCCTAACACCTTCCCCTCGTTTAATCAAGCCCCCAAATTATTCGAATATCGGGTTTCAGACCAAATTAAAATGGAGTCATATATTAGGCCATATTGTGAAAACTTTCAAATTCCGGATGAGTTGATACATCCATTTGAAATCATACTGATTGGCGACTTTGTCTAAATCGACCCAATCATAAAAATTAAAACAAATCAATCTTTTCAAATAGTTGACAATCATGCTGGTCCTTTCCTAAAAACTCATACTTTAAATAAATAAATAAATCGATTAATCAAAACAACAAAGGGGTAGAAGCGACAACATCAGGAAAACGAATTTCCCGGCGTCGACAATAGTGATTTATCTGTTCTTTAAGGAGGAACCATCTTGGAGTGGTTGATCCCTAGGGTGGCTGAACCCTAGGGGTCGAAACCCTAGTTTTTTTTTCCTTTTTGCTTATTTAATGCTCTATTCATTAATTACTGTCTTGTTCATTTATTTTCGTCTTTTCTGTCGTTCATTTAATTCTTTTTAGATTATAGTATGAACCCGAATTTGTGCATTTAATTTAATTAGGTCATGTGAACTTTAATTTGCACTTTGACCCATATTTTCTAAAAATCAATTTGAGATATTTCTAAATTTAAAATTAATGTTATTTATTTAAACTTTTGAAATAATAAATCTTATATGCAGTAATACTTTTTAGATAATTTATGATATTGAAATAAACTAAATTAATTTTTCTTAGACTAAAAGACAATGTGCACCCCAAACTTTACACCCTTGTTGACTTTTGCACCCCAAACCGAAAAAGGTGTCTAAGTACACCCCAAACTTCAATTAAACGTAACAGAAAGCACACCTTTTTTACTTAACCGGTCAAAAGTGATCGGCTAAGGCTGTAATGTTTATTACAGAGGGGTAAACTTGGTAGTCTACATTTATTTCACACAATTCCCTACATTCTCTCTGTTAAACCCACACTCCTCCATTGAGTCAACTCACTCATACACCACCCACATCTCCCTTTCTCTCTACTGACTTCTCCACCATCATCTCCTCCGCCCTCATCTCTCTCTCCTCCCCTCACTCCGGGCCCTTCACCCTCAATTATAGAGCAGATATGGCATCAACATTTGCTTCCTCGGCAAGTGAAACCAATTCACTGACAATTTCTGCTGGGTCACGAAGCCGTGGAAGGCCCTCAATTATCGTCCTGAGACGAGCATAATCTTTTGTTACCACGACTTTGTGTACATGACTATGAGCATACTTTGAAACATCAATTCCTGCCATGCCTAAGGAGTATCCAAAGGCACCCTGCACTACTTATGCTATCAAAACCCAATTCAATCATCCAAATCTACCATCTATTTCAGGCCAAAATAAAAAACCAGCCTTTCAAATCAAGAGTTTGTAAAGGATTACCACGGCCACAGTCCCCACCAATTTTACCTACTCCCTCCGTCCCATAGTTATAGGCTGATTTCTTTTGGCACATATTTTAAGAAAATTAGTTTAAGTGGCAATTTTTAACATAATTTTTCACATATACCCCTTAATATGGAATTAATGAATAAGTTAATTACTCCTTACTTTTACTCTCAACTTCATTGATTGACGTGTACTGACCATTAAAGTTCATAACCATATAACTTTAACCAAAGAGAATACAACAACATTAAATGTGGTGATAAAAATAATGACATTGAATGTTGTTTCTTCAAAAAAAAGAGTAATGGTTGAATATTTATTATAAGGGCATAAAAGTAAAACAATGAACCAACTAAATTTTATAAATAGTAAGTAGCCTATATATTGGGACATTTCAAAATAGAAAATCAGCCTATAACTATGGGACGGAGGGAGTAATAAAAATCAGCATCAATTTTTATTTATTCAAATCACAAAGATTACCAATCAAAAAACACCCAATTCATAATTAATCCCCAAATTTACAATTTTCATACAAATTCCCCCAAATAAAAACAAACCTAGTTCAAATTACACCAAAAAGATATAATAAAGCAGCACAAAACAAATAGTTAAATTGTGATACACAATACCAGAAATCAAATGGGGACCATGTTTGGATTTTAGTAGGGAATATGAGAAATCAAGTGCGGAGATTATGAAGGATAGGAAAAGGTATTTGGTGGTTGTGGTTTCTGGTGGTATGAATCAGCAGAGGAATCCAAGCGCCTACATCACGTCGGTGAGCTCGGCGACAAAGATCTTGCCGTCGCCGTTGGCGTCGAACCGGTTGAAGACACGCTTCACTTCGTCCGTGTCTTGGAGGTTATAAGACCCCAACTTTTATAAATAAAGATGAATTTTCTATAAATATCATTTTTAAATATTATGGAGTGAAATTGATATAATGTTATAGTTGTGGGTAATATTTATAAATATTTGCAAAGTACGCAAGTTGCTATATAATATTCGATTGGTCGGGGAATATTCGTTTTAACAGAAAATATTCGTACGACGACACAATCATTGGTGGACCCTACAACGGAATTATTGTCGAATTAAGAAAACGACAAAAATACTTTACGAAAATAACGGCGAAAGTTTTACCATTAATACTGTTGAATTACTCGGTAGTAAAAGTATAGTAATACGCATGGTTGCATAGTAGCACACGGTATTGATTATTGATGCTTACGTGATAAGTCACTCAGTTTTATTTTATTGGTATTATTAATGTAATAAAACAGAAAATCTTTTTATATAAAACAGAATACTTTTATAAAGTTATTCGTTTTATTATGCTAATAGTAAAATCTTTTTATATAAAACAGAATACTTTTATAAAATTATCTGTTTTATTAGACAATAATTAGAATATATTATATTTTATTATGCATAGTGTTTGCATAATGTTTGCATAGTAAAATCTTTTATAAAGTTATTCGTTTTATTAGATTATAAATAAAATATATTATATTTTATTTAAAAGATTTTGCTTTAAATATGGGCCGTCAGATTAAAGTAAATCAATCTAGACCGTTCATGAGTTAGTTACTATGCAGTCCATTTTTCTATAAATAGAAACCCATTCCTTCATTATTTTCTTACGAATTCACTGAAACTCTATAGAGAGAAACTATAGAGAGAAATAAAAAAAGTATTCTGCTACTTCACTACTCCGATATCAAGTTTCTTTTACGGTAAGGAATATTATTTGTTGTACTCGTAAGGAGTATTATTTTCTTTTGTATTCATGAAGAGAACTTCTGTTATTCCATTCTTTATTATTCTGCTGGAATAACCAGTATACGCGGACTACCCTATACTTGGTGACATTCTTCTATTATTCCATCTTTATTATTATTCTGTTGGAATATCATGTCTGTGCGTTTTACGCTGGACCTGGTTCCGTCTTTACTATTATTCTGTTGGAATATCCTGTCTGTGCGTTTGACGTTGGACCTGGTTCCGTCTTTACTATTACTCTGTTGGAATATCCTGTCTGTGCGTTTTACGCCAAACCTGGTTCCATTATTCATTTTTCTGTCGGAATATCCTGTCTGTGCGTTTACGCCGGACCTGGTTCCATTATATATTATTCTGTCAGAATATCATGTCGGTGCGTTTACGCATGATCTGGTTCCATTATTTATTTTTCTGTTGGAATAACCTGTCTGTGCGGTCTATCGCATGCATGGTGATTTCTTTTGTTATTCCATTCTTTATTATATTCAGTTGGTTAAAGTTTTGACTTTTATACTCCATAAAATTAGTGGAATATCCTTGATATTTATGCTTCATCCAGTATCTTTTCATGAAAATATTCTTCCAAGCATTCTTGAATTTTACTCCACAAAGCAGTATCATGTTGACAATTTGGACGTTATTGGTTTTTGGATAAATTAATTCTTGAACTTGTTTTTATTGAATTCTTATATCATTGTCATCATCCTCATGTTTATATTCTGTTGAAAGTCATCTGTGGCCTGTAGTGCATATATGGACTTGGTATGATTATGACCAGGGATTATTCGGTATAATCATGACCGTAATGTTACAAATGATGTGGTAAAAGTCCTCATTGGCCCGTAGTGCATTGATGGACAGTGGTTGACATGATCATGACCATTAATGAATACACAAATATTCTTAGCCCGTAGTGCATGGATAATTGTGGTCGTGATACTAAAGAGTATCCTTGGCCGTAGTGCACGGGTGATTCGATGATGTAGATTATTTTTTAAGCTGAGTCCCAGCGATAAAAGTCATGAAAAACCTTTTAAATCATATAAGATAGTAGATTTTATTCTCTACTTGACTCTTCTAATGTGTTGCTTGTTCCGCTGCAGTTAAACTTGATGTTTGTTATATTATATCAGTTTAACACTATTTAAGGCTAATGATAATTTATTCTGCATTATCTTAGTCAAAATATTTCTTACTGGGCTAGTTGAGCTCACCCTTTCTTTCATTGCTCTATTTAGGAAATGAGAATATAGTTGGGACGAGTCGGGGAACGGAGTGATGGACCAGATGATAGTATTAGTAGTCCTCACTATTTTGTTAAATAGTGTGACAATAAATGTAACGAGGACTTATTCTGAGAGTGAATATTATCTAGAAGACAGTATTTGTATTAAAACTCACAGCTCTCTTGTCGTATATTAACGATTGTATTTGTATTCTGTACCATGTATTTGGCGACTCAGAATATGTGATGTATACCTATTTTGGGGGCGTCACAGAGGTACAGAGACTGAGTGGTGGCGGGGGGCGGCAGGTACAGAGACTGAGTTAGCGGTGGCGGCCATTTTCGGTTTGTGAGAGGGAAGGAGAAGAGAGAAATAGAGAACAGAGAGAAAGTTGGTTATAGAAGAGAGAGAGAAGGGCAAGAAATTTGTTTAATAAAGATGAGATAAAATCATGAAACTCTCAGATCAATTGTGAAGATTATGTATGTATATATATTTAAAGCTCTTGTCTTATTATTAATTACACTGCATGATTTGTTAATAGGAGAGATTATATATATATATATAAATATATTTATATAAAGCAATCAATATATATTTTGTCTTATATATATATAGTAGTAAAACAATCAATATGGTATTGAATCACACGCTCACACAAGAGTGTGAATTTCGTTTTCTGCGAAGGAAAAAATAATGAAATCATGGAGCCAATAATTGAATTATCAGAAGCCATGTAATAAATATATTATAATATATATGTATTCTAATGCTTAGACAAAATAATATTGTCAGAACTTGAAATTTTTATATAATTGTTTTCTGAAAGTTATTATCATAAGCAGTGGATTATTATTTATAATATATGCCACTAAAAAATATAATAAATAATTTAACTATGTAGCAAAATTTTAATCTTAAATCTAATAATCTTTCAATTTTATATATTAGAAGTATACAAAAGTCTATCACAGTCTTGATAAAAAAGTTTATAAAAGTCTGTTAATTATTTCATAGTCTCTAAAAGTCATTTTAAAAAAATATTTAAAATCTTTAAAATTCATTAAAATCTATAAATTCTACGAAAGTTTGTTACTTAAAATAAGTGTTTAAAAATCTTAATTGACCCCCTAATTGTTTAACACACCTCAACGACTAGTGCTTAAAATCGCAGTACCAAAGCCCGGCCCAGCGTAGCGCGAAACCATCTCAATCGCCTAAACCCTCTCTCAGTCTCTCTCGCCTCAATTGGAACTCGGAAGCAGCTATGTTGAGAAGGAACGTAAGGTTGAGGAGGGAGTTCCTCTACAGGAAGAGCTTGGAAGGGAAAGAGCGTGTGCTATACGAGAAAAAGCGCAAAATCAAAAAAGCTTTGGAAGGTTTTACATTTTTGTTCTTTTAATTCATCGTTCTTGATATTGTTTAGAACATTTACTCGTAATTTTTATGTAATTTACTCTATTGATTTTATGTTTTTGATTTTGGCAGAGGGTAAACCAATACCTACTGAGCTCAGAAATGAAGAGGCAACTCTTCGCCAAGAAATTGACCTCGAGGACGAACATACTGCTAGTAAGCTTTTATTCTGTGCAGATTGGTTGTATTACTACTATTTAGTTTTCATTTATTAACCCCATTTTATATGTTTCTATTTATTTACCTTTGAAGGACATTTAAACGTTTATTTTCAAAATTAAAGTGGCAAAAAAATACCCCCTTCTATTGGATATTTCTGTCGCTTAAAGAAGCTTCGAAAAGGATTGAATATTTCTATGGGGTAAAGAAGCTTCAAAAAGGATTATTTTGGGTGTTGGTTTAGTATTGGTAGTTCTGAAATTGGAAAGCTCTGTTTTGTTAAAATGAAATTGCAAGCAAAAACATAGTAAAGTTTGTGATTGAATATGCAGTTGATCTACCTTGGGATGTGTTGGTCAAGTATTTTGGGTTTAAGGTTTCTAGAGAACATTTTGATAATTTAAAGACTATCATGATTTGTAAGAATGTGCAAGTATGTGCGGGAGACATATTAGCTAATGATTTTTTGTAGACACCAATGTTGATACTTGTTTATCTGTAATCCAAAAATAATGTTCTTAATATGGAAAGCGCTTCTTGTATGTTAGTTAACAATTAAGAACAAACATCTGAGGCTTACTTAGATTTTATTGTAATTTTGATTAGTATGCTTATTACGTAATCCGTTTACTTCACGAATTTATGATTGATGATATTATCAAAAAATCAGGACATATAAACTTTATTAGTGAGGTATTTCCTAAGAGGGCGAGTCCTCAACTTTTGGAAAAAGGATACAAATTCTTTTTAATAATTTGGGATAAGTTGACATATAAATGGTCAAATTTACATTGTTACATGCTTACTCACACACAATTATGTGTCCTTTTTCTGCCTCTATCTGACTTAAGAGTTACCTGCATAGTGATTATGAATTTATGATAAACTTTACAAGTTCTTTGAGAGTTTTATTCTGGTATCCCAAGGTACTATACTAGACTTTTTCTAAACAATTATGCTTGGTTGACATGTCTTTGTTCTACTTTTGTAGGATCTAGTATCTAATATGTTAATTGAGACTATGCCTTGTTCCATTTGTCTCAAATTTTCATATTTGTTTCCATAGATGGGAAAAAGAAATAAGAGTAGTTGCCTCTATGCTTCATCAGTTGTCGTAGTGAACTGCCAAACATCGACTAGTGTTGCTATAGCTGCTCTTGATGAAATTAGACGCTCAATAAATTGTGAACTAATAAAGATGTAGGCATCATGCTCCGCGTTCAAGGTTTACCTGTACCACAAAATTTAATGCAAGAAAAATTCATTTTAAATGATGCTTCAGTATTAAAAGAATAAAAAAGAATATAGTTCTAGATGTAGTGTTTGTTTATGTATAAACAAGTTGTTGCATGATTTATGTAATAGTTTGCTAACCTATGTGGGCAATTGTTATCTTATAAAATCACCTTTTTGTTTTTATCTCTATATCATGTTTAGTAGTTTTTATTTTGGTATTTGATTTCTGTATTACTTAACCTAGTTCCAAGGTCAACCATTGATGATGAGTATGCAAATGCGGCAGAAAAAAATCCTAAAATTTTCCTAACCACATCGCGCAACCCAAGTGCTCCTTTGACACAGTTTGTAAAGGTTGGTCTGGTTTTCATTCCTGAATTTTACATCTATCTATTCAAATCTGTTGTTGTCCCCTCTCCTTTATTTCATTTCCCCAATCCTCATTCATTGGGATTTGGGAGTTACACTCCTTCTGTTTGGTAAAGATGGTCCGACTGATTACTTGCTTACCTTCTTATGCAAAGATGGTTTGCATAAGAAACACTTGGACATAATTTTGTTGGATGATTTCTTTTCATATTAAACTTTAAACTTCAAAGACTAAAATTTATTATTAAAAAATTATTGAAATTGATTTTCTAAATGTGTCATAATGCAAATTGTAAGATATAAAAATATCACTGAAAAAGTAGGACTCTCATTTCCAGACGGGAGTTACAATTTGGGGCAATTCTAATGCAGCTGCATTGCAGGAATTGAAGTACGTCTTTCCTAATGCCGAAAAGATTAACCGTGGTGGTCAGGTTTGTTTTTGCTGTTAATTTTTGTGATTGCACCAGATGAATAGTGACTCAGGCCCCTTCTATTGTTGATAAGAGGGTTGGCTAGATATATGGTCTCTATAGGTATTTGTTGGAGTCAATACATGGTGAGATATGTGCCACTAAACTTTGTGTTTCACCATTTTCTTAGATTAATGATTAACTTAGCTATGGCTTGACACTTCTTTAAAGCTTCTCGTGATGTGCTGAAAAATGAAAACACATACAAGCCCCTCTTCTTTTGTTTTATTTTCTAATTTCCCTCTTGTTTTGTATTCAACTTGATATCCAATACAAAAATGACATATACCTTATCCCCCCAAAAAAGTATATTGATGTATAATTTGGTAGTTGGACATCTGCACATGCATGTTATTTGGTTCATAAGACCTGTCCTTAGATACATAATGATTTATTATGACATCTAGCTTATTGTTAGGTTTGCTGAGAATTAGCCCCATGGCTCAAAGTATAGGCCGCTACGCCGAAATTTCAGTGTATCGATTAGGTTTTAGTCAATACTGAACCGCAATCTTGGGACAAATCCTAAAATTAGGAATTATTCATGTAAAGGGTAATTTTCGACGAAATTTTGGCAACTCGGCATAACGTAGAGGATCAAGAAATCACGGCCTAAAGGAGAGAAACACCACAAAAAAAAATGAATATGTTGAAATCTATAAAAGGGAGACGACAAAAGAGAACTAACTTTTCTCTATAAATTATACTTAATGTTGTATGGTATCTATGTAGTACCTAGTTAAGTATATTTTAAAAAATAAAAAATATTGTACTTCAAATATACAAATTTAAGTTAAATATTACTTAAAATGTACCTATCTAGCACCTATGACTTAAAAAATTATAAAAATACACTTAATATATCATTAGTTAAGCTTAAGACTTAAATGCACTTTACATCCCCAAGTTTACCCCATTTTGCACATTGCATTTTACACTTCAAAACGTGATACTTTACATCCTGTATTTTTAGCGAACCGGCACATAATACCCTCCGACTCAAAATCCGTCGCTAAAAGTGCAAAATCCATTACTCACTTTTAGTGTCACTTCTAAACTATTGGAAGTTCAAGCATTGATAATGAATGAAATCTGATTTGGTGTTTTTGTTGTGTCACTGCCTTTCCCTCCAATGTTTTTAGTCCCCCTGAATAGAGGTATGAACCCTTAAATATGAAAGAGGGGCGCGTGTTCAATGTGCGGATCTTAATGTTCCAATTGAATCAAATTGCCCGTACTAGACAATCCGAAACGAAAAAATTGAAAAAAACAGACAAGTGTGGGTGGACCCCTTAGTGTTCCCCTCCCTAGGGTTCATCCCCCCCCAGGTTCGCCCCCCTTAGAGGTTCAACATTATATTTGGCCAACCAATTATGCTTTCTTGGCCTGATTGAATTAGCAAAAGATTTCCGAGCAAAGCTTGGACAAGATTGATAAGAAGATGACCAAGTGTTGTAAGACCCCCTAGGGTTCAGCCTCATATGTAGGTGTTAGTATTCGGTATAACCGAATTGAATTGTCTATTCAGTTATAACCGAATACTGTATTTCATACAATTTCACTATTCGAATAAGTATCCGAAATATGTACTAACCGAATAATCGAAACCCGAATAACCGAATTATACTATTCGGTTATTCGGTTAATAATCGAAATATGAACTTAATTTTACAAAAAAAATTCACAAATTTCACATTAAAGTTTCCAAACAATATTTAACCACAATCCGCAACCATAATAATTCTTAAACTAGTTTAATAATTTCAAATTAACAATACATAAGTACATAATCCATATGACAGTCTATTAAATTCTAATTAAAAATAATATTTTGTTTTTTTAAGTTTCTAATCCAGTTAATCGGTTACCCGAATAGTTTAATTTCTATTTCCGAAATCAAAACTGAAATATAAAACGATTATAATCGAATAAACCCAAATAATCGAATAATTGAAATAATTCGGTAAAAAAATCTGTTCGATTTGGTTATTCGGTTTTATCTCTCTTTTTTTTCTCAGCCCTACCCCTAGGGTTCAATCTCCTGATTTGGTCTGATCGAAGATGTTTTGTTGCCTTGATCTGAATTACCAAGCGAAACAAAGGTGAAATGAACAAACTAAGAAAAAGAAAATAACCCGACTAGGAAGTGCCTCCTAGGGTTTAGCCTCCCTAGGGTTCGCCCCCCTAAAGGGTGCACCTCCTTAACTTGGTTCGATTGATGATTCTCCTTGATTTGATTCGAGTTAGCAAACGAAACGAAGACTAGATCAATGAAACCGGGCAAGAAAGGATGACTACCTAGGGAGTGCTCTCCTAGGGTTCATCCCCCCTAGGGTTCTCCCTCTTAGGGGTTAAACCTCTCCAAATGATGTAGATGAATGACCCCATCTTGATGCGAGTTAAGCTACCAAACGAAATGAGGACAAGATAAAAAAAAATGACCAAAAGAAGAAGAGGAGCTCGAGGGTGCCCCCCAGGGTTCGGCCCCTAGGGTTCGCCCCCCCTAGGTGGCACTCCTTTACAAGCTTCGAAATGATTTTCGAACGAACTTTGGTTTAGTGCAACGACAACTCAAGGTGATTAAAGCCAAGAAAAGAGACGAGAATTACATGGAGACATAGGGATGATCTCCCTCAAGTTCTTTATGGCATGGAAAACTACTCAAAGAGCCAAGAATCGTGACGAAAGGATGAGAAACGAATGAAACAAGCAAGAGTGAACAAAGAGGATCAAAGGAGGCACAAAGCTCGGGTAGAGCCTCCTAGTGTTCTGCCCCTAGGGTTCGCCCCCTAGGGCTAGGCCGTGGTTCGAGGATCTTTTCCAACAAATCTTCGTATCAAGGCATGATAATGAAGATGAAATGGAAGGAAAAGAAAATTATGGTCGATATGACAATAATTAGATTCGAAGATTGGAGGGGCATCCGTAAGTCCCTAGACAGAAGACTTAGGAAGGCAACTTCAAATGGAAATGGTTGAGGGATTTGGATTGCTAGCTAGAATAATGGGTGATTTAGGCATCATTTTTGGCAGCGAGGGACATTTTTGGTATTTGACCTGAAGTCACATGCCAGGCACGTAACCGCTTATTAGCTCCTTCCTTTCAGAGGAATGGACTTCTGATTCTCTGACATTCCAAGACACAAGATGACTCTAGAATTCTGCCTCGTGTTGACATGGTGATCGCCTACCTGTTCTTCCCTCTTCGAACCCTAGATCATTTTTCGTACTCTTTGTGAATTTCTCTCCTTAGCTAATTGGAAACCCTAATCGAGCGAGGTACAATTTCCTAGCCTACAAGGTAGAGATGCAACATTTTGTAGTGTAACGGAGGAGCATCTAATGACAACTCGAAGGATTTCTTTTAACATTTAGACTAAGGCCAAAACACATGTTTCACTTTCATCTAATAAATTATCTTTAGTTGTGGTTGTGCCTGCAGTCTCAAGTTCTATTGAGGGGAAAAGCCAAAGGGCCAACTATGCAGCCTTCATTCGAAGAACAAGGAAAGGTTGCTCTACAGTGATCCTTGAAAACAATTTCAAATTATTTTTTTTGCTCTCAAAGTAAGTTCGAAGTCGATGAGGGGCTGTTTGTTTAGGACTGAATACATTTGAATGGCTGATTGGCTGAATCGGTCAGCCAATAAACGCGTTTGTTTTGAAAAAAAATCGTCTGAATGGCTGAATCGGTCAGATGATTGAGCTGAATGGCTAAGTCAGATTTTTTGAGCTGAATGACTAAGTCAGATTTTTTTGGCTGAATGGCTGAATGAGCAGCTGAATAAAGTAAAAAAATTATAAAAAAAATATATTAACTATTATATTAAGTAATATTAAATAAATTTAAAACAACTTTGAATTATTTCAGAGGGTTAAAATAATAAAATTCTGTCATTCAGATGTTTCAGACAAGTTAATTATCAAACAATTATTTTCATTCAGATTCAGTTCATTCAGATTCAAATTCATTCAGTTTTTATTAAACACCCCCTGAGTCTAGTAATACGTGAAAGTGTTTATGGGGACTTGAATGGGATAAAAATAGAGTCGGCTGATAGGGAGAGGGACATGACAGGACAAGAAAATGGTGTGCTTAATAGTCATAGCGTGACTAATAATTATGGTTCAACTAACTTGGCAAATATCGGTGGTCTGGGTATTGAAAGTAATCTTAATCAATCAGCTATGACAGCTCCTTTTCCAAAATTCGATATTTCTTTATATTAATTTTATGACTAGTCAAAGGAGCCTTGCCTACTATTCGAAAAGCTTTGAAAGGTGTAGAGGATAGGCCGTTGGTGAAGTGGGCTAAAAGTTTCGATGAGGAATCTTCCTGGCCAAGTGACGAGGAAGGGGACAAGTTGTTAATTGATCAATCAGGAAGGAAAATGCAGATAAGTTTATCGATATGGACATTGCTCAATCATAAACTAATTTATTTAATCAAAATAATGTTAATTTTATGATGGGCGCTACTAGGAAAGAGGATATTGATCATGTACATCACTAGGAGGGGTTAACGATCCTTCACACCCGTCGCAAGGAGAGTCGACCAAGATTGTGGATAACTCTTCAAATTGTCAAAATTCAGAGGACGTCCTCGCTCCTTCATCAGTAATCTTTGGTTCCTTTTGATCATTCTTCGTCTTTACAGACTTCAATTGTAAATGTGTTTATGACTCTTCTCTATCTAAAAATTCTGATGCTTTGGTTGATATAGTTTGTCAAGATTGTACAAGGAAGCTAAGATGGATGGGAGAGGTATTTTACCCACTCTAGTAAACATTGTCTCTTCAGTGGTTTACCAAAGTCGGTCAGGTTGCCATAAGGAAATGTTGTTCCTTAAGTCCCTAGGGGAGGTGAAGGACGACCGGGATTCTCTGGTCTAGTTAAAAAAATTTGGTTTAGGCTAGTCAATTTTAAGGGTGAAGAGAGGAGGGTTGAGGTTCTCCATCTTTAAGTAGGAAAAAACAAAAGAAGACTTTTTGAGTTGAGGCGACTCCAAACATCGGTTAACTTAGAGGGGGAGACTATTTGGGATTTGGGGTTTGGGGGAGGGTTTCTTCTAAAATTTCTAAATAAAGGTTTTAACTTGGAATGTTAGGGGTTTAGGAGATTGGTGTAAGAGAGGCTAATATGGGAAGTGATTCATAAGGCCAACCCTATATGTTGTCTTCATTCAGGAATCCAAATTGGAGTTAGTTTATAGGTGTATTATTGGAGTTAGTTTATAGGTGTATTGTTAGGAGGATTTTGGGATTTGACATAAATATTGGGCGTTTCAACCATCCGTGGGAGTTCAGATGATATTATTATCTTGTCGGAGATTGTTGCTTCTAAGTTCCAAATTCTACAAGGCTCTTATTCTTTTCTTATTCTGCTAGACATTTGTGGTAATGGTGTCTGGAGGTTCGCTTTAGTTTATGGTCCTAATAGACTCCTAGGGTGCGTTTGACCTTTGGCGGGAGTTTATGTCAGTGGTCTTTGTAGTCCGAGGTGGTACTTCAGTCTGAATTTTAATGTTATTCGCTAATAGACTCCTAGAATCTTTGTAGTCCGAGGTGTTGCTGAGGTTGGGATTTTATTTAGTATTTTAATACAGTTCATATTATTACTATTAACAATATCTAATTATCTAAAATAGATTAATATATGAATATATAAAATGATAAATTTTAAGTTTAAAAGGTGAATATTCTATAATTTTTATTACATGACTAGATGAATGATCAATAATATAAAATTTTATTAATAGTTGAATAATACAATTTTAGAAGGTATCGGCTTTCAAATGAAAATAACCTTCTAGAATATTTTTATTTTTATTATTTTTAGTAATGTGTTGCTATAATATACCATAATCATTAACCATATGATGTAATTATAAAATTTAATATAAAATTAATCATTTTATCTAATATAATATCTTTACAAAAATTATCAACAATATAATCTTTAACAAAGGCCCGTGTTTCACATGAGATTATGAGTTTGTTTATTATTAAAGAAGCTAGCTAGAGGCAGAAGATAAAAACAAAGTGGGTCCGTAGGTCTTATCTACTTGATAGCTGATGATATCACTATCTAATTTAAATGGTTTGTATAAGGAAGATAGTGATACAAACCTTAGTCCCTTTGGTCGACCTTGAAAAGCTAGTTATCAAGGGGAGAGTGCCAAGTTACATTTGTAACCGATGTGAGACTATGCTTTACGGTCTAATTTGGAGTTCGCATCAACACCAAATTGCAAATTCGATGACCTCTTTGGCCTATCTATCCTGTTATGACGGTTTCATCCTAGGGACATTGATCCAACGCCATTACACCTATCAATATTTTAATCCGGCCTCTAGCTAGCCCTTTCCATAGGTTGCCCCGTACGTGCGTCGACCCGCAAGCATGGTGTCACGACCTTAGATAACTTGCTCTGCCTGAGAATTGCTAAGTAAGCCTTAATCGCCAAAAACACCAAGAGAACACTCAAGGAAACTAGTAAGGAAACAAGAGAACACTTGTAAAGAAAGAAAACTTTTATTACACAAGAAAACTTGTACAACAAAATGCTTGGAGAATGCTTGTCTTGGATGATTTAACCAAATGAAGGCCACCTCCTATTTATACTAGTTCCACCTCAATGGACGATGGAGATCACTTTTGATCCTATGGTTACAAATTATCATCTAGAAAGATCTATATACAATATTCTATATATTTACAAGTCCTACACCTTTCTACCATATTCTAGATCATTCTAAGATAGTAAGAAAATTGTAGAACCTTCTATAGGCTATTCCATGCTAGGCTCCAACTAAGTGCTGCACAAGCATCCATTAGGCGCCAAATAATCGTCCGGCATGACATAACCTCAGAATAGTCATCCTTGTCCAAGAGAGAGTCGTGACATTCTCCACCATCTAAGCCGTTGACGTCCTCATCGAGTCGGAAAACCTTGATCTTGTCTTCAAATTGCCATAAAGATTCCTTATTTCCCAGCTAGTCTCACTCCAGAAAGTTTTTCCATTTCACCAAGTATTCGTGACTCGGATGGTGATGCTTCTTCCTTATGACACGATCCGCGAAGATGTACTCCGCTTCCTTGTCCAAGGAAGTAGTAACGGCCGGTGGTGCACGAGTAGATTCGTCGTGCTTGGGGTCTTCATCGTCCAAGTGAGAAGGCTTGAAATCTACTATAGCCCACATTTTGTTCGAGCTGGTCTAAACGCTCCTTGACATCTACTATAGCTACCTCGAGCATCGTCACACGACCTTAGCCATAGTGTCCCATTTGCTCTTGCCCCTTTGGTGGGTTGGGTACCTCGTCCCTTCCCTTTTGTTTTGCTCCTCGGTCACGTTCAATAGATGTTGAATAGCTTCGAACCCTTTTGATAGCCCGACTTCGATACCAATTATCACGACCTTGGAGATTTCTAAGCCAACCGTGCAGCCTTAGACAACTTGCTCTGCATGAGAGTTAGTAGTAAACCTTAATCGTCAAAACACCAAGAGAACGCTCAAGAAAACAAGAGAACACCTGGAAAGAAAGAAAACTTTTATTACACAAGAATGCTTGTACAAGAGAATGCTTATGTCTAAGATGGTTGGGCCAAATGAAGGCCACCTCCTATTTATACTAATTCCACCTCAATGGATGGTGGAGATCTCTTTTGATCATATGGTTACAAATTATCATATAGAAAGATCTATATACAATTTTCTAGATATTTACAAGTTCTACAATTTTCTACTATATTCTAGAATATTCTAGGATAGTAAGGAATATATAATATACAAGAATAGTGTAGAACATTCTAGAGACTATTCCATGCAAGCTCCAACTAAGTGTTGCACAATTAGACGCTAAATAATCGTCCGACATGGCATAACCTCCAAGCGAGTCGTGATAATGGGCTCTTGATGAAAGAATCAATTATACAAATATAAATCCCTTTGACCCACTTTGAAAAGTTAGCTGTCTAATACCAAGTAACCGATGTGGAAATTATTACTTACGGTTTAGTTTGGAGTTCGCATCAATACACTCAACTTGTAAAGTCGACTACTTTGTCGGCTCATTTACCCAGCTATGTCAGCTTCATCCTAGCGGTGGTGCGGTGAATGTGGATCTATACATTAGTCTACCATTGGACAACTAGCTTTTCAAGATGGGTCAAATGGGTTAAGGTTTGTATCATTGGTGCTTTATGATGTAGAACAAGGATGAAGGAAAGAATAAAGGAGATTCAAATTAGATAATTAAGCTAAAAGCCACAAAGCACAAGGTTTAAATCATTCAATAATTAATACTCCCTCCGTCCTCAAAAGGATGACTACATGTACAATTTTTTTTGTCCCCAAAAGAATGAGCAAAGGTACATAAAGTGAGGCAAGTATGTCATTTAGCGATGTCCATTAGTATAAAAAAATAAATGTACTAATCGCTTTATGCAATTTTGTAAATTTTGAATTTTTTTTATTCTCTTACTTTACTTTATCTTTTCTTAATACGTGTGAAAAATATTTACTCATCCTTTTGAGGACGGTGGGAGTAATAATGATGGATTACAATTGTTAATATAGGAATGAGAAAAACCCAAATACTTAGATGCTAAGTAAAATATTAAGTAAGCTAATTAAATAAAGAAATAAAATCCTAGTAATTATGTATTACCTTAAATAATTAATATTCTAGAGTATTCTACTAATATAATTAAATATATATATCAAAATCTTATCTACTAAATAAACTAATTACATTGAAATCGGGTTAAATGTTTTTTTGCCGACTCTACTTTATTCGGACCATCAAATGACTTATTGAACTTTTTTTTCTACCAAACGACTCACTAAATTTTATTTTTCTTATAAAACGTAACAAAAATCGTTAGTACTTTGGCTTTTAACGGAAAGCTGAGTTGACTGATAATTAAGAAAGAGAAACTCAACCTCAATGATGACATGGCAGTTTAGTGATGATGTGTATAAATATTTGATTTATCAAAAAGAAAAAAGAAAAATACTAGTTAATCTAAAAAGACAATTTTGTTGTCCTTTTCTCTACTCCATCTTCATCTACCTAAATTCTCTAGAAATTACTCTTCTTCGTTTGTAGATCTTAAAAAATGGAGAGAAATTAAGGCAAAATCCATTTGAGTGTCCATTATAAATTAATAAAAATAAGAATTCAAAATATACACCCCAATGTTTATAAATTTGTTGAGGCTCGAAAACAAAACTTTAGAGAGAAATATTTACACTAGTTAGATTGGAAAGATAGTAAAGATGGAGTAGTGACATAGAGCATAGATCTAGACTTCATGGAGTATCTAAACTTCAAGCTCAAATTTTTAATGGGTTATTATTTCTCTTTAAGATCCCTCTTTTCTTGTCGCGCACTGCCGTTGATCATGGAGGCCATGGAGGCATGGAGGTTGTTACAGTTAATCTTGGAGGTCATGGAGATGGTGGAGCAAGACTTCAATTTTAGTAAACCCTAAAGGTTTGATATTTAGAATTCATTCAATTAATCAAGTTATGAAGACTTTAATTTTAGTAAACCCTAAAGGTTTGATCTTTAGAACTGATTCAATTAATCTAAGTTATGTTAGTGGGTGGGTAGTAGGTAATGAATGGGTTGTACTCGATCCGTATTGCCATTTAATAGACATTTCACTGCGTCATGTCACTCTTCTGTTAAATATTTAACACCATAGACGAAATTTCAATTTTTTGTAAGCAAATTAAAGTTTAGTGAGTTGACTGTAAGAACAAAAATTTAGCGAGGCGTTTGATAGTTTGAGTAAAGTAAAGTGAACTAAAAAGCATTTAACCCCATCATCTATAAATAAAAATATATAATAATCCAATAATATTAAATTTCTTTTGTTTCCATCCTCGTCACTTTCATTGAGAAGAGCCCATGCTTGCGGGTCGGGGCACATAAACGGGACGACCTATGAAAAGGGCTATCTAGAGGCCGGATTAAAATACGGATAGGTGCAAAGGGCATTGGGTTAGTTCGCTAGGAAGAAGCTGCCATATCTGGGTAGATGAGCTGAGTGGGCGTCGGTTTAGCAAGGTGGATGTATTAATGCGAACTCCAAACTCGACTGTAAGGAAATGTCCCACATTGATTACAAATGTAACTTGGTCGGGGTAGATATAAACTTTAGTCTCCTTGGGCGTCATAATTGTGTTGGGCTTATGATTGAGAGGCTGCAGTGGGTCCTTATTGAGGGGATAAGAGCTTGTGGTTTGTGATGTCTTTTGGGGAGGGGAGGGGAGTGGGAGGGGGGGATAGAGGGTGAAAAGTGCAAAGTTCGGATGAATTTTTCTTAGCTTTTTTCCAGAGTATAGGAGTATTGTCGAGGATGGCCTTTCTAGTTCTTTTCAAGAGTTCCATGCTAATGTTGTTTTGTGTAAGTGCATTAATTCTACCTTTATTACTTTATTCGTGTTAGAGATTGTAGACCTATAATTTAGTGACCACTGTGTAGAAGATTTTCACTAAGGTTCTTTCCAAGTGTATTGGAGATGTATTAGATGATATTATTTATTCTAACCATAGTTCTTTTCTGGATGGTAGCCAAATTCTACAAGTGACTGTAGTTACTAATGATGTGGTGGTGTGGTGGGAGATGTGAGACGAATAGGGCGTAGGGCCTTGATTTTGAAGTTGGATTTTGACTTGACCTATGATAGGTTTAGTCCAAACTTTTTAGACACGGTCTTAGCTAGGAAAGGATTCGGGTTTCTCACCATTTTGTGATTGTTAATGGGAGCCTAATGTCATGACTCGCTTGGACAAGGATAATTATTCCGAGGTTATGCCATGGCGGACACATATTTAGCGCCTAATGGATGCTTGTGTAGCACTTGGTTGGAGCCTTGCAGGGAAGAGCCTCTAGAATGTTCTACACTTTTGTTGTATATTCCTTACTATCCTAGAATGATCTAAAATATTGTAGAAATGTGTAGAATTTGTAAATATCTAGAATATTGAAAAGATCATTCTAGATGTTAATTTGTAACCATAGGATCTAAAATAATCTCCACTGTCCTTTGAGGAGGTGGACCTAGTATAAATTGGAGGTGACCTTCATTTTGACCAAACCATCCAAGACTTGAGCATTCTCTTGTAAAAACTTTCTTGTGTAATAAAATATTTCTTTCTTTTCAAGTGTTCTCTTGTTTCCTTGATTCCTTTTCTTGTTCTTGGCAATTAAAGCTTACTTGGGAACTCTCAGGTAGAGCAACCTGTCTAAGGCCGCACGATTGGCTTAGAAATTTCTAAGGCCGTGACAGTTGGTATTAGAGTTAGGCTATTGAAGGGGTTCGTAGCTACTTAACATCATGTTGAACGTGATCGAGGAGCAACAACAAAGGGGTAGGGACGAGGTACCCAACCCACAAGGGGGCAAGAGCCAATAAGTCGTGAGACGCCATGATTACCATAGATGGTTGCGTGACAAGGCTTGAGGTGGCTATGGTGAATGTCAAGGTGCGTCTTGACCGGCTGGAACAAAATGTGGAAGACTATCAAGGACTTGATACCAAGATAGAGAAATACCGCTATGAGGTGTTGGAGGCCTTTTAGACTGCTACCAATGAGTGGGCACAAGAGAGCATGACGTTTCAAGTGAAGATCTTGCAAGTGTTGGCCAATTTCAAAGAAGAAATGCAGTTTATGAAGGCTTCCGTAGAGGAAACAAAGGTTGTTTGGACTTTGTGCAAGCTCACACTAGCAAGTGGAGTTGTCGATGTACCCCACACCCCGACAAGGGAGATGCCACGGATAAAAGATGTTCCCAAGCCTAAGGAGTATGATGGAAAGAGAGATGGCACGGTGATCGACAACTTGTGGCATATGTAGTGTTACTTTGCGAAGCTAAACGGACAGAATAAAGGTAAATATTGCTTCTCTTTACTGACAATGTTATGGTTTGATGATGCAGGAAATGTGCCGAGATGGAGAATGTCACTCGTACCATTTATTTTTGAGATAGGCTGAATGACACTTTTGTCCTTTCAAGTTGTCATCTATTTAAAGTTGTCCCTAAAGTTCATTTTTCGTCAATTTTGTCCTTAAAGGGACATTTTATGGTGTTTCCGTTCATTTTATCTGATTTGATTCCAACCCGACCCATTTTGACCATATTTAAACTCAACCCGATCCCAATTTCAACAGTTAATTTTTTTAAAAATAAAATTTGAAAGTTTTAAAATTATCTAAAAATAATTATTATTTAAAACTATTTTAAAAATAATTATTATTTTTTAAAATATATTATTTTAAAATATTAAAAATAATTAATATTTTTAGGAAAAAATGTTAGAAGCTTTTATTTTTTTCATAAAAGAGTAAAGTTTCATAAAACATAGATTAGAAAAAATTAAATAAGAAAATAAACTTTATTTTTTTAAAAAAAGTATTTTTTTTTCATTTTTTATGTAAAATTTATTTTCATAAAAAAGTTTCTTTACAATTATTATATGTATTTTTTAATATTAGGTTTTTTAAATACAAAAACTAAAAATAGAAATTAAAATACAAAAACTAGTAAAAGATAAATAAAAAAACTGATTCAATTTGTTAAAAATAAAATTAATTTTTTTAAAAATAATTATTATTTCCAAGAAAAAATTAGAAAATTTTCATTTTAAAAAAAAGGGTAAAGTTTTATGAAATATAGATTTCAAAAAAATCAAACAAAAAAAAATAAAACTTTATTTTCAAAAAAAATAGAAAGTTTATATTTTTTAAAAAATGAATAAAGTTTCATAAAATATAGTTTTAAAAAAAGTAAATAAAAAAACATTTTTTTCATAAAACAAAAATAGAATTTTTTTATTTTTAAAAGATGTGTAAATTTTCATAAAAATAATTAAGAATTAAAATTTTTAAACTTTAATATTTTTAAATCTATTTTTATGAAACTTTACTCATTTTTGAAAAAATAAAGTTGCTAATATTTTTTCTGAAAATATTAATTATTTTTTAAACTTTTTTTTAAAATATTTTATTTTAAAATATAAAAAATTATAAATATTTTAAAAATAATATTTATTTTAAAATATTAAAAATAATTGTTATTATTATTATTTTAAAATAAAATTTTATTTTTAAATATTAAAAATAGTTATAATTTTTTAAAAAATTATTATTTTAAACTTATTTTTAAACTTTTTAGTTTTTCTTTTTTAAAAATTTAACTGGTGAAATTTTGGTCGGGTCTTACCGAGTTTGGTTTTGGTTAAAATCGGTTAAAAGGAAGGAAAAAAAAAAAAAGCAAAAAAATTGCATTTTAAGGATTTAAATTGGCGAAAAATGAAATTTAAGGGGTGACTTTAAAAGTGAGTGGCAGACTTGAGGACAGAAGTGCCATTCAGCCTTGGGA